>JAPSES010000001.1:20102506-20113293 GCA_029822895.1 Maxillicosta whitleyi
CACGAATCAAAAAATCAGTACAATCAGAGTATTTGGCAAGAAGAAAATACCAAAAGTTGATAAAATTTCATTTAGTTATTTAAAACCTGAATGATTCTGATGTGATCCAGTGGTTAAAACTACTACTAATAATGCATAATTGTCATGATTTTCTCCTCTTAACACTATCCTGTCATTCACTATCAAACAAATACTCTTTTTTTTTTTTTTTAATTTAAAAAACACAAATTATTACATGTGAAGCTGTACTGACATTCTGTCAAATAAAAGCCCTCAGAGTTCATCTACATAAAGGTATGAAGTTTACTATTTGTGTTTGTATCACTCATTTCCATGCAAATACTTTGTCCTGAAGGTGGTGCTAGTGGAAAAACTCCTGCAAGGACCATTAATATCAGCTGCAAACATTAAATTTAATTGAAATTAAGCTCATTCAATATCACTTTTATTAACTTTGTAGGCATCTGTTAATGATCAAGTTACCTTTTACATGCAAATAAACACACGCAGAGTTTTGTGTCTCCGTACCACTGTTTTAACGTCCATAAATAATACACAGAGCCAGTGTTTGCTCTTTTAGACATAAGTAAAGACACATATACGTCTGCTCATTTGTCGTATCATTCACTGCTTGACACTATCGTCATTAATAATGACGGTGTTTAGGTGGGTAACTCCTTATCAAAGCTGCCCTGCTGAGGTTTAAGTGTTTGCTTGTAAAGTCTGGTCTGACCTCAGTCCACTGGCATGCTGAGCCACTCAATAGGACTGATTATAAAAGCAAGATCCACACCCACTGACCTCTATAACATACCACTGCAGGATCTGCTCTTATAGCCCCCGATGACACTCATGAAAATAGAGTGTTAGATAGTGAAATACAAGGTGACAGAAATGCCGCTCAAAAGGCGAAAGGTATTTTCTCACGATGACGTTGTTAAAGCTGCTGATCTTTTTTCCAGGAAGTACTTTTATATTTTTTTTTCTGACTCACTCCCTGTGCAATTATTGCTTAACTTCACTGAAGATATTTGTTATATGGTGCTGGATGGGACGCTAAGGTGACTGAACCCTAAAAAAATAAAAAAACAATTCAATACTTTACATCAAATATACCTATGATATGATGATTCAAAAAAACAAAATATGTCAATATTAATGAAAATTAATACTTAACTGAATAATATTGCATGTTTGTGATATATATTATTGGAATCTTTTTTTTCTTTTAAATAAATAAATTAAATAAATATAACTGGAACTCAGTATGTAATCATTGCACTTAATCAAAAGTGATTATTGATGTATGTCAATAGTCATAAAAAAGAGGAAAACTAATTTATTAAAACTTTATGGGCAACAATTAAACCAGAAATCTAGTTAATTTAAAATGTAACCCGTCTCTGCTGTTACTACAACTCTTCGATTCTCTCCTAAAAATCATATTTTAATTTATATGTAGGAATGGCTTCAGGTTTCCATGTTACATTGGAAAAGCACATTTATTATTTGTTTTTGTTTGTTTTGGGGTTTTTTTTTTAGAAATACTTGATTGATTTTGCATTTTTGCATCTTAAACACAACAATATAACACACCAAACAAACAAACAAAACCTTCACCTTCAATAAGTATAAAATGGAATATTGATATTAATACCAGTATGTGCATTATATATTGAGCATACACAAATTTCAGTGAACATTAATATGTATACAGACACATATATCTGATGCATCATAAGGCAATTATTCAGTCATCCTCTTTATTTCTATTTTTTATTTCCCAGTACTAATACTCTAGCCACAGAAATACACTATTTTGAGATCATAAAGGTGGTTGCAACAATTTGTCCAGTTCCAGACATTTGCACATTTATGTTATTCATGAAGGTTAGGATAGAAGACCACATCTTGTAAAAGTCCTCAACCTTTCCTCTTTCCATGTAAGTCAGTTTTTCCAGTACCAACTTAGATGACAGCCCTGTAGTCCATTGGTCCCTGAATCTCCTTCCATTTTAAGACAATTACATTTTGAGTTTGTAACACACAGGAATTCATTTATTTATGTACCTTTATAGTCACTGGGTCATTTATTATTTGTTATATCATAAATATTTGAGCACTAGCAAAGCCTACCAAAACACTTCCTGAAAGTCTAAAACTGTGATAGTTTCCTAATCCTTAAAAAAAAAAAAATTATCATCTACTTTTCCAGACTTGTAACAAAACTTTCTCCTTGTTTTTTCACAGTGGCTTCAGTATGACCGAAAAAAAAAAGTTCCACAGCAGCCGATGACCACATTTTGAACTATATCTCGGCTCTGTCCACCTGCCACCATTTACCTTCTGCCCCTGCAAAAGTCCAGGCCACCACACAGACGAGCCTGTGCTCATCCGTGTTGGTACAGCTGCCTCCTCTCCGGCCTCAAACCAGCAGCAGCAACAGCTGGAAAGACTGAGGCTTTGTCTGGCTCAGTAGGCCAGAAGTGCTGGGAAAGTGATATTTGTCTGATCGCAGTAGTGGTGGGGCCACAGAGGGGCATCATTGGCTACCACCGGATCAAGACACTCAACAAGAGAGAAATCAATTTATGCTTTCATGAGAAAGAATAGATCGGGTAGACCTTTAGGAGGATACTCATGGTAAGAACTCGGAATTGCCTTGAGCAGAACGATTTGGATGCAGTGAGGAAACTGGGAATACAACACCACGAGTCATGTTCTATGAATGCAAGCTAGAACTATAAATATATATATATATATATAAAAAAAAACAACAACAACAACACTTGAAATGCTGCAATGATCTACTGAAAGGATTTTAAGATCATTAGTATATTTTCCGTGACGCATATAAATGATCTTTCTAGGCTGACGGGCTCATTTACACTTTTCTTGGGTTGGATCAATGGAGCTGTCTTGCAAATAAACATAAAAGAAGTGGAAAACGAAAGCTCACTGGGATGGCAGGAGGACAATGATGACAAATGGTAAGTAATCTTTTATAATGTTCGCCTCTGTGGATGAATATGCCTCAGAAAATCAAAGATCAAGCACATCGATACTGATGATTCAACCCGCCTGAAACACAACAACTGAACACACGTAAATAACCTGTGAATGTCTGTTGTTTTAAAGGCATTTCATATAGCTGAAGAAAACAGTATAAACCTATATAACCTGTACGTGAGGAAAAATAATTATAAAGTAGTAGGGGAAGTCTATGAATTTAAGTATTAATGACGATAATGGCATTGTTTATGTCATTAATAATCACTGTTATGGTTATGATGGACATCCTCAGAGCATCATCATCATCATCATCATCAATTTCTACACAGTGCATCTATAAGGAGGACAGTGTATAAAAGTGTTTAGACATCAGTTTACTGTTCCTCTGTGTGTGTTTTCTCCACTCTGTGCTTTCACCCCTCCCTCCTTCCTCCCTCCCTCTTCTTCTTCTTCTCTCTCTCCTGCTGTCACCTCTCACAGAGCCTGGCAGCATCAAGCCAGCTTGCATTTTAATTTGGCCCTGAAGTTACTTATTTCATTATCGATCATCCGTAATGCTGAATCAATGTTCATCTTGTTACGTGGGCCATACCCGTGTAATACAGTGATAGTGGGGCCCAGAGTTACTCATTCCCTTTACAAAGTGACTTTACCGTAAAATCAATGCCTTGTGTTACTGATACAGGGGAAACTGCAGCAGATGGAGTGAGAGTGAGTGGGCAGACAGGAAACAAAAAAAACTCACCTTCAATGCAGTATTGTTAAAGGCTCCCACAAAGCACATGCACAAATGTCCACAAAGTAGCTCTGTGTTATAATAGAGTCATTTATGCTCAAGTTGAAGACTTATTGGCTCTATTAAGTAGTGTATATTCAGTAAATATGATGCTTTTAATATATTAATTTGACCATTAGTAGATGTTATATGAATTAGACACATGATGCACCTTAGTTCAGTTTAATACAGACTATGTGATCAGATTTAAAACACTGCCAATATTAATTACAAATACAAGAGCTTTAAATATAATTTTTTAGATTTTTAAATTTAAAGCACTCTTAAATGGGCATCCTGTCCTGTCATGGCCTCTACAACTTGAACTGTTATTTTATGTCCCTCATATTTTGAGATATGGATCATAGGTTAAATATGTATTATAGGTAGAGTAAAAGTGCATTATTTGAAATAATTAAATAGAGTGTTAACTTTTGACTATCACAGTCACATAAGGTTCCTGCAGGTGTATTAACTTTATTAGGGTGACCTGGCAGAAACTCATTAGGGGATATTAAATTGATGTTAAAGGCCTGTAAGTACACGTACACATACGCAGTCTGTCCAACAACGACTGCCTGGTGGAAACTTTTAACATCTTCACAACCACAGGGTGATATTAGTAGTTTATTACTTCTCTACACTCCACCTGGAAATTAAAACATAATGGAATAAATCCAAACTGTGTCCCTCCTTCAACTCTTGGACAGCTTGACTGACTGTTGAAACATTTTGAGCAGCAGCATTCAACCTGAAATTAACAAGCTAATGTAAAACATTTGCAAGGTAATGTGTTAATTCATGCTTTGATTCACTGTCATAACCTAGTTTAATAAGTTGCAGTCCATTGACTATTAATTTGTTTCCAAATGGTGTGAGCATGAGGAACGGTTCCAAAATGCTTTACTTTGCCACTAATGCAAATCAAAGTTAGGCCAAGGCTATCTATTTAATATGCATGATTGGTTGGTGTAATGTAATTAAAATCATACCATTTAAATTATCCTAACAGTATAAAAATTAAACTTTGAATGTATTTTCAAAGTACACTTGCTTCTGCTGCTAAGAACAATTAATTTTTGAAACTAATTCATTTATTGGATTAAGCTTCACTGTTCTTTAAACACTGCAAGATTTATTGGCCTTTTATTTCACCCTAATGGGACATGAGTTTGACAGAGCATATTTAGAGATTGAATGTGTTGCACTGTTAGTTTCTAGGTTAACTACACATTTAAGTTGAAGCCCACTGAGGAACCTTTCTGATTAACAACAACAGTGATGTATATTCCCAACAGTGTAAAACCATTTCAATGTAATAAGGCAGGATAATACCTAAAGTCAGTTTTATGAACTGCACTAAGACTTTTCTTCTGTTTTGACATTTACTTCTATTACTTTACCTCTGTTAAATATACTATGCCTTATATATTTGGCCTCAACTGACCAGCTGCTTTTCTATATCATATAAGAGCTCTAAATCATGGCCACTTTGCTGTATTGACTAATATTTTCAGCAATAACTTCAAGTCGTAAAACTAAACACAGAAATGATGGTATAAAAACGGTCTTTCTTCGCAGTTAAAAAACAATCCCATATATATATCTGCCAATCTCACACACTCTTTAAAAGCGTCAGAGGGTCATTCATTGTATTTTCTTTTCACATCCTCATCCATCAATGTAATTAACCGATGTTGATCAGTGTGGGCTCCCTTAAAATTGATTCCATGTGTGATAAGAGATGTGTTAGTTGTTTTTTTTCCCTTCCCTCTCCCTCTGTCACCGGGGCGTTATGGAAAAGATCCAAATGTGTAATGTGAAGTGCCTCTGTTTGAAGCCTTTGATCTCGCCTGTTTTGCAGCGCCTTGGTTCATCATTTGCGACGTGTCGCTGGTGCCCTGTGTATTGCATAAGGAACTACTGTTGAGCGATAGGCCGTGTATGTTTGCTTATGAGAATGTGAAATTGTGTCATCTGCATAATTACCGTCAAAGAGCTCTCAACAAAACAGCCCTCAAGTCACTCGCGTGTGATTGCCCTCTTTTTACAGCACCTACAAATTAAACAGGCTCCGGCGTGCTCCCAGCATTCCTTCACAAGAATTAAGAAAACTAATTTACCTGTAATAATAATAATAATAATAACAACAATAATAATAATAACAATAACAATTTTTTGGGCAATTTATCGTGCAAAATAGCAGTATCTGGTCACTTAGTGCAGTTCTTCTAAATTCTGGCCTATTCCTGTGTGTGTGTGTGTGTGTGTGTGTGTGTGTGTGTGTGTGTGTGTGTGTGTGTGTGTTCGCGCGCGCGTGTATGTGTGTGCGCGCGCGTAAGTCAAGCAGAGGTTAGTTTACTGTTTACTGAGACACTTCTAACGAGAGGCTGGAGCTGCGTCTTAATGCTTTTATGGCTACGCCAGTTTCCCGCGTCGGTGTGAAAGTGATTGGAGGCAATAAATCAGACACAGTCCCGTGGAGGAGTGTGTGAGGAGGGGGCGCCCCAGCACGACCTGGTCAGAGGGATGAGACACGTGTCCGTGCGTACTCGACGCGTCGGTTTGGCTTTTTAGCGGACACCAAGAAGGGGCTGGGACGCACAGATTTATATTCTCTGCTTCGACTTTAATACGCTCCGGCCACGTAGCCCACCCCCCTCCCTTCCTCCCCTCCATCCCTCCCTCCTCTTCATCTTCTTCTTTTCCTCTCGTTTACAAACACACACAGACTCCACTTTGACTCTATCTCTATTCTGTGCAATGTGATGTTTAAAGTCTTTGAGGAAAAAAAAAGATTTCTCCACTTTATTCTTTACACTTATTATGTCCCTGTGTATCTAAAGTCAAATACCATACTTATCTTTAACCACCCCTCTCTTCACTGTCTGGACCCCCTCAGTTTGTAGGTCGATGGTGTGTGTGTGTGTGTGTGTGTGTGTGTGTGTGTGTGTGTGTGTGTGTGTGTGTGTGTGTGTGTGTGTGTGTGTGTGTTAAGTGTGAGCGTGCTATTGACTGCTATGTAGTGATTACCATTCCGGTCGGATGGCACCACCAAGCCGATGTAATTAATAACCCCATAATCCGGGTTAGGGTGGATGTCGGCGCAGAACACACACACTGATTCAGGGCACAGTTTTACAGAAACAAGGCGTATCCTTATGGGTACTTCTATATAAGAAATTATAGTTGTTATTATCCGGCCCAGACAATGATAACTATCTGCTCCAAAAGAAGATTAAAGGTTTATACAAGTTCAGAGTTCCTGGAAACCCAGATCGCATTATCAAAACTGAAGTGAGATTGATGAGATTTCTTGTTGCTGTCAATATCGCATTAAGACTTTATACCACAGTCAAATAAAGTGCGTCAAATAATAATAATTCAGCCCCTCAAGTTGTTTTGCAAACGATTAACAAAACAGATGCTGGTTTGGAGTCAGGTTGAAATGCGATTATGATTGTCCCCTACATACTTTTATATATTGATTCATGGAATTTCAATTCTGACTCTTGTTTTGCTTTAATCCGTGGGTTTTATTTACATGAAACAACCAGTTACACAATTATCAAATTAAATTTTTTTTTAAAGATGCAATAAATTCAGATGGCCGTTTTAATTTTTTTTATGGATTATCAACCCTTTGCTGAGTATTATTATTATTGTTTATTTATTTATTTATTTTGTGTTTTATTTATTTATTTATTTTAATTATTATTATCATTATTTTTGCCTTTTTATTATCGTGTGTCAGTGAACTATTTCCTTGAATAAACATTTCCTCAGCCCAATCCACTACAGTGTGTATTCCATATCATTGTTGCTCCTTCACACTTAGTCTTCATTAACAATGTAATGCGCCTATCATCAGCTCAGTCTCTGAAGTCAAGTGGCTACATGCGACCCGTTTGATGTCTAACATTAAGGGAAAAAAGGGAGATTTCCCTGACACCAGAAAACCCTGAACACCTCAAATCCGGTGAAGAAAACGCAACTTTAAAACTATGATACAACGACAAATAAAGCCTTGGAATCAACTTTAATTTTTTTTAGCATTATGCTGTTATTTATCATTTGCTTTTCATATATTTAATTATTAAATGTATGTGCATGCCAGTGAAGGAAATTAATACATTTGTTTTAATTGTTTTAAAGTTTAGGGGAAAAAAAACAAAGAAAACTTTTTTCCCCGAGTGCGTATGTGTATTAAAAGCAAACCGCAGACAAAAAAAAGTTCATCTACCACTGACGCCAAAGATACTTACCGATGCGCAAATGGTTAAAACGTGCGAATTAACGGCGAAATGTAGCAGGACAGACGCGAACAAATAACAAATGAAATAGATTAGCGAGCCATAGAATGAGGTTTGAGAACCCATTGAAATAAGCGTTCGCGACGTCAGTGCACTTATCCACGAGAGAGAGAGAGAGAGAGAGGGAGGGAGGGAGAGAGAAAGAGAGAGAGCGCTGTTTGGTGTGCGGTGTGTATGAGAGGGGTGAGATTTGAGAAATAGGAGGGGCTTCTAAACGACTAGAAATGTCAATCTGAGCAAGGGAGTCCCAATAATCTAAAGCAATCTGTAAGGACCTGACCTTAGTCCATCCAGATCAATAGGGAAGTGAGGGTGGAAAGACGAAGAGGAAGAAATAAGGGGCGCAACCGGATCGTTTACACTGGCTGTTTCCGAGGAAATATAGACTTGTCTTGCTCGCACCTTTTTGTTGCTCACATGCTCACACAGTAGGCTAAAAGTGGATATCGAGGCAATTCCATTGCTTTGTGTGATCGCAGTAGACTTTTCCCCCCTCTTCCTACCACCATGTCTTTCCCTCAGCTGGGATATCAGTACATCCGACCGATATACCCAACGGAGCGCCAGGGGATCGCCAGCAACGCCCGGGCCGGGACAGAGCTCAGTCCGTCCGGCGCGCTCTCCAACGTCCTCTCCACTATGTATGGATCTCCTTTCGCCGCAGCAGCGCAGGGCTATGGAGCGTTTCTGCCCTACTCGAACGATATATCCATTTTCAATCAACTGGTAAGTCCATCCGATCACTCACAGTGCCATCAATAAGTTATGTTACTGAAGGGGGGGAGAAAAAAGAAGAAGAAAAAAAAAAGTAAACAAACGCTCCCGTGGTTTATTTCCACTTTTAAGACCAAACTTTTTACGCGCCGGGATAAAGTTTCCTCTTTAAATATTGTGTAAAAAAGAGTTTCAAGTGGTTAAAAAGTGATACATTAACAAACCGTAGGCCTACTTGAGAGTTGGTGGAAGCACAAAATGTCCTGAAAAGTGACAGCAAAAGAATCGATCCAGTGATTCAAAGCGTGAGGTTAATCGGTAAAAGTGGCGTAAAAAGAGCGTTGTCTAAAAACAAAAAGTGTTGTCTCTGGAAGTTGATGTAAATAAATAAGGTAATTTTATTATATTTGTGTTTTTATGTATATAGGGAGTAGCATTAAATCGTATTATTTGCGCACTTTTAATAACTTTACTGCTGTTTTCTTGCGTATTTTCGTTTGTTCTGTTTTAAAGCATGATTGTGTATTTACAGTTTAGAGGAATAAGAGGCAAAGTGGTGTTAATATTTAAAGGCTAAACCCACTGACTCTTCTGTTTTTATTTCAGGGTGCTCAATATGAATTAAAAGACAGCCCGGGGGTCCAGCACCCAGGGTTCGCCCACCATCACCCTGCTTTTTATCCATATGGCCAGTATCAGTTTGGTGACCCGTCCAGACCCAAAAACGCCACCAGGGAGAGCACCAGCACCCTGAAGGCCTGGCTCAGTGAGCACCGCAAGAACCCCTACCCAACCAAAGGTGAGAAGATCATGCTGGCCATCATCACCAAAATGACCCTGACCCAAGTGTCCACCTGGTTCGCCAACGCCAGGAGGAGGTTAAAGAAGGAGAACAAGATGACCTGGGCGCCCCGGAACCGCACCGATGAAGAGGGGAATGTTTACACCAGCGACCACGAAGGGGAGGAGGAGGGTGACAAGAGGGAGGACGAGGAGGAGATCGACCTGGAGAACATCGACACGGAAAATATCGAGAACAAGGACGACTTGGATGACCAGGACGACCTACATTCAGATCTAAAACTAGACGGGAGAAGTGACTCTGAGATTTCTGACGGCTTTGAGGATTTACAAGAGCCCGACCAAAGGTTTCTAAAAGCTGTGGGGAAAGACGGCAAAGACGTGGATAGAGCCGGAGAACACTTCCACAGCCACCACCACCACCATCACCACCACCACCACAACAACCACTCATCTCTGGAAATCAAAGCGTCTCAGCCAAACGGAGAACCACTCAAACTCAACCCGGTGTCTGTTAGTTCACCCCCCTCAGAAAACAACCCTGCCCCTGCCCAGAAACCAAAGATCTGGTCTTTGGCAGAGACAGCCACGGCTCCTGACAATCCACGCAAATCGCCGCAAATAAACGGCAGTAACTCCGCAGGACCGGCCGCGCAGACCATCCTGGCCCCTCACAGACTCATCTCTTCTTGTCCCGTTGGGAAAATTCAGAACTGGACAAACCGCGCGTTCTCTGCGCATCAGCTGGCTTTACTGAACTCCAATCATTATCTGGGGCTGGCAAACCAGGCCACGGCCACGGGTCTGGCCCTCTACAGCAGCAGGCAAACGGAGGACAAGAGTCATAGTTCAGAGACTCCAGTCACAGGTACATGTCCCCGACACTGAGACGCGCATGTAGAAATAACCACAAAAACAAAGACACTACTCCATTGCCCGTCATTTATTATTTTAGACCCCCCTTTTCCCCTTTTTTTTGTTGCCTTCTTTGCCTGTTCGTGGATTTTTTCCCCCCTTGTCTAGGCCACACAGATCAGCAGTGTTAACAATGTTAAAGCTTGAAAACAGTGCGTAAGTTTGCGCGTGTGCGTGCGTGTGTGCGTGTGACTGCGACAAAACAAGTGCGGATCTGAGCGCATTTAACGAAAAAAATGAGTAAAAAATTTCTATTC
>JAPSES010000001.1:20119347-20133281 GCA_029822895.1 Maxillicosta whitleyi
GTGGGGTGGGGGGTTTGTTCTCATGACTCTTTAGGACTGGCTGACTGGTAAAGGGAACTTAATAAATTCTTCCTCCTTGGAACACTGTCAAACAAGTCCTTTCTTACATCTCCCATGAATACATTACCAGCGAGCTTGATTGATTAGAGACCCTTGTAGGAGGGTGAACCGATGAACCGACTCCCCTGGTGTGATTAATAGACTTTATTAAGAGAGTCCTCTCCTTTTTAATAATGGTAATGTAAAGTAAGCTGTGCTGGAGATGGTGGGTGTGCAGGAAGTCTAACGATGATCACTTGTGCTGTCCCTCTCTTTGATCCACATCCCCTTTAGTCGGAGTTCATTTTCACAGCCTCCAACCGGCTATATCCATCACCTCCCTATCAGTGCCGCACACTACGGATATGAGGTGCACTTTTATATACTGTTTTCACTTTTGAGCTTGCCTACTGCCAATATGAAACTCTTTTAAAAAGTCTAATGTCTTTAACTTACTCCGGTCTCTCTTGGGTAATATGAGAGGCAAGATTGATTTAGATTCCTGTTCACAGTTTACAGCTAAATTAAATTGAATCAGTATCCATGATGCATCTTTAATAGGCCTTATATCAGAAACTAAGTAATGACTGCATGAATTTGCACCTGATGCCTGCATTGTGTGTGTGTGTGTGTTTGTGTGTGTGTGACACAAAAATGTAAAAAAAAAAAACCTTAACTATACTGCACCCTTCTCTTGTTGAGTTTCTTTGCACTTTTCCATCTTACACAACTATTGTAACGTCTATTAGTGCTCTTATCTTTGACTGCTTCTATTGTAATTGATTTAGGAACAGAATGTGTCTTCTTGTGTTTATTTTAAGTTGTGCAAAATACTAAAATAACACTGTAGATAAATGTGTGCAGATATGTTCATATTATGCATGTTCATGCAGTGTTGGATTCCTAAAACTCTGGTTTGTGTAAGCAAGCAATTCTTGCTAATCATTGCTCTGGTGGTGTTGGGTAGGGGTGAACCATGTACAGGAAATTGTTTAGCCACCCAGAGCTGCACTGCTTATCAGCACAACACAGGAACAACAGAGACTTTACTAGCACTGGACACGGCTGTTCCAACTTATCATCAAGCTGTATTTTGAAATGCACCACCTCCAGTGATTTATTCAAACACGGATACCACAGATAGGGCTATTCACATCCCGCCGCATTACTGCATGACCCAGACAGGTACTGTTTGCTTTGCTGCTACAAACCAGACACACACAGACACAACCGTATATGACATCATCAGACAAGCCCGGCGTTTGCTTGCTGCAGCTGTAAACCCGAGAGGAAGGTCGATAACAGCAGGTGAGAGGGCTTCGCTGTGTAATGATGATGCCTACCAGTGTCTAAGTTGTAAACCCTGGTATTGATTCTCTTCAGTTCAGCCAATAGTCTCCATAATCGTCCATGCCTGAAGTCTGCAGTAATGTGTCTGCATAGAATCCAATATCTGCTGCAATTAATGAAAACTGACAAGCAGCTCAACCTTTTTTATTTTTATTTGGCTTTAACTATGTTACTCCCACCAAGGGTATAGATTCTGTTTCCACGGAAGTCCCTGTCAAGATTGCAGTTGCACATTTGGTTACGATAATTTAGAGCAAATTTAGTGAAAAAATAAACACATTTCATAATAAAAAAAAAAAAAAAAAGAAAATAGAAAGGGGAGGGACATGACAGAGAATGATACAAATAGAAGACAGGCGCAGTAAGGCACAGTAATAATAGTGTGTTTATTCAAAGTGTTTGCCGTGGGTTTCCGCAGGGGCATAAATAATGGATTTACCGTCTATCATACAGGATGAGCAAGGAGTGACATGCTTCCTGGTACTCCATGAAGAGTTTTAAAGTATATACGCAAAAGCAAGAGAAAAAGAGAAGGCAGAGAATGCACTCTATTCTTCTCAACTTTTCTTTGTGATTAGATAAACTTGTTGTCAGGCACATTGTCAGCCACTCCATGCGTGACACCCCACAGCCAGATAATGGCATTGCCATGCAAATGAGAGATGGTGAGTGCAATGCCACCAGTGTGTGTATGTGTGTGTATGTGCATGTGTGTGCATTCATGCACGCATTTGTTTTGTAAGTGTTTATTAGACAATGAAAGGGTGGGTGAGGAGAGTGATTCAGCAGCCGCATGAGGAGAAATTGGTGCGTTGTCTATAATAAGGAAACTAAATGTATGCTAAAGGAAATATTTGAAGCCAAAAATGATTGTCAGCCAAATTTCTTTTATCTAGATTTTGGAAAGTTATCCCATTCCACCTGGACAACTTGACTTAGGACATTGTAGAGGAAAATAGTGTTGACAGGTTAAAAAGAAGTACATTAATCAAATCTGAAGTAGCACAAATGTACAATAATATGTCCCAAAGTGACAGTTGAAATTTACATTACAAAAGCAAACAGTACAAGTCACACCTTAACAAGGTGAGATGACAAAACATAATTATAGGAACAGTATAAGTCACTAATCAATCCTGTAATTACAGTAATTTAATTACAGTGGGACTTTTTGCTGATGTAACAGTCAAAAGGGAACAGTTTGTGGCATCTTGAGTCTATAATTACCAGCCTGATTCATCAAAGCCTTACACAGACAGTTTGGACAATATAAAGTAAAACCTTTTACCCATCTCTTGTCAGACACAGGAAGTAGGAAGTGGGTTCTTGTGACACACAAGGCAGAGAAGTGCCTGAACAAGCCAAGCATTCAGCATGAATGCTCCCTGCCACCTCCAGCTGTGTAGGCTTTCTAGGTTTTGTCCCTTAGTGAAGACAAGGGCACAATGAAGTGGCGCTCTCACAAACAGAGAGGGGTGGGTACTGTGTCACCGTCTTCCCTCGCACAGGGGCCAGTACAATCCGCCCCCCTCTGTTGTCATGCTAAGACAGCAGCGCTCACTGGAACTGTACCCCTATTCACACACAAAGCTCAAACCTACGCTCACCAAGGGACAAACATGGCAGCCGTATTCAGCTGCCTCCCACTAATGTCTACGCTTCCTGTCAAAGACAAAACCCATGCAAATCATGGAGAAATTTACTTTGCTCAGATCTGTAAGTACGCTCGGTTAGCTAATAACTTAAGGGCAAGGAGTGTGGACCTGAAGCTCCCATGGGCCTCATCACTAAGAAGCACAGCCTTCATCTGCAAAGAACCATGAGAACAGCCATATCTAATGTCATTTTACAGGTAGATAGAGCGGGAGATTGGGGAGTAATTGGAAGTAATAACAGATAGCTCTCTTTCAATCCCACAGGACTTCTCTCCTCCTGCTCCCCCCCACCCCTAATTCCCAGAAGACTCCTCACCATATTTGCTGTCGTGCAAAAGAAATATACAGCAGATGAACTGTGACCTTTGTTCTTCTTCCCTGAAGGTCACCGGTCAATTTTACATACACAGATGAGGTCCTCTTTGCCGGAAATGATAAGACAAACAGCAGAAAAGAGGTAAGGTCAGCAAGTTAAACCAACAGCTAGAATGACAGTTAATTGGCCGGAGGGTAGTGTAACTGTCATCTATCTCCCCTGGGCTGACTTGGGAAGACTCCCCCCGGCTCCCTCCACTCGTTCTCCAGAGACCTCCACTCCACACAAGAAAGCTCACTCATCAGCTGTCTCCCACAGGTTCAACCAGTGGACATTGGCGCATGGGAAAACAGAATGATTATATTGCCTCCAATTTGATTATTACTTCATCATTATTGTTTATATTGTGGCAATACATAATAAAGACTGTGACAAGTGAGGAGATGAAATGTCAAAGTGAATTACAGGCATATGCAGAAGCTGGACGCAAATCAGCTGGCAGAGCTAAAAGGTCTTCCTTGCTAATTGCTTATATCCTACCAGCAGTGAGAGGCGTCCAGCTGCTGTGCAATAGGCTGGCTGACTGAGAGCAGACAGATAGGACTATGTGTATGGATGATCCGACCCGTGCTCTAATGACTTGTTTAGTTCTGTGTGTCAGAAACAGTGACACGTAGAGGGTGGCATAGAAGTCTTCCTGGAATCATCTATGCATCCGTGTTTGTGTGTGCGTGCGTGCGTGTGTGTGTGTGTATGCGTGCACAAAGACAAGGGCAGAGAAAGGAATATAGTTCCATGTGCACCTCTTAAAATAAGTGTGAGCATAGATTTGAATGTGTGCACGAGCAGACCGCATGCATATATAAAGAGGAGTGATGGTTTTAGCAGAATCTGTCCGCCTGATTTCGCAGGGCCAGGTTTAGGGTGTGAAAGGCGAGAGAGAGTGAGTGCGTGTGGGAGATAATAGGCCTTTCTCCACGCCACTCAGCGTTCTGCTGGCACGCAGCTGGCACACAGCTGGCCATCCAACTAATCTGCCCCAGCCCTTTCTTCCCCCCTCGCACCCTCCTCCAACTACCCCACCTCCCCACCCCCTACTGAATGCCAGGCATGCAGGGTAAGGGAATATGGGGGATAAGGGGTTAAGACAGAAGAAAAAAAAAAACATTAGTGTTAATGGGAAAGAGGAAGGAGGAAGTTATGATGGGGCCCATTGCTCCTAAGATCCATCTGGGGTTTGGAAGGAGGGGATCCATCAGTGACAGACAGGTGTTCTTCACTAATTCCTTTCCAGCCCCTCTGCTCAGAGACCCACAGGGATCATCTCCACACTCCCAGCGCTCCCACTGCTAAAGCAGCTACTCTTTCTGACCTGCAGAGTCATTTCAAGAGCCAGGTACGGTGTAGAAACTGAATTGCTCCGGTACTTTGGTTTATGATCAAACAGATATAAGTAACGTTTTAACTAGTTTCAGCTGTAGGTCCTGTTTATGTCCTCTTTAGCAAAAGAAAAGAAGAAAAAGTTCTGTTTATTATGAAGCTAAAGGTTGTGTATTATTTAGCTTCTTTTGGAAAAATCACTGTATAGAAGGATGTCGCATTTTTGAGACAATTCACCTCTACTAATAACATAGAGTCACAGAAAAAATTATTAGACCATCAAAAGTCATCAAAAACACTGGTTATGTAATCAAGTACTAACTCCTGTGTGTGTCATGTGACTGAAACAGACAGAAACAAAAACATGGAATGTCTAAAAGCACTGTTTTTGTCAGTACAATGACATAGATATTGATGTAAGAACTGAAGGGATTTTGGTTTTTATCAAGAAAACATAGAATATGTCTAGATGTTGCTTGGATCCTGACTCAAACCAGGAAGTACGACCATAATTTGTGCTCAGGTCTATGCACTGGCTTCCTGTCACTCAGAAAATTGGCGTTAAAACAGACCCTGAGAACCTCAGGGACTGGTCTTTTGCTGGTGCCCAGAGTCAGGACTAAACATGATGAAGCTGCGTTTCATTTCTATGCAGCTAAAGTCTGGAACAGCCTTCTGATAATGTGAGACAGACACCTCTGTTCAGCTGTGCATAGAACAACTGAAAGGGTTCTATCTGCACTCTTCTCTTTGACTTTATTTTAATTGATTATTATTTGTTTGATTATGTTTTAAATGTAATTGTGTGTTTTTAACCTGTTTCTTTTCTATTTTTTAAAGCACTATGAGTTGCCCTGTGTGCTATACTAATACATTTGCAGCAAAATCAGCTCTTAAGTTAAACTCTTATGAGCTATTTTTGTTGTTATCATTATATATATATAAATGTACCTTTACTTGTACCAGACTTTAAAACGGACAAGAAATTGAAGAAACCAAGAGTGGTCTAATAATTGTTTCCGCAATTGTATCTATTGTATTTTTCTATTATTATTATTACTATTATTATTATTTATTTATTTATTTATTTATTTAACTGTGTCTATTGTATTTCACAAAATCGACATCACGCTGATTCCATAAAGCATGACATAGATTGCTAACATGATTTTACTATCTTCTTCTCACTCAGAGAGACATGCAATAAACTTGGTTGAGTCACACATAGTAAAACCTCCTTAAAGAGTAGCTCTAATGATTTTCTCGCTCTGTAGTCAGGAAAAGTAAAAAAAAAAAAAAAAAAAAAAGTATTTTGTCGTTAATTCTAACAGAGAACAGCTGATAACCCTGGCTGACCACCACATGTGATTAGAATGAAACACATTTTAAATAAAACTAAACTTGTTGATGCAGGAACTAAAAAAGAATACTCATTCTCGAATAAATCTAAAGTGGTGTGTCATCTAAGAATTTGTCTATTTTCATACACAGTTGGAGAAAACCAAGAAGAAACATAAAAAGAGAAGAAAAAAAGATGCTGCAAATAATAGATACTGAATAACAATAGCAAGCGAAAGAAATTAAATGCTCCACACAAACCTCAGTGAGCTTTTGTTAATTCTGTGTATCTTTAGACAACTAGACACTTGAATATAAAAACACAAAATAACTTTAAAAAAATTCAAGATAAAAAGAATAAATCATCACTGGAAGCTTTGAGCCAGTGGGCATATATTCATATTTATTACTGTGGAAGAGAGAGCATGCAATTTGGTTGTAATGTGTTTATAATAGACTCACGCCTATTAGTCTGTTTGTTTTGTTTACAGGTTAAGAGACAACTAATATATCGCAGAGTGTGCATCGACATACTTTAAACCTGTGCTATCAGTAGTATGCAAAAGATAAGGGACTTTTTTTATTATTACATCTCTACATTTGCATACAAATGGCTCACTTTGCTGTTTTTGTCACTGGGCAAAGCAGATGAACCACATGATCATGAGGTTGTGGGTTGGAATTGATGTAGATAAAGAGTGTGCTCTGCTAAAGACAGAAAAACACATCCAGATGACTGGGACACAAAACACTAAAAAAAAAAAAAGAGAGAGAGAGAAAATCACCCTGAGTGACACAAGCAGCAGCACAGTTTACACAGGGCTATAATCTAAAATGAGATGACTCCGTACAGAGCTACAAATTAAATTGAGCCAAAATCTGGATTCTATTATCATGTCTCCCAGTGCCTACATTTTTGCAACATTTAAAATAAATATGAACGCTGGTGTATCAAACGGGGTTTTAACCAGTATTTGTTTTGTGGCAATGCTCTGAAAAATGAAAAGCTATCGCAGTAAACACAGCTTTTTCTGCCTAAAATTTGTGAGTGGCACCAAATGTTTCTGGGTGTAGTAATTGCTGGCAGATTTGTAGATGTGTGTTTTAATTAGCCCTGACAGGCTGCTGATGGCATTACACAAGTTGTCGCCATCTAACCGACCCCAGAGATGGAAAACCAACGGAGATCGACCGCGTGGACGAGCTGCAGCGACTCAGAAAAAGCCCCGGGTTCGTGTTAATGACCCGGACCTTTAGCTGACTGACCACATCCAAACAGCTGCTCACAAGTGTTGTGCATGAGTTTGTTCCAGAAGGTTGTATTTAAAGCTTTGCTCATGTTGAGAAACAAAACCTGGTTATTTTTTTTTAACTTATAAACACCCAAACATCCACCACTGACCAAAATTATCCACTGATCTAAATGTTTAATAACTTTTGATGCACAAATCCTATCAATATATGTATATATTTAATTTAAAATGCAGTTGTTTAGGTTTTCACAATCATCAGATATGACTCATTTGGACATTCAGAGGCTCCGTAGTTACTTAATTTTTTAAAATTTATTTAATTACAAGACAGCATGTATTGGCATTAATTCCAAAGAACAAGATGCATGCACTAGATTTAGCAGAGAAGCTAATTTCCACCTGTTGTCCTGGACAAACAACCAACATAATAAAACATCACAAAGATTACAACGTACTAATATACTAGAGGAAAATGAATTATAGTTTAAGAGTGAAAATAAAAGATATAATCATTTACTGCCAACATTTATTTACAATTATAGATCTCAAAATATTTGTGTTGTTGCTGTGACAAATCCTAAATTAAGAGACTGTTCATTTTAATATAACACCTAGAATAACTATGACATTTGTGACATTAGACATAATTTTTATAATAGTAATCCAACAAATTTTCCAATTTCCTGTGTGTAATTATTTTATTGATAATGCTATTGGACATTTATTCTAGTCAACAATCCAAACAAAACAAAAATGACCCAAAATTCAGTAGAATGTTAAACAGGTAATACATATACATTCACAAGTGCACCTCATTATAAAAACAGTGGAATATTGAGGTGAATTCATGAAAATAATCTACAAGGGAATGAAGGGAATGACTAATTTTGTGGCAGTTCCCAAATGATTTCTTCCCCCATTAAATTAAATGTTTTATCAAAATGTATTGTAATATTATCCTTTTTAGTTTGTTTGTTTTTTCAGTGTAAATGTAAATCATGTATTTTCCTATATTTAATTGATTGATTATGTAGATGTTCATTAAAGCTCAGAGTAAATTCAAAGATTATTAGATCAGAAATAGAGAAAACTGAAGAAAAATTTTCTTTTTCAGTCAAATACATCATTAACTGAACATAAAACAAGTGTCTCCATGCACTGTCATCGACCCAACTCCTTGGGTTTTACTGGTGAATGGGCCACATTCAGCTAAATTTGACCTGCAGTGGGGCGGACCAGTAAAATAATAACATAATAATATATAAATAATGTCAAGTTTCTATAATTTTTTTACAATGAAAAAATCTATCTACAAAAATCTACAAACTATTCTTTAAAACAATGTGAATACCATGAACAACCTAAAGTGCAATTTTAACAATATTATGCTATTGTTTACACATGTGCTTTACAACTTACAGACCACAGTGGATCATAAAAAAATGTAATAACAGACAGATTATTGGTAAAATGACACTTCTCTTAAGACATTTCAGGTTCATATTTGTTCAGGTTAATCATGTTTTTTGTGAAATCATTCTTTGTTTTAGTGTAAATACAGTCAAATTACATGAAAATGTTTACATTTACAAAACAAAACATTTTGAGTCGATATTATTTAAATATTATCATAATCATATTTTTAAATAGGTTGTTACAATTATATTTTTGTAGGTTATTTTGATCATATTTTTATAGGATATCATGATCATATTTCACTGGCCCAACCCACTTGATATTGAATTGGTCTGAGTGTGGAAGCTGAACTAAAATGATTGTTAATTTTTGCATTTCACAAATTCATACAGGTTGATTGAACCCTTTAGCGTGTAGGTTTTAGCCCCCATATATTTCACACCACTGTTGTAGAAAATGACAGTGTTTCCACATTCACTACGGAGCCTCTGAACGTCCAAATGGGTCATATCTGATGAACATGAAAAGATGATAAACTGTATTTTACACCAGTTATTTACATATATTGATAGGATTAATGGACCAACAGGTATTAAACAGTTTAGATCAGTAGATAGTTTTGGACACTGGTGGCTGACTGGGTCTTTATGGGTTAATTTTACTCCTCTATATTTCTTAAATATTTAGACTATAATATATAGACTCTATTATAAACACACATTTTGAACCACAAATAACATCCGGTTTTTCAACTTCAAAGTAGAAAATAGAAAAGTCAGTGTTTAAACTTAAAATAAATATTGATTTGACACTTATTGTGACAATTATTGACTAATGCAGTGTTTCCCAACCTTTCTTGCACCACGGCACATATTTGACATTAGAAAAAAAAAAAGGCACACCACCAAACAAAAATGGGAAACACTGGACTAATGTATCATGATAACATCCCAAATCAGTGGGAATAGGAAGTCCTACATGCTGACATGTTATAAGTGTGATATATTTTGATATTTTTCCCATATAATGCAGAGCTCTATGTGCAGACACACAGTGCACTAATGTCTGAGTACTATATTAAAAAAACAAAAGGCAGAAATATCATAATCCATGTCCATAATAACAAACTTGTGCATATTAACTGTGAACATTTATACAGACCAAAAGCATTTCCTGGTACAAGTTTCCTGGTACATCAGCAGATGGTTTTGGTCATCACTGGCTGTTTGGGTCTTTATGGGTTAAGATCAACAAGATCAACAGCTTGAAAACTTTTTTTTTTAATTTTTTTTTTTTTACGTTCCTCTTCTCTCCACGAGACGTAGCTTTTACCTGTATCGAGCGCACGTTGCCTCCACATGCCTTTTTAATTACAGGTCATAATAGACCTCTGTTATCTGAATGTAAATCTCAAGAGCTGCTTGCTTTACACACACAAACATTAAACATTAGAGTTATCACTCCCTATAATCCACAAGCATTTTTAGGTCTTGTATCCTCCCACTGACTCCCCTTGCACCTCATCTACCCTTTGCTAACACAAACCTCCTCTTATGTGGCTTCCCCTTTCCCCCAGCGCAAGATCCACATCACTGAGACTGCAGCCGCCATGGAGGGCCTTTTTCCACTTCTCCAGCCACGTTCAGCCAAGATTTATTAGACTCTTCAACCAAAATGTAATTTTCACCATGTTGGTTTTTGTGAGTGAGGGGGAACGGGGAAGGGTTTTTGGTGCTTTCAGAGTCATGTCTACTCAGCTGGGATAGTGGGCCAGCTCGCTCCAACACCAATACCCCAAACCCACAGAGACAGCTAAGTGATTTATTGGCCTCTTTTTATTGAGAAGGTGAAAGAGAATGAGAGAAAAACATCAGTTAGAATAACAGTGTAAGTGAGCCCGTCTGCAATGTTGCAAAGCATAAAGGTAACGCAGGTGGAGGCGTTTAAATTGGTTTAAGTTTTACAGAAAATTATTAGAAAAAAAAGAAAAAAACCATTGCTGTCTGACAGGATTTCCTCTACAGCGTTCACTTTCTTTCATATACTTATTTACTTGCTAAGCCTCAGTGCGACAACCAATTGTAAGATAATGTCAACTTAAGTCGGATCTCAGTGTAAATCCACTGTTGTAGACATTATAGCTACTGTCGTCTCATCGTGATATTAAAATTCAGACGACTTTCTGGAAGATCTAAACTTTTATGTGTGTCCAAGTCTCAAAATGCTACCCAGAGACAAAGTTTGCAGCCTAATCTTGGCACGATCCCACACCAGATAATGGTTTCCATGAACAGGACAGCGGTGTAAGAGACAGATATCTGAACTCGGCTGTAGAAAAGAACAGTCTTCACCATTGTAGAGTGAGTAAATGTACCTTATAAAACCCAGGAAATTACATGTAATAGAAGTGATGTACCATTCTGTGGTTGTACTCAGGAGACACACAGACTTCAAGGAGACAGCTCATAGAGATCACAGCCAGTGAATCATAACTTTTCAAAGACAGGCGTGATAGACAGATGCAGAAAGAAAGACAGTAGTGGAAAAAGACAGGAATGGGTGAGACAGAGATATGGGCAAATGAGATAGAAAGGGATAAAAGGGGAAGAGGGAAGAGATAAAAATCACACAGTGTATCGCATTCCCTTTGCCAAGACAGATGTCTATAGTGAATAAATAATGAAGGGTAACAGTTTCACAACATCATGGTAGATTCTGGTTCTAAACTGGGGCTCTGACGGCTCCTGTCTGTTCCCTGGCTATGACTCAGGCTGCCCTCTGCCCCGGGAGAACCTTCCAGACCCATCACTTCACATCTCTATGAAAATCAAGCCCAAAGGATAGGCCTGGCAAACACATGGGGATGTGTGACTCTTGGTGGCTGAGTTACGTGTGTCGCACCACTCTGAGAAGTTACGTCCCTCCCTCATGACTGACCAGGCTAAATATACACTTTTAAGCCAAGGCCTCGTACACTGTTTCCTCTCTTGTACTTTACATCATCAGATGAATTTGACTCAAATTAAAGCAGTTGTGAGGACTCTGTAGCTCAGTTTTTATCAGTAAATGTTTGCTTTATTATAGCCCTGCGTAGCATAGTGAGGTCCTATTGTATGTTTCACTGCTTAAAGGCATAGTTGTGGATTTTTAACATGAATCTGTATTTCATCCCCATCATCAGTGTAGTACATTCACACTGACTTACCCCTGACAGTGTCCTGTGAGCCCAGTTCTGGTCCAGTTTTGGTTGAAAACAAAACCAGTCTGGGAACGACATCATCCTACTAATGTTAGTGTTTAACATTAGTCATGACACGATGACGTGCATATTCATCATCTCTTACCTCATTTGTAAACATGATTGCTGACATGACTGAGTCACATCTGATATATTGCCATTAGTAATTGTGATGAAAACAACAACTCTCATGATCCACAGCTACTTCTCCAACTAGGTCTTTTGTTGTTTGGATGTGCAGATCCCACAGTGTTATAAAAAATACACCAAATGTTAAAGGAATAATTGTGTATTTTTCTCATGAATCTGTACTTCATCCTTGTCATCAGTATAGTACATTCACACTGACTTACCCCCGACAGTGTCCTCTGAGCCCAGTTCTGGTCCGGTTTTAGTCGAAGTGAAAGTAGTCCGGCAAGTTTGTGGGGTCACGAAAATAAAACGTTTTTCTTCTAAAAACAGCACATGTTCAAAAGAGTGATTTATTTGCATCAGAAACAAATGTCTACAAAAACGTCGCACATCATAATCTCTTGGCCCTACTTTCTCTCTCTCTTCGTATCCCTACGCACTGCTGCAAGATGACACTAGCCTACCTGTTTCACTGCTGAAAAAAGTTGTTGACTACTGCGCAGCAGTCAGCAGCATGACAGCGCACTGATAGAAAATGAGAGAAAGTAGGACCAAGTGGTTATGATGTGTGACTTTTTCGTGGACATTGGTTTGTGATGAGAGGAAATCACTCTTTTGAACACACTAATTTTAGAAGAAAAACGTTCTATTTTAGTGACCCCAGAAACTTGCCGGACTACTTTCGTTTCGACCAAAACCGGACCAGAACTGGGCTCACAGGACACTGTCGGGGGTAAGTCAGTGTGGATGTACTACACTGATGAGGGGGATGAAATACAGATCAATGTTAAAAAAAAAAAAATCCCGAACTATCCCTTTAACATTTGGTGTATTTATTTTATAACACTGTGGGATCTGCACATCCAAACAACAAAAGACCTAGTTGGAGAAGTAGCTGTGGATCATGAGTTGTTGTTTTCATCACAATCACTAATAGCAATACATCAGATGTGACTCAGTCATGTCAGAAATCATGTTTACAAATGAGGTAAGAGATGATGAATATGCATGTCATTGTGTCATGATTAATGTTAAACAGTATCATTAGTAAGATGATGTTGTTTCCAGACAGGAGAACAAATGAAAGAAGTCATTAGGTCAAACAAAAAAAAGGATTTTAAAAAAGTACTAAAAAAGCACGTTACATGTTATATCTTTAACAGCAGTACATAGATACTGTTTTGAACAAAACATTTCTATGACTTTTTTTTTTTAATACTTTCAGCCCTTTAATGGTCTTTATTTCAACTTGTGCCAATAACTAAATACAATAACTCAGTGTTTCAGATGTTTTTTGCCATAAGCCATTTCAATATGTAAATAAATTCACTTTTATGACAAATCAAGATGTGGCCAAGTATAAGTGTCCGATTAAATTGTCATATCCAATAAAGGTACTGGTAAAATGCTGTCTCTTTTTCAGCCCTTTAAAAGGAATGAAAAAGACTTTGACCTTACATCCCAGTTAACGCTGTCAACACTACTTCAACAAAATGTTGTGGTGTTAATGTGAGTGGAGCATTGAAGTTACTGTAAGTGCACCAGTCATCCTTTTAAAGTTAGTGGAAGGACTGAGAAAGTCACTTCTGTGCAGCATACCTCTAAGAAAGGGTAAAAGGACTTGAAGGCTTACACACACTCACACACATGTAAATGCATTGCACATACAAACACAATTACACTCGAACATACAAACAGACATGTACGCTCCTACAGACTGCTCTCAATCTTCTTATTTGTGCAAACTCAATCAAATGATTTTCTGAATACCAATAAAGCAGGCTTTATTTTGCTTGGCTGGGCGTCCATCCCAGACC
>JAPSES010000001.1:20133381-20143445 GCA_029822895.1 Maxillicosta whitleyi
CCATCCCATACCCCCCCCCCCCCCAGCCTTCCAACCACACCACAGCAGGATCAGTTTTCCCCCTAGAATCCCACTGAAGCGCTGCCATGTCGGCTGGAGACAATCAGCTGAAATGCTCCTTAGATATTCCTGCTCCTTTTCAAAAGCCCCAAATTCAATTTATGGACACATTTATTACCATGTCTGTCAGTGACTAAAAGGGAGTTTCATAATCAGGAGCACACATCTGATCTGGTCACAGCAGGCTGCCTCGCTTGGCCAGTATGCGCTCTATTACACGGTCAGAGCCAGCCGATCCACAGAGGAAAAGGAAAACATGAGCAAACAAAAGACTAGGTAGTTAGACATGGGAGGGGGTGCCTTAGATGTAGCATTTAAAAAAAGCTGATCTGATTTAGGAGTGGGGCCGGAGGGAGAAAATCCGTTAACTCAGTACCAGCGCAGAGGCCTTGACCATGAGATGAATGATCACATAGCACCACTCCAGAACTACACAGTATTCCCGTGGCACACTTTCCCCTTTTAGATGTTATTGAAAACATAAATGGGATGTTTTTGTTTTCTAATGATGTTTCTGTCAGTCTCTAAGTAGCAGAAGGCTTGAAAAGCTAAAGGGTGTCTTTGAAAGATTGAACAAGTTTTCATCATGTTGTGGTCTTGTCTCTTACACCAATAGTTTCCATTGTTTGTCATATTTTTTCGCAGTTGCCAAAAACTACATGAAATCCACTTTTAAACTCCAGTAAAGTAGACAGAGAGTGGCCTGTTAGGGCCAGCTATAACAACATTGAGGCCTGAACGATTTACTATCCCAGCTCTGCTTGTGAAACATAGATTCTAATGAGTACTCTGCAGGCAGCGTGTCACTCAACCCTGGAACATGGGGGCATAGACTGGACCGAGACCCAGTGATTGAGGGCTTTGGTCTGCTTTGGTGTGTGTGCCTGAGACACACACACACCACAAACCGCAGACTCCAATCAGTGGTTCTTGGTCCAGTGGTTGGACAGAGTGTCAGTGATGTCTGAAAGCCACTGTTCACACACGCTTGTGTCCAGGCAGGCTCTATACCCCTGGAGAGATGCACACCTCGGGCCGCACCATAAATCAATAGTTACTCACAAAGGTTCACCTAACCTCTTGCCAGTGCCCGCTGCAGTAAAAACAAGAAAATAGTGGGCTAAGCTCCCCCTAGAGGCCAAAACTAGAGGGTGATTCAGTCAGAGAAACGAAGCGTGTCCTTCATTAGCTGAAAGATCACATTTTACCACACTAGCAACACATTTACTGGTGCAGAGGGCGCTGTGAAATCTCAATGAGAAAGATTCTCTGTTTGCTTTCCAGGGTAATTAGGGAGGCTATCACCTGACACTCACACAGGTAATGTCCTGGACCTGAGCCAGAACCAAATTTCATCATGGTCAGCCTGACTGCAGTACCACTGGAAAATATGTGCAGAAACTGAAAACCACATTTCCAAAATTGCCTGGTTGTCCCTTGTGTTGGTTTTGGATGAAGTCTCTGGGCTGGAGCTTAGGGGTTCCTGAAGCCCGTGCCAGGATCCTTAAAGACTAGTAACTGATATCTCCTTTTTTTTCCCCCCACACGGCCTGAAATGTTCTGTTATTAAAATGGGAGCAAATCCCTTCGGAATGTTTTACACGTTTACTAGGTGTACGTCAAGGTGTGAGACAACACTAGTGAATTATGGGTTGGATTTGGACCTGGGGAATTGGGGCTAGGGGCAGGCTGAAAAGAGAGAGATAGGGGAGGTATTACTGTTGGTGACAGTTCTGACTGCCAGGATATAAATCTGCCCCCCTACCCCCAGCATGTTGCACAGAAACCACAGTGCCCCCTACAGTTTAAACCCACACATGTCAAACTTTATTGGCCTTAATAGTAAATGCCAGAATGATAAATAAAACAGTATCAAGAGTCCTGCTGCGAGGAATTTAGTATGAAGGATCAATGAGTGGCTGTCTACAGGGAGTAGGCTAAAAGCATCTGAGCCATCTGCGGAAGCAGTGGGTTGACATGGCACACTAATCTCTTCTGGTTTGTGTGTTTGGGGTCCAGGACGTCCAACAGGCTCAGTGACAGCTGCACGTAGACGCAAATCTGAACCATGCCTGTGAACAGAGCAACTGCAAACTGATGACAAACGCTTTGTTTGGGGAAAAGATTTTTTTCTTCGTTCGCCTGTTTTAGTGGGATCACAAGTCTGGATGTACTAATGGGAGAAAAGGAGCACCAATTAGGGATGTAGACCATGCTGGCCTCAGTCATTTCCAAACCACTTAAAATGTGTAATAAATGATCAAATGAGACAACTCCTTTTTAAGCACACAGTCAGATTCTTTTTCCTCAAAAGCACATTGGCTCTAATAACAGAGCGGGCCTTTGATTTGGCTCTCGCTAACAGGCAAGTGGGCTGCAGACTCAAAACTTTCTGCTAACTTGTGGTGGTTAAACAGAGAGCTGCAGGCATGTGGGTGGATCTCCCAGTAAAGGCTGCTGGTTGTGTGAGGTGGGTAGAGGCGGAGAGAAAAAGCACCTTGATCACTCTAACCTCTCAGTTTCATATTTATGAGGCTCCAACTGGGACTGCACACTTTAGACTTTGGGACTTAAGAAAAGATCATTTGGTCAGAGGGATGAATAAGGCTATCACTGCTGTGGCTAGAACCAACATCCAGACACAACTGCAGCTGCCAAAGGCACCTCAGCCCAGGAGGAGAGGGGATAAGAAAACATGTGTCCTATGTCAAGGCTCCAGCCAAATCTCTTTGTATTAGGATCAAAATCAGTGTCTACTTCTTTTCCACTGTCTTAACATAATTTGGTACTTTGGTCACAACTCAACATGAAAAGTGGACCACTTTGTTTATCCCTTCACATTCTGAGTTTAAGAAATCCTTCCTGTGTCAACAGTATGCTGCGCTCTGATAAGAGCTCATCCAGCAAGACTTTGCACACCATTCACATCCCTTCAAAAAAAATCACTGTCAGTTTCACTCCTGAATTTCAGATGCTTATAGTCTTGAAAAGCACTACAGAAACAGAGGGTCAGCCAAAGACGGGCCTGGAAAGCAGACAGGATCAGAAAAGAAAGAAGAAGATCATGCAAGCCCAGAGGGAAGAAATGTTTTGATTGTGCGTTTATGTTTCAGCAAACAAAGTCCTTTGGTTAGGACTTGGAAATGGATTATTAATATCACCATATACTGTTTTTACCTAAACTATACCATGAGCATCATTAAATTACATTACGATGACTTACATAGTTGATGAAGAGCCAAAAGTGGTTCCAACACCATAAGGATGTACATTCCAACATAAGCTGAAATGATGTGTGTCTGTGGTCTACACAAATATACAATGGCAATGTTTTTCTCTGGGGACTAAGTTGAAAGGATGGTGAAAGTATAATGGTGTTCCAGTGCTCAAAGTCGCTCTTGTTCTTGAGATCATTCCCAAGACAACTTTTATGAAGGCCTAGGTCTTGTCTGGAGATCAACAGCATTTTTACATGGTTTTGTCTCTTGTCTTAGACAAAGAAGACTCTGGAATTTATTTCAAAACCACAACTTTAAGAACTTCACTAAACTGACCATTGTCTGGTCTATTTAACAGTATTACTGCGATTCGATATAAAACTGCTATAAAACCTCCTGCTTCAAAAAACAACCAATAACTTGAACCATTTCTAATATGAAAGTATTACTGGGGCTGTGGCTGTCTGTCGGAGATATCAGCCAAGTACTGGGTAATATAATCTGTCAACCTAAACCACAAAGAGTTCATCTCTAACATCCAAAAGAAAACACACAGTAGTGTGTTAAAACTGCAGGCCTTAGTGCAGTGGTTCCCAACTTTTTTTTTTTTTTGGTCTGTGACCCCATTTTAACATCAAACATTTCTGGTGACCTCAGACATTCAAAACAGTATTTTGATTAATTAATTACATTTTTTTTGTACTAAAACAAATTTGATTTGATCATGTAATAGTGTGCCATACTGTGTTACAAATAAACATTGACTTTAGATGACATTTAGGCTATATAATCTATGTTTTTATGGACGGAGGCGGACAGTACACTAGCACATAGCAGACATTTCACCTGTCCCTCGTTGCTCTGAACGACACTGGTAAATCCATACTGAAGGAAACTTTTATTGTATTTTCTCTGCCTTTTTGGTGTCTGCTTCTTAGTTTTGTCTTGGATGTGTCTTAGCGGGGCCAGGCAGATGAAAAAAACTTTCCATTCTCTGTTCGTCCGGTTTTCTGACTGCGACTGTCTCTGGGCAGGTCGAAGCTTAGTAATACACGTGGTCACATGATCAGGTCAATCAAGATATGCCCTCTCAGATATCATATCCTGCTTTAATTTGAACTTGATTTTCATTTGGAAAAGTGTGTGGTAAAATGTTTATTGAATCAAAAAAATATTTTTTTTTTATTTTTTTTTTTAGCAATTACTATAAATTCCAGGGGACCCCCTTTGGGGTCATGACCCCAAAGTTGGAAAACACTGCCATAGTGAGGTGACTGGAGCCACGTCAAACTCTTACAGGAACATAGGAAACATAACAAAAGGTATAGTTTAAGTGATGCTACCACAGTTGCTGTTTTTCCCACCCAAGTATGCAGGTCCAGAACAGATACACAGCAGAGCATAACCAGTAGATGCCCGTTGAAGGTCAAAACCATAGGGTCGTCTTTGCATCATGTAGGCAGTTTTTTTTCCATACCTGTCCTCTGGTCCATGTTACATTATGGATGGTTTGGTGATCATATAGAATAGTATTGCTTTGTCTGTTTTTGTGGGGTTATTGTTCAAACAAAAACACCAAGTAAAAGTGCAAGAACATTACAAAAGAACGTGTGGGTGTACTTTTATACAATCATTTACTCTAGGTTTGATTGCAACCTCAAGTAATATGCAACGGGAACATCCAAACAAAAGCATAAATCTGTACCTATTGATGGACGTACAGACTGTACATGGCTGCAGAGCAGATGGCGTGCAGATGGGTATAAAGACAATGCAAAGCTCTTTGTGCTGAAATTGTTGTGTTAACGTACTTAATTTTGACCAGAAAATCTGTATTTTTGTTTTTACAATAAAAGAATGCAGTAAACAACAAGGTATTTTGGAGTCCCAATATGTCCCCAGAGACACTTACTCCATCTTGTGGGCACACACCCACTCCTCATGGCATTCATCCCATGGACAAGCACACGTTCTCCCATCTCTATCAGCTAATTCATGTAGAAGACGTCACCACCACAGATCACTTTACAGGGATCACAGAGACATCTGTTAGGAAAATGAAATAACAAAACTGAACCACGTTTTTACATGTTCGCCAGAATTCAATTAAAATGTGATTAGTGGAAGTATTAGTGGAGAAGCTTAGTCCACCGTTGCACATTTGAGTGCCACTATCCACTGGTCTGGTCAGGTTACTGTGAGGATTACCCTTAACAGGATGACCTCTGACACTCAGACAGGTGCCTGTGGGAAGGATGGGAGAAAGTTCATGTCACCATACCAAGTGGGATTCACAGGCCCCAAGGCTTACAGGGGTCTGCTCATGCCATTCCCCCTTTGTAATCGCACATGCAAGCATGCACATACTCCAAATACTTGTACTTAATACTTGATTAATGGACAACATGTACTAGGATTAAAACAGCCTAAAATATGATAAACCTTAAAACACACCTCTATGTTGAAATACTTGAAATGCTTTAGATAGGAAATAATAAACAGTTTCCCATGTTTTTCTTTTTTTCCATTTTTATTTAACAACATTAAAATGAAAGAAACACATGTTGTTATTGTGTTACTCTTGCTAATTTGATAAACAAATTACAATCCTGAAAATTTAAGACACCTTGACATGATTGAATATAGGTGTGTCAGTGTTAAGTTCATTTTATGCGACACCATTAACACTGTTAACACCATTGAAATAAAAATGTTATATTGTTTTGGATTTAATATTGTTTACGGTGACAGCTATATTCAACAGAAGCTTCAGAAGAGACATTTGTCAGATTCTATTATAAACACTCATTTTAAAATCACAAATAATATCTGTTTTTTCCAACTTGAAAGTAGAAAATAGAAAAATCAGCATCTAAACATTGATTTGTTATCTATCATTTGGTCATTGGTGGCTGTTTGGGTCTTTATGGGTTAATTTCACTCAATATTATGCTTGATATTTCTGAAATATTTGACAGACTCTATTATAAATACCCATTTTGAACCATAAATATCATGGGTTTTCAACTCCAAAATAGAAAATAGAAAAGTCAGTGTCTAAAAATAAATATTGATTTGACACTTATCGTGACAATTTTTGACAATTATTGACAAATTATTGACAAAGGAAGTCCTACATGCTGACGTGCTATAAGTGTGATATATTTCAATATTTTGTCCCATATAATGCATGGTTCTATCTGTGCAGACAGGCTGCACACTAATGTCTGAACACTATATTAAAAAGCTAAGACAGAGATGTAATGATCCATGTCCAGAATAACAAACTTGTGCATATTGACTGTAAGCATTTATACAGCCCAAAAGCATTTACGCACCAGATAAAACTCAAGGTTAAACTCCAATCCTGTCATTATTGGTTGAGGTGAACACACAAGTATGGCAACAGTATAAATATAATATTCACAGTTAGCAAAATATAAAATAAAAAGAGACCAGTCTGCTTGTTCATCACGCAAAATCCCCTTTTCCCCCCTAATTTATTTCACCCAAAAGATGTTGAAGGTGTTGCATCACAAGCATATCAATAAAAAACACAAACATGGAAACAAAAATCCCCAGCTGCTTCCATTCTGCACTGTTTACCATGGTTTTGCCCAGCAGACTAAATAGGTCTGTGTTTGTCTTCACCGTGCACTACACAGCCACTCCAACCCCAAGACCTCTACTTAGGCAGCATGTGGAATAAACAGCTTTCCTCTGAAGGCCCCACTGTGGAACCGCTGGTGGATTCATGAAGCGATAGGAGAGGTGAGTGGAGGTCTTAGTGGATGAGCTGTTATCACAGTCCAACACAGCACATATTTTGCAGTAGTTGTTTTTATTTATTTATATTTTTATGTCCTCCGTCGCAACATTATTGGATAATCAGAGTGGTCTACTTTCCATGCTTCGCTGAGCTCACATTACCAAATTATGTAAAGACATAGGGAATGGAGTAGACAGTGTTTTTGATCCTAATACACAGAGATTTGGTCCAAGCCTTGAGGTAGGACATACATGGAGGCATTTCACAGCATCAGCACCGGCGGCTCTTCATTGCATGACATCTCTAGGAACATGAGCGGTGAAAGAGAAAGAGCCGCAGAAAAGTAGAAAAAACAAAGTAAATCTGTACTTTCTAACAGTTTGGAAATGCTTCTGAAGGACGGTAAATAAGCTGTGGCGAATGCACTGGAGTGAAATTCCCTCATTTAAGGATCATGACCTGTTCTCACAAGTGCATTATCTCTGGAAGAAAGCCTCTGTGCTGCAGAATCAATTAAAAAACCAGACAGAATGGAAGGATTAAGAAAACAACTGCAAGTGCACAGCTGATAAGAGTGTTTGAAATCCTCATTTATCAGATAAAATGATTATCCTCGAAAGTAGTTGGAGTGGCCATTAAAAACAATGGAGCCCAATTATGTGTGTCTTTTAAAGTTTACAGTTAAATGCCAAGCCTCATCGATTGCCAGTAGAATTTCTTATGCTTAATGAAAACTGACTGGGAAATGCATTTCTATTGGAAACAGTTCAGTTTTTAATGGCTAGCACGGTACTTAATATTGTGTCTGTGTCATTTTTGTGAGTGGCACAAAGCTGCGCGGCATCAAAGATAATTGTTGACCAGATTATTTGAATGGATGAAAAAACAAAAGTGAATTCATCATCCGAAGTCCTCTTCAAGGGAGTCCAATATCCATATAATAAGTGACAGATTATGTTTTATACTTTATCAACAGAAGCAGACATACTGAAGCTTAGCAGAAAATCTATAGACTCTGCACAGTACACAGTTGGATATCCAAGCCATCATGTCCTTTTGAATCCATTAATCACTTACTGACAAGGCAACAAATGTAAGTCCACACTGAAGGATGCGTCACGGATGAAGTCTCATCAGTCAGACTTTTTGCTGACAGCAGATCGCCACTGAAACACATCACATTTCTAAAGCCTCAATGCACGAGTGGGGACAATAATGTGTTGTAAACATCAGTATGTCGCGGTATCAGGGTTTTCACAACAACAGGGTTCCATGTTCACACTGGAAAACAAAAAAAGGAACAGAACCTGATAGGGGTGCCAAACACATATCCTACGGGTCAGAACCGACACGCCAAATGGTCCGATCCGGCCTGAATTGAATGCAAAAATTAAATTAGTGTTAAATTCTGGCCTAATACAAACTAATATGATATCAAGTGGATTGGACCAGGAAAATAGATCATAATATCCTATCCTAATAATGACAGTGTAAAAAAAAAAAAAAAGACTATAAAAAAAATATTCTCAAAAACTGAACAACCTAAAATGTCTTAAGAAAAATGACATGTCAACAATATTATGGATGTCACTAAATGTTTTGTAGATCCACTAAGATCTGTAAGTTTTAATGCACGTGCGTAAAGAAAGGCATAATATCACTAAAATTCCACCTATTTTTCTGAAGACACATCACTATTATTCATATGTTTTCAAAGAATAATTTCCTGATGTAAACCTTTTTATGGTGTCATTTTTTCCCCCCCCCTTATACAGGTAGTCCTCGGGTTACGAACAACTTCCGTTCCTACGCTGTCTAACCAGAATTTACGAAATATAGAGAAAAGTTTTGGGTTGAAATTATTTATAATTTATTAAATCATTATTTTAATGATCCAGCCCACTTGAGATCAAAATATAATGGAATTCAATATGATGCAGTAATAACAAGTAACAAGTAATAATACAAAGACATTTGTTTTTTATTGTATTGTAAGTGACAGTAACAACACCTTATGACTGTGAGATTTGCAGATTAACAGTGTATTATTGTTACAACTTCAGTGGCCAGAGGTCACTTTTTAGTCATACAAATGTGTTCCACTGTTGTTAATCTAAACACTGTGCTCATGTAGTGATTCTCTCAACTCAAAACATCAACATGTTGATATTAAATTTTTGCCTCAGGTACAGATGCCAACGAAGTGTCTCTCCAGCACCCATTTGGTGTTTATGCCATGTTAAGGTTTTTGGCACCGACAAGCAACATCAACACCTGTCTTCCGAGCGTGATGTCTTTGGATAACCCCCAGGAAAACTTGTCTGGACAAGCTTGACAGAACCGAACACTGTTATACAGTAAAAGGAGGCTGGTCTGTTTGTAAAGTCACTGATGTAGAGAAGGACGTTTTCACACCTGTCCCTCTGGTATCAGAAGGTGTTGGCTATACTTATTACTTAACTTATACTTCTATATGTGTAGATTTGAAACACACCTAATAAAAATAAAGATAATATTCAGACAGAAACATTTGTAAGAATAGATCCACTTTTTCTGTCAGATAATCACCACCATTTTCCAAAGCTACAGTACTACAGAGCAATACCCTTCATAAAGTCAGACATTATTTATAACCATGGATGTCGGCATTGTAATCATCTTTTGACGTTCATCTTAGTTTACCCACCTTTTGATTTAGCACTGCATCACTGGCCATCGGGGAGCTGCTGTGGGCCAGAGAGGTGAGGAGCTGCTTTGTTCTGAGGCGAGGCTGACAGTCTCTTTATCTCCTCCTGTCAGACAGAATACTGTTTGATCTGCAGCTACTCCATGTCTTCTATCTCTGGTCAAATGACCTCAACCTGCTCACAGAGGTTGCTTTAATAGCCCCACCACTCCCAAGCTCGCTGAAAGTGTAAAGAAGGAAGTGGAGTAGCTTTTGTTATTCTGTATTCCATATATATATATATATATATATATATATATATATATATTCAATAAAGAACGATGTGAGTGAC
>JAPSES010000001.1:20162068-20209080 GCA_029822895.1 Maxillicosta whitleyi
ATGGAAGGATCAGAACTATTGGTGCAGTTAAATCCACTGAATGTCTCCTGGAATCAAAACCAAAGGTGGTGCAGTCACATATTGCATGTGTGACTTTTTTTTGTATGAACTTAAGATATTTGTCCAAGCTGGGCGACGCATTAGCCGAACTGCTTGTAGAATACCCAACTGGTGTTTTAAACTTGAAGTGTTTCAATGAAAAGAAAACTCCTTCCTGCAGAGTGAGTATAATACTTTATGTCAGTCGACTGTTCTGTCTTGGATTTTTTTGTCTTCATATTTCCATCCATTCGCCAACATACCATTCCATCTTCATGGGTTGGTTCTGCTGCCTGTCACCACCGGATCTACTGCCCATTTGCACATGTGTGACACCAACTCTACTTGGACAAACTCCCCCAAATGTGTTGCTGGAGGCGTTCAAAGTCATTCTGTGCTGCAGATGTGTTAATTGTGTTCAACTTTTTAATCTGATTAATCATGATGATGGATTAATCTACATTAATGCGTTAATTTTGACAGCTCTAATTAAAATATTAATGTTGAAAAGTTTGGGATGCACTAGTTGACCTGTTTTAGCTGCTTGTATAAACACTGAAAACGAAGGCATTTAGTCCAATACAAATGTATTAAAGAACCATAATTGTGTCCTACTGAGCATTTATAGGTGTTTCATGGAGCGGAAGGTATGATGACTAGTTGAATATAAGTATTATCATAGTACAAAAGTTTTCTCTGTTTCTGTTATAATATCCCTCAACTTTAATCCGAGTTTTAATGAACATCTACATGATCTGTCAGTTAAATATAGGAAAATACATGATTTACACTGAAAAATGTAAAACACAGAGGATAATTTTATAATAAATGGTGATAAATTAATTAAGACAGGTAAAATAGAAAGAAAAATTCATTCAGGAACTGCCACAGAAGTAGCACTGGGTCTTTACAGGTTAAATCAGACCTGAATAAATTAAAATAAAGGGTAGGTTAATACTTCCAAATTTAAAAAAAAAAAAAAAAAATTAATTAATTTCTACATGCGACCTAGATTGTTAGACACTGCTTTAGCACTAGAAATATACGTTTAATGTGTAACTTACAGTACAAGCAACAACTGGGGCCTTGTAGTACACCAAAGTAGAATTTCAGCACCGTGTCTCTTTCACGACCTTTAGTGCAATTATCAGTTGCAAAACATTAGGGCTGGTGTTGCTTCACATGTAGTCAATCAAGTCAGTGTTTTGTTGGTGCTAGCTGACAAAAGCTACTCTGTGTTAGCTGACAAATGAGCATGGCCCATCCCACTGCTAACAGCTACCTCAGAGCTGTGATGCTATCTTCAGCTCTTCAGCCTCCTTCTACAATTACAACTGTCTTTTTGGCCCCAGGGGTCTCCAACACCAGCCTGCACTCTGGAGCTAGGTACACACTCGGATATGTTACACATGTCTGTTCATTTGTACAAACAGGTTCACGGCCAGTTTTACACCTGTATCACTCTTCTATGCACAATACATACAAAAACCATAGTAATGTATTGCACATGTGCAGATGAACAGAAACAAAACCGACCTACGAAGAACACAGTCTATATTCAGTTCAAGAGTTGTGTTTTTGGACAGCCCAAATTTGTGATATACTGCATTAAAAAATAACAATTATGTCACTGAACTCCTTTTTGCATGTTCTGCTGAAGTCTAAACTGGATGTTTCAGCAAGATAATGAAATACATCCATGGTATGACACGTTGAATCTGTTAAGAATTTATTTATTATTTTCCTTAACTGTCGGATGCAGCCACAACTTTTGAAACATATTTAAAAAAAAAAAAAAATTCTGTAATATTTCATGATATTTAATATTTTAAATATTTTAAAACTTTTTCCGTCCATTACTGTATATAAACTTTGGGGGATTGGGATGTCAGGTCATCTTAGGTATAAATAGAAAATAAGATAAGATCACAATTCCAATTCATGTGAAAGTTGTAATAAATCTCACTAATCTTTCCTCAAATTGAATAAAAAATACATTGTGTGTAGTGGAAATGTATTTACAGATAACACATACCTGTGCTACAGTCAATCCTCACCAGGACACACGGCAAAACATTTGACTCGGATATGACCCCAAACTGATACCTTTCCCCACCACACACCTGGTTATTTTATCTCTGCCTACACCTATTGTCAGCCTGATTGAGGGCGGCTTGGCTGGTTGGCTGGTGGCTGACCCCAGTCTGAACAATGCATACCTGTGGCTCTTACAGGCACTATGTAATTGTCTCTTCGAGTGGGGCCCTTTTCCAAGCGGACCCTGAGGGAAGAGCGCTCCAAACTCATCCATCACTCAGTCACTCAGCCACTACAGGAAGTAGTTAACATGGGCGACCTCTGGGATCCTGGGCCAAGCGTGGGGAGGGTAGAGATAGTTTGAAGTTTTTTGAAGACACATACGGAATATTAGCCCCCACTTCATCACTGTAAGTGACGCCAAACAATCAATCAATCAATCAATTCATCAATCAGTCAATTCATCAGTCAGTTTGACACGAGTTGTTTGCTCTGGTCTGTCTGCTCTTTGAGATGCCGCTTTGAAGTGAACAGAAAAAAATGAAAGCAAGACACAAACAAGAAGAAAAAAAACCCCATAAAAACAAAAGAGAAGCCCTGATATAAATACGGCCATGTCCGGAGCAAAGAGGGGCTACAAAAAAAAAAAAAAAAGTTTTGATCTTAAATGTGCACTTTATACAACTGATCTTCAAAGACTGTGTTGTGACACTGTATTTGTGTGTGTGACACGAGGACATTGAGTTCTCCTGTTGCAGTAAACCCTGTCATTCTGGAAAGAATAATTTCTCTCTCTTTGACCTTGGCCTGGGGTGGATTCACTGAGCTTTTTGACTTTTCATGATGCAAAGAACTTGAGGTGAAATACAAACCACAAACACTTAAAAGACTATAACTTTTTACATCTATTTACTTACTCTTCATATCGTATGCATATGGCTCATCCCGAAGCATACAAAATATGGACAAAAGCATACAAACAACAGAGGGATGCAGGTCGCTGGATAAAACACATTTTTTTATTTACTGCCATTCCTATTGCTTCAGACAGACAAGCTGTGGCGCAGGGAGCACAGAGTGATTCAAACATTTCAATGCTACTGCCAATCTACAAACAAATCTCTCAGACAACAACAAACAACAGAGGCGCAGCAAAAGAAGAAGCAAGAAGAACAGCGTTTGGCAACCATTAACATCTTGGAAAAAACTTCAAGAAGTAAAAAAAGGAGTGCATTCTGCATTTTTAATAGTAAACAGCGTCTCTACTTCATCATGAACTAGATAGAGAGAGAAATCAAACAAGGAGGGCTGCTACACTGCTTTGACGTCGGCCCCCTTTTCCACCCTTTTTAGCTTTTTTGAAAGTGGATTTTGTCAGAAGCACCGGATCTTTCTCTCACTCTCTCAGATGGCCTGCAGCATTACAGGGGAATGTGGTGCTCTACACACTTTAAGAGTAATTAAAAGCGATTGAACAGCTGTAATTATGAGAAACGGCGGTTGTGTTCCGGGTCATTCTATCAGTGCTGCCTTTCATCAGAGCAGAGGCAGAGGGGCCCTGCTGCTAGTCTCTTTTTCCCCATATGCACATCTTCAAGAACAAACAACTGGCAGGCAGCCTAAAGGCTCAGACACACTATCACATTCATACACACACGCCTTCATTTAGACATGAGGGAGAGTGTACGTACACATGCACAAACACACAGGCAGACGACGTGTACACTCGCACGGCAAAAATCGACACACATGAAGACATACACACTGTCACGTAATAAAATGGCACAAGCATACCATCACACCGTAAACACAAAACAGGACATTCTTCATGTTCTCCAAGGGGTGACATTCATAACTTTCTTATCATATCTTCCTTTGGTCTCTTCAGGCTCTTCTACTTCTGAACACAATGAATAGGATTACACTATACACAAGTGAAGAACGCAATACCATGTGAGCAAAATGAGTTTTCTTACCATTCTATACTGTATTATAACACTATGTGAAAAGTTGAAAGCATATATGTATGTACTGTACTGTGACTATTGAGAATGAGTCAATCCACTGTTAAAAGCATGTCTGGGTTACATGAGTTGAAGGAACAGAGTACGCCGAAATAATAAATAGTTACACAATGTATGCTAACACTGAAATGCAGGTTCCACTTATGTTTCGTTAGACCGTTGTGACACTATAGTAGCTTGTTAAGCTTGTTAGCGTGTTACTGAAGCACTACTGTGATACTATTGTGGTGGTCTGGTTCCCATCCAGCTAGTTCCAAGCCTGGGCTGGCTGAGATGCCAAGGAGGACCAGGGGTCGGATAGGGTCGTGGAGGGGGTGTATGGGAAGAAGGAGGGGTGAAGATGCCCCGATCAAAAGAAAATCTTGGTGAGATCACAACAGATTTGTTAGTGGTCTCTCCCTCAGGTGATGTGGGAGCCATTCAGAAGAGCTGGTGGGTTTGTCCTCATCTTCCTTCATGTGTCCTTCACATTCTGCAAGAGACAAAATAAAAGGAAAAGCCACTGTATGTGCTTGTATTGGTAAGTTCTTTTTTAATCTTTGTTATATGTCATTAGTGAAAATAGCACCGCTTATGAATTTAAAAAAAAAGGCATCCTTTACTTGAGTAAAACACTGATGTGATAATATAATAAATACTGTTATGAGTGGTCATGGATTAAAAACCTCACAGGATGAGAGGAAATGCATCATATCAAAACATGAAGGTAATGGTCCGGCATCAAAATGTGTTTTAAAATTAAAAAAAAAAATCAAGTAAAATTCTAACATTAAACTCAATAAAAATTAGCCGAATGCCCCCATTTCAGATATAGATTATGATTATTATAATAAAAAAAAATTATCTCCAAATTTTACAGTATAAATAATAAAAAATTAATAATAATGATTAAAAAAAAAAAAAACAGTTAGAGCATCTAGGTTCAACCTTTAGACAAATAAAATACAGCCAGGTTCAGGACAAATTAGGCAGAAAAAGTTTTTTAAAAAAAAGAAAAAAAGAAAGCCTATATAAGATTATTTCATTCCTTTTTTCCAACATTTTTTTACATTTTAGATTACGGTTCAATTAGTTTAATTTAAAATCCACACATTTTTACTGCATATATTTAATTACACATCATACTACCACTAATTCTACCACTGCCACTAGTGTTATAATAAATAATAATAAGAATATCTTCATAATAATCATAATAAATAATAATAATCATAATAAGGAAGAAGAATGAACATAAATAATACAAGATAAATATGAGGTGTACATACAACACCAAACATTGTATTTGCTCTTAAAACATTGTACAGTGACTAAACACAGTGGTTCTATAAATGTACATAGTTCCATTCCACCAGTACATACTGTACAAGTAAAAGCTCATGTAAACAATTCTCCTTCTGGATCCGACTCATTACCTTCTATTTAACAAACAACTAAATACCTTAATGTGACCCTGGGTTAAATCAATTGTATTTACAGAATCATTTCAAAGGAAGTCATGTAACAGTACATGTGTCAGCATCTGTGCATGTCCATGAATCTAATATGACTGGTGTAAATGTGGTGGACTCACCTCCAGAGCAGGGACTCCACTCTGTTGATGATGTCAGCCAGGTCAAAGGGGAGTGGCATGCTCTGGTCATCCACTCCCCAAAAGGGCCGGTCCACTGGGGCCTCCTCTGGGGGTAATGTCTGGGCCAGATTTGAGTGGCACCTGAGGCAACAGGACACAGGAAACAAATGCACCCGTTAACTCCTCCTTCCCATCAAAACCAAGTGGTACATGTGGTTGAAAGGAAGGTCTTGAGACGCTCACAAAACTTTGCATTTTTTTAGTCGACGACAATAGAGACTCCGTAGAATTTAGTCAAAAACAGCCATGTGAAATCGTCTAGTCCTGTTCGACGACAAAAAGATGCATTATAGTTTTTTCCCGTATCGCCTGACAGAGGATTGAAAGGGCTCAGACCCAGAAATGTCGAGTCAGTAATGTTTATGTGAGTGTTCTCCTCTTAAACACACAGTGGGTGTTGTGTGTTTGACCAGGAGGCAATCAGCTTGTGTGTTTCCTCTGTTTTTTTATGACTCCTAATAGAACCGGACCCAAATAGACCCCCAGGATGTGAGAGGAGTGTGCGCCACATGCAGTGTTGTTTGTAGAACAGAAGAGAAAAAAAAAAAAGAAAGAAGGAGAGGCATTAATAGTTCTCTAGTGTGAATGTTTTGGGTATTTCTCCCCAAAATATGAGTAATAATATTATTAAATAAAATGTTTTAGATTTGTTTGTTGTGCTTATGTTTTTACTTATAGTGATTAAAGACAATAAAGATCAGTCTCCTGAGTCGAGGTATGAAAATACAAAGAGAGAAAGTGGTGACTAAGGGGATTATTTCTTAAGATAAGTTTCAGCTTGATGACTGTGATATCATACAGTATGATTAATGCCCCATTAATCACACAGAAACACAAGCTTACACAACACATGCTTTCACAACAGCATCACCTGCTTTTGTTGTAACCATAACAAAGCACAGAGAAACCTGCTTTTGATGCCACTATACGATTTTCCGATGATTAATAAACTGGGGTTGGTTGATTTGTACAGTGTTTGGAACCCCCCACAGACCTTAGGCACATCTTTTGTCAAACCAGTGTAAATATTTACTGCAGTGACTTGGTGTTACTCTCTGCTGTCATTGTAAATCTGACCCCCTACCTTTCTCTCTTGACAGATGGGAGTGACCCTTGACCTGGAGGTGCAAGAGGGAGAGGTTGAAGATGGCATGTGTATTTTTTGTGTGGTGTGTGTGCACTTGCGGTTGGTGGACCAGGAATTTCCTTGTATAGCCACAAGGCCATTGATAGTTCTCACTTGCTTCCACACATGCACGCACACATGCACGCACACACACACACAACAACAACCACCACTTTGCAGCCACCAGCTAAAGACAGAATGAAAAGGACAGAAAGGGAAGAAGAGAAGGATAACGAGGTCAGTTATGGATGGGAAGAAGGGATGTTCAAGTTGTCAGGGGACAACCGGCGGCTGCCACAATTTGTGGTTATATATTTTCACCAGAGCCTCTTAATGTTCAACTAGCTCTCAGGCTAAGTGCTGCATTTTGGTGCGGTTAGCCCTTTAAAGAGCTGCTGCATTACAGTGGTGAGGAGCAGCATTAACATCCACAGTTCCAATATATCTTCTGCGCTCTGGATCAGGGCCTGATAATAGCATCTGTTAACATGCACTAAGTACCATTATGTAGCACATCACTTCATAAATAATACGATTAGGCGACCTTGGGGCTTTGCGACGAGCCGTGTGTTTAAATGTTCTCATCATTTATTTAGGGTGTGAATTAAAGGAAGCGCCACTTCAGAGGAGGAGGAGGAGGAGGAGGACATGGCTGGCATACATATCTTGGAAGTGTGCAAGTGAAAGAGAGAGAGCGAGCGAGAGAGAGAGAGAGAGAGAGAGAGAGAGAGCAAACTGACCCAGACAGCATACACTCTGTATATTTCTGCTGACATCAGCTTGAGGACACCATAGGCCAAGAGAGCCCAGGCCTTTGATTTGGTCAGATTAAGTATTCATGCAGCAGGGCTATGCAAGAAAACACTTGCTTCTTTTCTGCCGCCCTGAGTCGTAATAAAAGGCTACATACCATAAAAACCTGACCAGCCGCCTTCAACTGAGCTGCTGCATTTATCTGACAAGTGATCTTGCAACATTAGCTTGCAAATAGAAGGCTCCTGCTTTACCAGAGATATAAAAGATACCAAGACTGGAAGACTATCAAAGATAATACAGTGCAGGTAATTCAGCACACACTTTTACACAATCTACCACTGTTCACAGAGTAGCGTTCACTGACTGCTAAAATGGAACCAAACAAAAAGTCAATATCAAGCGAGGTGCCTTAAGCTCTCCAGGGCTCTTGCTAGAAATTCAGTGTAAGCCACAGTGGCGTACAAACAAGGCTCACCAAAAGACTTTCCCATGGCAGAACAGTCCACCTTAAAGTTAAGGTCAAAGACAAAGAGATGTGTGAGGGGGGTGAAGAGGGAGAAAATGTGTTTGTGAGTCCAGGCAGTTCCAATGGATTAACCCCAGACAGATATGGGCCTAACTATCCCATCTGGCGCTCGGTCAAGAGAGATTGGCAATACAATCACTCATTTCAATTTGCCCTGAAACCTTATAGCCTGGCAGGCCCCTGCTCAAATGGTATGCTAATGTGAAAGGTATCTAGGATTCTATCGCCTCTATTCCACAGAGGCCTTTCCTTCCGTGCTGCACAGTGCACTTGAACTGCGGCTGGGGCGGGAGCTCCACGGCCCTCGTGCAATAAGGGCCGGAGCCCCCTTTGCGCTCAAACTAACCACTTTAGCTAAAGTGAGTGTTAATTATGGACAGGCAAAGCAGTCAATAAAAGGTTAATGTAAAAGTCAAAGGATAAATTCCTTTAAGCATTGCATCATTCCACCATCTCTGCGACCAACACGCTGCTCGCAGGTCTCCTAATCAATACGTTTTACTGTAATGCGCTCGCCATCGATTTCCTCCCCCCTCACTCCACAGTCTGGGCTTCATCACTTGGTTAAAGAAAGGAAGGGAGGGGGGTCGTAGAGTGAAGAGAGAGAGAAAAACGAGTAAATAAAATGATTAACCTCGGTTTCACTTTGTTGTTTCACTCTTAGTCTCTCTCTGAAAGGCTTGTTAGGAGGGTGCAGGGTGGTCCAATATCATCACTGCCATCACCAACATCCCAACCATCACAATCATCAGCATCATCACCCCACTCAATGTCTGGCTGGTGTGTAATTGTGTAGCAGTACACTCAAGCAGGGCCATACATTAAAAGGTCCTCTGCTCTTAACAGGGTGGAAATCCGCCTAATAGACAACATCACTGCTTCCGACTCATGCAATTACACTGATAAATGCACAATTGTGTCAGACCAAGTGAAAAAGAATCCCGACAATGTAGATAAGAGACAACACTTATTACATTATTTCTACAGGAGGTCATTTGTAACCACATGGGACTAGACAGCTTGGACTGCCCGACTCAGGACATCATCTTTGGTTGGAGGGTGGAGTCACAAAGCACAGATATTAAGGTTTTGGGGCACAGTAACAAAGCTCAGATTATCCTGGATTTGTTGCTATTTAATTGTTGAAAATATGTCCCAGGTTGGGGACAAAAGACATTTTCCTGCATATATTAAGCAAATATTAAACCAAAAAAAAGAAATAAGGAAAAAGAAAATGTGAGTGTGAATTCAACACATTATCATCAACTGGTTCTTATACGTGCAAATAAGACAAAGAACATTTAAATCCCCTCAAATGATGGCATATTTACACATATTTATGTATATATAGTCCTTTGAAGTCCAAACTACTCATTTTTTGTAAAACTGATCAATCGTCAGGCTATGAAAATTCATACTCAAAACTCTTGTACAGAACCCCATCTGAACTTTATCCCTCCACATGGTGTCCACAACTGTTAAAACATGTTGCTGTATCACTTCATCAGACTTGCAAAGATCTTCACCTGGCTTAAAACCTTTTAAGATGTGAATTGTGCCAAGGTATCAGCCCTTTTGGCCTTCGTTACAGCATCGCATGAGATGAAGTATGCAGTCAACTGAGCAATTTCACATAAAACTAAATGGCATTTTACTGTCTTTCAAAAAAAAACTGCATCTGATTATGTCTTTGATGTTAAATATTTGTAAACAAAAGAGATTACTTATATATATATTTATTCAAGGTAAGGTCCTACAAGGTACACTGGCTGTAGTGGGACCTGACCTCTCCTCTTGATAGCCTATGTTACACCTAGCTAGAATAAAGAGAAAAGAAAAAACAGATCATTTTGTTTCCCATCTGAAATGGCTGTTTTATTCTTTCCATGAAACAAATTACAGTGCAACCTCACAGCACAAGTTGATTTGTTCCATGGCTGAGCTCGTTTTGCAATTTATTTGTTTTATAAATCAATTTTCTCTACTGAAATGAATTGATACTTAATTAATCCATTCCAGCTTCCCAAAACCACTCAAAAATGTTTAAAAGAGAAAAAGTGCAGTTAGAAAGAACACATCAATTATAAAAATTTAAGAGAATATGTAAGAAATAAACTGCTTTTGTTCACTTATTTACCTTAAAGATGAAACTATCTGTGGAGGATAATTACTGTTTACTCCATTAAATGTCAAGTAGAACAATTTTTGGCATTTTTTTCTTGCGATTGCCCTCAACATGATTAAGACATGACCCGAGTGAGTGGAGGCAGTGACATCAGTGCTGACTAGTGACGGCTAGTATGAGGTCCACTCATGCTGCCAATTTCCACTCATATTTCCAAACAAAAATTCTGACCAGCCGTGGTTCGTAAAGGAAAATACTCATAGAATGGTGCACTCGTCCTGTTAGGTTCTAATGTAAAATAACTTCATCTCATAAGTCTTGTTACTACGACAAGCCATTTGCAAAATCCAAACTTATTCAAAAAAATATTTCCATCATTAAATGCATTAACCTGTTTGCAACCAACACAAAAACTACCTCAAGCTAAAGTGTGAAAAGTTATGTTTTGCTAAAACCTTTTCTCATGCAATACTTCTAAACGCACGTCATAATAGGTAAATAGTAAAATGATTGCCTTGGAATTTTGCTAACAGAGGAACTTGTTTACAATTTAAACATTGTTAGCTTCTTGGGAATCATTAGCAAGGTATGTGCCAAGCCTTACATTCAGAATAAAGTTTAAACGTGCAATTAGGCACAGAAATAAATCAGTCATTGGTGGCAGGTTTGAGAAATGCCTGCGTTGTTCAAGAGAATCAAAATACCTCAGATCACCTGCTTCCTCATGCTCTGACTGTGCTTCATTGGACAATCCTGTGCAGGTGTGATTTTTATGGTCTTGGCAACCTGAGTGCCCCGATAGCTGAGAATGCAATCAAACAAGTCATGAAAAAACAGGCATGTGTCTCATAAATCAGTCTGCCCCTGAAGGTAAGGCATGCAATCACATCCTAAGGAGAGAAAAGAAAGAAATAAGTATATTATCCTTGTAAATTTTCTATCTGTGCAATGTTGTGTTAGAAATGAGAGATTGAGCACATCTGTCTTTGTATGTTATGCTGTTGTATAACAGGTGAGAGTGCGAGACAGACAGAATTTATACACACGCTTTTCTTACCGCTGTATTGTGCAATATATTAGTGATGTCATGCAGGGGGGAGTATAACAGGTAGACATTCTAAAGAAGGCCTAAACTAAATAAGGCTCACCTCAGACTATCAACCTACACCACCCAAAACTCCAGGGGTCCTGTGAACTCTAAGGGCTGTCCTCATTAGAGCCTGAACACTGCCTTAGATCCCTGCCTATTACCCTCAACTCCCATTATCTCGATCACTGCCACATTCAGTGTTAAATGTAAAGTGGTGCAGAATGTGAGCCAGCCAGCCAGAAAGCGTGGGCAGGGCCATGTCTTAACTGTTTCCTCAGGATCAATCAAATGCTATTGTGTCTGCAGACAGCTGCTGACTGTACACTTTGTAAGTGTGTGAGGTGGGCAATTGTGGAAAGAGAAACAGAGAGAGAAGGGGGGCGACTTCAAATGCATGACATATGTTCCTTTCATTTTGATTCCCTCTAAGGAGCCTGGGCTAATAAAACTAACATCTGATGCACTCTTTTTTCTCCTTTAATTAATGGTTGTGGAAACCACAAAAAATGCATTAGCATGAGAGGGGTAGGAGATGAGATGGGCGCTGCTTTGCACTTTCTACAATCCCCCCACGTGCCACCACGCGTCTCCTGCTGGAAACAATGATGCTGCAAAGGAGTATGGGTACCTTTGGGTGGGGCAACTCCATTCTTTAGATACTGTGAGGTCTCATTCTTGGCAGCTGCAGTCTGGGTTGCTCATTAAACCACATGAAACAAATAACACCCATTATTGACGTTTACAGCCAGTTGGGAATCCAGGGACCTGAGTGTGCAATGGGTCTATGTACTGTACACAAAGTAATATTCTGCTGTAGCTGTAGGAAGGTTCGTCATACCTGCATATCGCTTGCTTGGCTCACAACCTAAGTGTTTGATGTGGTTTAGCTGGTTGCTCTGTATAGAGCATGGTGAACCAGATGTAACAGAAAAACACACACAAAGGTAGGTAGCCTCTAAATAGCTCTCATAATTGGAGGCAATAAAACACTATTGCAGTCTGGAAGTGCAAAGGAGGCAAGCCCCTGAACTGCAGCTACTGCTGTCAAAAAACCAGGTGGACGTCCATTAGGTGCTTAACAGCGTAACAAATTACCCAACACCCTGGCCTGCTCCTTCTCCTCCTCGGGCAATGGGATGGAATGTGGCCTAATGTCAACACAGGCACAAAATTTACGAGCAGACAACTATTGTTCAAATGCAATCAGTTTCAAATAAAAAAAGAGGCAGGAAAAGGACAAACAGATAGAACCCTCCTGGCCGTTTACTCTTCCGACAGTGGGTTGGAGAGACAGATCATGCCCTGTGGCTCTGGATCTGTATGTCTAAGTGTGTGTATGTTTGAGAAAGACAGAGAGAAAGAATCAAAGAGAAACAGAAAGTGTGTGTGTGGCTGCTTCAGGCTGACAGAGTAGCAATGAGGCCGTCTGCAGTACTTGGCCTACTAGCCACTTGTGACAGGCTACAGGCTAGCTCCAATGAAGCACCTGGCATGAAGGAAAAGCAAAACAAGAAATAAAATAAATGAAAACTGAGAAAAATAAACATTTACTCTGGCTCTGGCTAGTAACACTTTAAGGACAACAACATAAATGGAGGTGTGTGCTCAGCTCAACACAACAATCTTGACAACCATCATCCTAAATGGGCCACACATGGTCAAATGCCAGAGTGAAATATTTTGATATATACAGGCACAACTAATTAGAGTTGGTTTTAAAGACACACTGAAGTTTTTCCTGATGACGCTGTTTATTTATAAAGCCCAGGAGAGAAAATGGAGCAATAAGAGAACTTGATGGCGAGGGTAAAGAGGTTACGAGCCTGCGAGTGATTGCACTTTTTCACAGCTCCACGTTTGAAGGCTGTAAATCTGCTGTTAGGGAATCAGGAAGAGGGTTACTATGGCGCTGGGAGCACTAACTCTTAGTTTTCCAGGGCAATGCTGCTGTGAAAACTTGTTGTTCCGAGAGTGTTCTTGTAAAGCGATCCTTTTTTACCTTCATCCCTCCCCTCCATCACATGCCCCTCCTCCCTCCTGGCCAAGCGTCAGTGCCTTGTGGGCATCATCTGAACAGTGCAATAACGCTTGTGATGGATGAGGCTTGCCTCAACAGCTATATAGCCGAGCCATCGGATGACACCTGACCCCAGTCACATGATAAGGTCGATCCAAAGTGGGCACAATTCCCACCTGTCTTCAGGTGACAATGGTAGGGTCAAACTGGCTAGGCTAATTATAGTCTATTGTAACTTCAATTGCCTACAGGTCACCCTTCAAGTTGCAGGGCATGCAGTGTTAAGTTCCGTAACCTTTGTGTAAATCTAAACTGTAAGATAGTAGCTTTAAACTGTTGCACAATGCATATTCAGTTACAGAAATGTGTAAGTTCAACTGTTTTACAAAATTAATAGAAAGACATGTTTGATTTGCTTCTATTTTGGACAAAGCATGAAAACAAAAAGTATGGCTCTCAAACATGTGGCCAAGATTATACTGCATAGAAAAAGTCAACTTATTTCTGAACCTGTTGTTGAGATTACAAAGCAGACTCAGTAAACTAGTAACAGTAACACGCCCACATCAGTTACAACTAAAACCCACAAAGGTTTCAGCATAGGCTTTGTTATGGTCATCAGCACATTAACATTCTTGTAGATAAATAAACACATGATGATGATGATGAAAACTGAAACTTAAAGACAGACCACAATTCTTGCTAAAATGTTGATGCCTATGACTTGGCTTCTAGTATCTCAGTCATGCATACATCTGGTGTTTTAGACAAGAAATATAAGAACACCAAAATCAGTCTCATGTTACATGCTGAAATAGACTTGAATTAGATATTAAGTTTCAGTTTAATGTTAGCTCTAGTTTTATCTTTGTTCCTTTCTCTCTTTGATTAAGGTTGCAATAGAAAAAAGTGTGATACACAGCTGAGGATGTTCACTTTCCCATGTGGGTTAAGCAATAAATCAACAACAAAACCTACCATTACTCATTGTATTTACAGTACAGAAGAGAGTCATCCTGGTAGTGTCAGCCTGGATATACTGTAACTTATGACTTGCATTTTCCTACATGCATTCAAGTATAATTTCCTGCAAACAAATGAGAAAAAAGTCCCAACTCAAAGAAGCTTATATGAGCATGAGGAAACTTCTTTGTATGTTTCAAACAATATGTGACTGTATGCATTCATGTGCACCTATGCGTACGCTGTGCATTCATGCCAGAAAAGTACTTTCCGCCAGGTGTTTGAACTTCTGCATCACCTGGTGCTCCTGCTGCGTGAACATGAGTTTTGTTTCACCCTATTAAGTAAATAGTGTAATTAAAGGGCCTCGGCATTTAAAACGCTGTGAACAGCCAGCAATTTGTTTGGAAGAGCAGTCAGGGTAGGCCCTGAGGCAGCACGCTGAACAGGATGCAAAGAGTGCACACAGCGAGCCAGAAACGTTGCATAAAATTGTGTGTGTGTGTGTGTGCTACATATGTACCTGCCTGTACAGATGAGTTGATTAGTGTGTTTGTATGGGCGTGTGTGTGTAAATCACTCATTGAAAGTTGTTCCTTGTGTTAAAAAAAAAAAAACTGTTTGTTGTCTAACAGGTACTTAATAATCTTCTGTTTGTAGTGGCAATATCAGGACTTGATGTCATAACTGTAACACCAGCATAACCAAGATGTTTAGAGGCACCTAACCCTTTGTTGGTGGTAGCATTACTCATAAAGTAATAATGAAAATCATAATGGAAAAAGTATGGCCCCAATTATTTAGTCAAGTTAAAAGAAGTCAGAGTAAAAGGTGACATAGGATTAGCTTGTTGGCTACAAAGGACAATAATTAGAGTAAAGCCGCTAGCAATCAAAACAGAAGGATTACAAAGGAAGTGGTAACAGAGATCAAGCCTCTTCATTATTCCTTCTTCTAAAACATCCCTACATACATACCTATTCCACTGAGAATGCCTCTTACTATATTCTCTGCCGTCGCTGCTGATCCAGGGTCAGCTGTGGGGAGTAAGAGGGGGATAACCTCTTTCTGAGCCCCATAGTAACCCAGATGGCTATGTGGAAGCTCTGATCCAAAAACTAGCTTACAACTCAATCGCTGTGGCCATATCTCCAAGTCCACAGTTTAACCCTCTGTGATGTCAGCCAAGGTCACAAATGCACACTTGAGAGGCAAAAAAGAGCCAGGAGTGGAGTGCTGCCAGAGTAGAAGGAATTAGATCCGGGCTGAGTGGCCCTCATCTGGCTAAGCCTGGTAAGTAGCAAGACTAACAGGCTGAGGCACGGTGGTTTGGGTTTTCAGGCGCACACAAACACACACACACACAGACACACACAAACACACACACACACTTGTAAGTTTGCACACAAACGGACAGGCACATAAATAAAGAGGTAAACACACACTTATGTAGTCACATACACACAAACACACACGGAAGGACTCGGAGGGCTACAGATGGTGTGCCCTGGGCCTGGTGACTGGGGCTCACAATGAGCTAGTTTTAGATCTAGTGAGGAAGCTGCCACAACACACAGGGCTCAGGAGTTGAGGGCGGAAGACAAAGCACAGCGGAAGGAGTGAGTGATGGGGAGAGAAGAGTGGGCGGAGCCCAACTACTTTTCCCTACGTGGGGTCTCCTTACATTTTTAGTACCTCAACATGTCACTATCCATGTGTCCCCTTGTAAGACTGCCCAGGTCCTACGCTTTGTCTCCCCATACCAACATGTCTGAACACTGCAAACACAAAGTGCGCAAATATACAAACACAACCATCCACACACATGCTCCAAAGCCAGCAGCCACTTCAGCTGTAATTCCGCCTGACTTCCGCTGTCTGACTGGCAGGAGACAGCGAGGGTGAGGACAACAAGCTGTGAATACGGGAAGAGACAGAAAATCATTGAGAACCTTGCCTTTATGAATCTTTGATGAGAGAAAGTGGGGGTTTGTGGGGGCTTTGCCTCTGGTTAAATCAGAGCATAGCGTGTGTGGTGTGTGTATGACTGCCAACAGAGGTTGAGATAAACAGGGCCTGGACCAGGCCCAGACAACTGCAAACTGCACAGTCGGGAACATTTGTCCCTGCAATTAGTCCCTGTCCTCTCTGCTCATGTCACAGGTAAGTGGTATTGGTAGGTAACAAAACAGCTACAGATATGAGAGCCTGAAATCGTGCAACATTTGGACGGTTGAGATACTGCTGGATGTTGTTGTGTACATGTGGAATGGGTCTTACATATTTAATTATGCAGCTAGCAACACCTCATTATACCTCAGATTAATCAATCAATCAATTTCTTAGCAGGTATACACTAATTTCAGTAAACACTTAAGTAAACATGATAGTTTTTAACACAGTATCTTGTAACTTCATCTGTTGTGTGGCTGCTGCTTTTTCATTCTGTGCTTTTTAAGCATCACTTATTTGTTTCCTGTACTTTGGGCACACATTATGTGTCACCATCTGTCACATTATAGAAGATATTACTGTTGCAATCACAACCTCTTATCACCTAAATTTTAAATAGTGACGACTTACATGTTTATTATAAGTGTTCAGTGGATGTGAAGAAGGATATAGATCCTTCTTAGTATGAGTAACAGATGATAAAAGATTTTATGTTGTAATAACATTTACATACTACTTGCTACAGTACATGGCATTTGTGGATTATGCACATAATAAGACTGTTCTGTTCATATGAACCGGGTCCTCTCTCAGCTTGGTAAAGCATTTCTTACAACTGACATTGCAGGTAATATCCTCAATTTCTTATCAGAGAGACGACCAGTTTAACATACAAGTTTGGCACTCATGACATGACAGATGACATGCAAATGTGCAAGTAAAAAAAAAAAAAAAAAAAAAATCCAAAAAAACCCCCAATAACTAAATAAAGGAATAAATGACCAAGCCAAAAAAAAAAAAAAAAAAGCAACAATATTATGAGCTTGTATAATGTGTCTTACATTGCAGTTTCCTGATTAACAACAATAAAATATGTTGCAATTACCTTTAAGGGCATAATGGCAAGCAATTAAAGCGTGGGAAGTTGTATTACACCCACACACTTGTAGCGTTCTTTTCTTTCTCTGTTCATTGTCTTACCTTCAAACCTGTTCTGACTTCGGACACATGAAAAAGCTGCTGATGACTCAGAGGAGGCTGTTTTAATTAAAAATACAAGACGTGTTACAACAAACCCTCCTTCACATCTCTGAAACTGCTTTTTAATAGATGTCAAGCAGGTGCCAATTTTTTTTCCTCAACACAAGTTGGGTTATGTTACGAAACAAGCAGAGCAGCATAGTAGCTTTATCTCATCTGCCACCTGTGACAGCTCTGAATTCAGAGTCCTCCAGGAAGCTCAGCTCATGTTAATGTGTCACGATGAGGCTTTTTGAAGACTTGATTCATCTATCTGTCAGTAAGCACAGAGGTACTGCCGAATGACTTCCGATCAAATAAGAGCTTGGCAATGAGATGAACTGTCTTAGGCTGATCAAGAGTTGCCTTGGCTTCCATTTACATCTGTCAAGTTGAAACTTTACACTTCACTACATGTGTGGATCAAATGAAGTAAAGTACAGGCACAATTTCAATGTTTGGACTAATCTACACTGGGCTTGAATTAACACAGAATTTTTACTTTCTGGCATTGAGACATGAAGGTGAGGCACTGATTGACACCTAAAGTGTCTTTTCTCACAGCTTGTAGACCTGCCGCACTTGTGAAGTTATGGCTTCCTACAGCCTCAGGAGAAGACAATGAAGCCCTTTGCCAGGTTTGGGTAAGGTTCTTCATTGGGTAAGAACGAGTCTAACAGTGCCCCCTGATGGTTCATACATACTTTATACCAGTAAGAAAAGGTATGGGTAGGCCGACTAATGTGGCTATAAAAAAAAGAATGCCAAGGAAGCTGTAGTACATCACCTGACATCAAGTAGAGCCTGTGTCCAGCCTTTGTTTGCAGGCAAAGGGAGGTGAAAAGAGCAGTACTTAGCAGAGCAGCTAACCTGTGGTCTTATCTGCTGGACAAATCAATAGCAGTGTCTGAGAGCAGAGTGGAGTGTGCTAGGGGGGAGCTGGTGGGGCAACCCCTGGCCCTCTGCCCCCCGGGCCCCTCCTGGGGGAAACCTGACTGTCTCCTCACCCTCTATCTCTTCTGCTTCAGTGCTCATCCTGCGACTACTAAATCACACACACACACACACACTTGCACACACACACACACATGTACAACAGGCCAACATCTACTTTGATGTAGGCACCCTGTGATGTCCTGTAGGACTGCTTACACTCTGGAGTGCAACAGTGGATCCATCCAACTTATGTTATACAGTATGGAGGAGACTTGTAAAGGTAGATAAAATCATATACAAGCAAATTCAAGTCTGTGCACAAACAACACATAGTCCACAACACACACACACACACACACACACACACACACAGCTGGTCCCCTGATACACCATAGTACATGAATCGCACTATGGACAAGCTACAAATGGCTTCCCAGTGTAGTGGTCTTTCACACAAGGGGGCCGAGGATGCTGTAGCTAATGCCCCTGACCCAAAAGCCCCACAGCACAGACAGACACTGAACACCAGTAAAAGCAGCGCTCACCCAAACTGCAGAAATTCCTTGTCTAAAAGACCATTCCCTCATTTTTCCTACTCTTGTTGGTGCCCACTTGCTTTCAATCACAGTTAACATCACAGGACAAGAAGTGGAGGGATGGGAGCAGGCAAAACACAACCCTGCTGTACAATGCACTTGTCTGGCAGCTGCTCGCTCTGACATTTGAGGCCATGGGGACCTTGTTGAAAGAGCAGATGCTCACTGATGTACAGCCACAGAAACACGGCAAGTACACAAGTGGCTGAAGCAGAAAAAAATCTGCACAACCATATGACAGAAAAGAACAAGGGGATAAAGCTGAAGATGGCAGGCTCATGCAGCGATGTTTGTGCCTTAAGAACATAACCAGAGAAACATAGCACAGTGGACATGGTACACTGACATACACATGCAGTAGATGGAAGGAGAAACCATGCAAACTATGACACTGATGTAAGCTACAATGTAATCTCACACAGATATGAATGAATAAATATTTAAACACACAAAGCAATTTATGCACAACCTACAAAAATAACCTATATACAGAGTACATTATGTAGGCTTTACCATGGGGCAGCTTGTCATTTTACCCATTATCTAATTCAGCTTGCTTCCCCTTGAGTAACAACATGTTTCTGAAATTCTGCCAACAATCACTGATTTAAAGTTACAGAAAAAGACAGAATTCAGTGGTTAGAACTGGAGGGATACCAACAAATAATGACAACAGAGGGAGAAAGAAAGGAAGAAAGAAAGGAAGAAAGGAGGAAAGAAAGAAAGAAAGAAAGAAAGAAAAGGGCAGAGCAAACAAGTAAGAAGATGAGATGGGAATAAAACAGATGAAACAAAAGAAAGAAACACAAGACAGAGAATGCAAAGTGAGAGCTACACCAGCATCACGGTGCATCTCCGGCAGAGAGAAATTAGTTTCCGCAGAGGGCCGCAGGCAACGTTATGGAAATGGGTGGCTGGCAGCTTCTTTGGCTGACTGTAAACAGGATCTTGGTAAGGCATATAGCCTCTGGTGAGGCCCATGGAGCCTGGCATCATCTTGGTATGGTAGTGAGCTGCAGCACTCCCACGGTCCCTCCTTCTATCTGTCTGGTTCCTTTGCTCCAACCTGCCCAAACTACACTCGTGAGTAATTTATGAAGCGGGGTGGGGGTGGTTGCGGAAGCGGTATGCGCACATCCTGACACCAAATACATGACATGTTCCACATGTCTTCCCACGAAACTACAAAGAGCTCTTTTGTCTCTACAAAGAAAAAGAAACATTAAAAAGTAGTTGAGGCATTCATAGTGCTTGTATCACTTTGTGAACTACTGTGAACTAGATAGATAACGGCATCTTCAGTTAAGTGACTAAACCAGAATTAAAACAGCTCTCTATGCTAGCAGTTAGCTTACATCCTAATTAAGTTGCTCATTCAAGGAATGTGACAGTATCTAGCAGCACTTTCTTCTGCTTATGCCAATAGATAGAGGGCCAACTGACCAGCCATGAGTCAAGTGACATTAACCATTAAAAAATCATAACAATCAGACATATTTCTTTCAATATTAAAGAAGATCAGTTGTTCATAGAGTAAAAGCTTTTTAAATAAAACATCCAAATTGCCAAAGTGAAAATGTTTACAATCTTCTTATCTCAAACTCACTGTCATTTTGTGTGCATTTGTGTTGGTCTATACTGGGAACTGTAAGTACATGCTCTTGTCTAATGGAGCTTGCACAGGCCTCTCTTTTCTCTTCCTAACAGCTGTAGCTAGGACAATTAGGTCTGCATTATGTTTTCCATGCTGCAAAACAAAGTGCAGTGGCGTAATGCGAGGTCTTACACAAAAGTAAACAACTTCATCTTGTGTCTGAAATATGTGTCACTGAGATTGTGCAAAGCTGCCCATCGACACAGCCGTGTTGGGTTGAAGGAGCGTCTCCTAATTAATGAGCGAGAGTGAGTCAGAGAGAAACTCTCTCTTCCACAGTTCTCCTTCAAACAAACACTTCCTACGGGACCCCATTGTTTGGACTGAAGCATCATGGGTAGCCTTATTTACAGATTTTAATTGCTCTGGTGATCTGTGGGTAAAACACCCTGTCGTAATCACCCCACAATAGAATTGTTACTGTTTCTGACAATTGTAATAAAATGCTCTACAGTGTCCAGGGGAAAACAAGGAGTCAGGATACAGGAAAGAATAGGAGACGCAGATTGTAGAAAAGAAGAAAGATTGTAGAAAGAAAACATGAAAACAGAGAAAAAAATAAATAAGAGGAGAATATTTTGGATGCAAATTTTCTAAGTGAGAGGAACTAATCCGAGCGGGCGGGAAGCAGGGATGAGGATGGGACTGTTGTCCAAGGAAATGATTGCTCTCCCACCTCAAAGTGACAACCATGAGAAGCTCACCGTGCCTGGACCTCCGAAGCGGAACCGCAAAGGAGACATTCACTGCAACCATCACACAACACTTACACACACACACCTACACACAGGCAGATTGGGGATGAGGAGGTAGGTCACCTACAGAAACAGATTAGTGTCACCAGGCAGAGGTATGAACACGGGACTGTCATCTGCAGCTGTCCCTGATCCTACAGGAGCACAGCTAGCACTCTTGCACTTCTATAGTGCTTTAATAAAATAGAGCAAAATTCAAATCATTTATATATTAAACACATTCTAATGTGGCATTACATTACATTCAAATGTATCCGTGGCAGTAATTAGGCAACTGAATAGTATTAATCAAGAAAGGAATTCAAGTGTCAGTGCAGCTTGATATAGGACAAATTATTTATGATAAAATCAGCAATAAAGTGAACTGTACAATAATGCAAGGAGCAAATTGCAAATAGGATGTTTAGGTAGTCCATTTCTGCCGAAAATGATCACTCTTTGATCACATTGAAACAATAAGTAATAGTGAATGACAACAAAGATTAAACATATGTTCAAACACAAAGTTCAGTTAAAATGGTTTAACAGTTACAGGTAAATGTAGGTATAGCACCAGGCAGACACTACTCCCACTGATGTTTACACCCGGTTTTACTTGAACAAAGTGTAGCAGCTCCCCTATTGTGAAAAAGTGAGTGAAAATGACTGTTTTACTTAAGTGTGTCACACTCTCCCATTAATATGCCGGTTTATAAACGTAACACAAACACCCTGTGCATCAAAGGTCCATGAAAAATTAAACAGCCAATCAGCTGGCAATTATTCTCTTTAATCTCCTGGAGGCAGCCAATGGGGATGTGCCTCTGGTGATGGCGGCCTGGAAGGGATTCATGGCTTTGGTTTTCCACATTGCACAGTCCAAACACTTACTTTGCATTATGCTCAGCTCAGGCTTAAATTAAAGAAGGCAAACTTTCTTAACTGTTTTACTTATTTCTTATTTGTGAAAATACAGCATCTTGAGTATTGGTAAAGTGAAGTCAGATAAGTCAATTTGTCTTTGTTTCTCTATTGATTGTTTAAAGACATTTCGACTGGACATAGAGACACTCTGTTCATGTTCCAGAGAAACTGATCAATTGTTCATTTACTGCAGCAGGATAGTGCCATGGAGTTAAGAGTCTGAAATTCTCACTGTATTACTATTAAAGCTCACGTCTGCTGAATGTGTGCTGTTTATCTGCAGTTCTCAAAGTCAACTCACAATTCAGCACTGAATAGTTTGCCATGGATTGTGATAGATGCAGATGATGGCTACAAATATTGGTTATTACATCTATCACATAAAAATAGTAAGTTGAAGATGTGATTATCAGGTTCCCCCCAAACGTTATATTCTATATTTAGGATACATATACAGTAGGTGGTGTATTTTCAACACCATCATCATCCACCTGTGACGTCCTTTAATAAGTCAGCTGCTCCATGATATGTCTGCAAAATCCATATAAACTCTGATCTGTTAAAATAAATGGTGATTTAAAAAAAAAAAGAAATGATGAACAACATGAGCTGTGACTGACAGTTGACCCACCAGTTAGATTCTTGTCACTCCTGTCCAAACAACCCCCACGCTCCAATCGAAGGCCGTGTGGAGCCGTTCGATACCAACGATTCCTCCTGATCTTAATTAGAGTAGCGTATCAGATACAAACGGAATACAAAATCAATGGACAAGCGAAGGATGATGGGACAACTTTCTTCTAAAAAAATTCTAAATTGTAAATTAAATTGAGCCAAGTGATTTTGAAGCAACAAAGAAAAGCTTCCACGCTAACTTTCACATTACTGAACAAAATTCCCTTTAAGTTAAATGCACTGGAAAATACAAAAGATTATATGCATACCTCATTGCGTTGTCTTTTTTCTGTACATTTTCCATCGTTCTATCGCTGCTCACCTTTACAATGGTGAACAGCGAGATGGTGTCATGAATGGGGACTGACAGGCTCTTTAGCTGCACAGCTGAGTGTATAACTAGCAACATTAGCGAACATCTACACCCAAAGAGCCCATCAAAGACAAGGGTATTTAGTGGGCTGCCTAGGGAAACACATGCACACACACATGCACGCACAGCAAACCAGACAACACCTGTGTGTCAGAAGCTGGCACATGTGTTCATTTTGTTCGTTCTGGCACGTTTTGCACATTAACAAACTGTGGATGTATTTAAATATAAAAGTGCATGTGCATACACTGATATGCTTACAAAGAAAAACACACACACAGATACACACACACTACTAAGAGAGTCAATAGTGCTGATTTTCCTTGTCAGCTCCTCAGCAAGCACTGGTTTAAAGAGACATCAATCTGTGATGTCAGCACTTACCTAATGAACCCGCTCAGATCGATGGGAGCACTGGTCCGCTACAGAGCCTGCCTTCACTGACTGGCCTGCTTTTATGTATACGCTGAATCTTTTGGGATCTATACTGGACTGGGCCAAAACACGTCCAGGTGTGTCCATGTGTGCATGTCAAGAAAAAAAAAACAAAAAGAAAAGAAAAAAAAAAAGGCCTGTGTTGAGTTTGGGTGTGTTTAGACAAGTTTATGCGTCAGTCAGCCTTAATATATATGATCAAAGCCTTCTGTGAACGTATATTTTATGAAAATGCATTCACATGTATTTACATAGCTATGGTCACCTAGGTAACAGTTTGATTATTTCAGCACTTACTGTACATTCCTTCTCAGCATTTCTGTCATCATTTTTGCACCAAAATACATGTGTATCTGTGCATGTGCATTGTATGTTTTAACGTAGAGCACATTATAGACTTAAATGTGGTTGAGAAAGCGTTCATAGAGTTTATGTTTATGTAGCATGTTGGATGGACTGTATATGTTGTGCCTACATCTGTCAGGCCTTCATTTCACCGCCTTTGAACAGACCTACATATGTTTGCATACATGTGTTAAATCGAAGTTTGCTCAAAAGAAACTGACTAAGAAAGAATGAACATGTCTGTGTCCGCATATCATTGTTCATACACATCCTCTCAAACTGTGGTCTCTAGCATTGCCGTATTGTAAACCTGAACTGATGTGCTTTCTTTTCTCCCACAATGCATCAGTGTGTAGACCAACTGGTAATGGCTATGGAGGTGGCAGCAGCGGGAGATGCTGTACAATTAGATTAGTTCCATTTCCTTTGATCGCCCTCACCCTGTCCCATCTTGCATGTGACACTTCAAATGCTGGAGCCTTCCTGTGCCACTTAATTGACCAGAATAAACATATTATATTGTGATTAAGTGTCACGATTGTAATAAATTGTACAGCGTGACTGACACAAATCATGGCATTAGCTTTGCTTCTCTTATCGCCGGCCTCCTCGTGCCTTTTCAATAAACAATCCAGTAGACAGACAGAGAGAGCAAGGTAGCGAAGAAAAGAGTGAGGGAGGGATTGATGATGGGTGAGGAGAATGGGAGCGCTGTGGCCGTGATATAACGTTTACCCACTTAACCATTCAAAAAGTCATCTTCTTCCATCAGCTCCTCACTCGGCGCTGCATGAGAAACATTATCTTTCCACAGGAACTATCATTCACAGATAGCCCCCCTCTGAGCAGCCTGCCACCATGCATTTCCAATGTTGGATACTGTAAGCGCATGTGTCTGTATGTTTTAAGTGTATACCTACAAGGAATAGAAGATGCATGAGGTATAGAAGCAAAACAAAAGAAGGAAAGAAGTGGAAGAAGTGTTTAGAAAATGGATAATATGGATATTCTCGTGTCCATATGTGTGTATGTGTGTCAGCCACGAAGGTTTGAAGGGAGAAAGTGAAGGGATGAAAAGGAGGCATGACGCTGGGAAGATGTGGGGGAGGCTGACGTGTTAATCAGTGAATCAGCGTCCATCCACTAATGTCTGCCAGTGTAAATAAGGCCCTCATCTCCTGCCGTCACATACGCTGGCTTTCCAGCCCATTAGGCCCGAGCTGGCTGGCTGAGGCGGCCCACCGCTCACTGGAGACTCATTTACGTGTCTATAGGCATCTGTGGCTGGTGATAGGGAGCCCATGTGAAATTAATGGGACTATGGGTGCTGCCAGCCAGCCAGTCAGCCAGCTCTTTTGCACCCCCCCCTCACACACAAACACACACAGTATTTACACACAACAATCACGCGCATGTACGCTTGACTGCATGGGCTCGTTCACCTACATGTGCATGCACACACACATTGACAGATACACAGACACACACACACACATGCACTGTTTTTTATGCATGCTGGGTAAACTAACCTTTGCAGTAAAGATTTAACAGCTTTATTAGTTTAGGAAATGGCTGTAATTAAGGATAATTCATAATGGCTGCTTCTGCTCTCTCTGCGGTATTAAAAAGAGGCTGGCCTAATTTAGCCTGCTTGCGTTTGTGCACTAAGGCAGTAAAATAGGTGGAGTTGGGGAATTGCATAGGAATAGAGATTGCAAGAAAGGTCTCCACAAAATTCTGATACTCTATATGGTCAACAGTCCAACTGAAAGTTATTGGTCATAACAAATCCCATATAAAATTCAACGTTTTATGCCATATTTGACTTGACTGACAGGCTCCAAAAATAATATGTTTTGGAGAGATGAAATAATAAAATTAATCAAGAAGTATTAAGTAATATTTACAGGAAACCAAGACTTTTTCCAAACCTCAGCCAAAGTGTTTGGATTTTATAAAACCATCAACCACCCACCAACCTCCTGTCCAATAAGGAAAGGCAAAAAAAACCTTGTAGTGCAATTAAAACATTATAAGATTCCTACACATTTACATTTGTGAAATGTATTTTCTTCTGACATGGCTATCCGTGGCTTACATAAATGTGCAATGACAACATTTTACTCTTGTGCCTGTGTTGGATGTCTTCTGCAATGACACAAGAGGCTCCAAAAAAAGAGGTGTTCAGCTGAACTGAGACTACCAACCCTCCTCCCCCACCAGAGGTGAGACACGAAACCAAGGACAAGATCAATAAGTCCACAGATGGTGCCAGCTCCTCTCACTCGTTACCACTGATGAATAATAGAGGACAGTCCCCATCCTCCTTAAGATTCTTGTCCTTTGTCAATGTACATGTTCATACATACAGACGCACATGAAAACACACACGGAAAGCTGGAGGTCTAGCAGGAAAGTCAGGACAAACATAAGAACCAGATCGGTTTCAATGCAAATAAGTCAGTTCCAGCTCAACTTCAGCAACCTAAAGAATGCAGGGAAGTTAACAAAACAGACAGGTGCATTTTATCACCCACATTTACAAGGCATTTAAAGTGGAGGATTTTGCAAATACCAAATCCACTAAATGCCAATTTACCTCGTATTTTTTCTTAAGTGCAAAACAAAGCTGGAGCAAAAAAATAGAAAGTACGATGGTATCACTTTGAATGGGTGACCCATTTTTTGTAACTACACATTCTTTTTGAGCATGCCTTTCACCTTCTTTCCTATATTTAGTAATAAAACAATGAGCAGCAGCGAGGCACTGACCCTTTAAGTTGAAGAAAAAAACAGCTGGAGCTTAAGGAAACACCCAATCAATTATGAAGTAGCAACCTGTCCAAAATGTGATTTCCACACTGTCCGCCGCATCTTTCACACCATTATCGATTACCTTCGCTTGTAACGTTTTCTGTTAATTCTGTTCACCCACACAAAATCTATATGTGTGCATTTCAAAGCAGGCATCTGAGCCGAGCAGAGGCTGCCTCAGCTCTACAGGCCAGACAATCACTGTCAATCTACCTAATGACCAAGTGTCTGCTGATGCATGCTAGTGAAGTGGGGAGAGTCCCCGGGTGCAACATGAAGCAGAATGGAGAGCATCCCCAGCTTCTCCAAGTGTTGAAAGTGCATGTAAACCCCCCTTGCTGAAGCTTTCCCAGTGCTTCTCACTTCCCTCTGTAACTTTAGCTAGATCAAAGAGAATGGCACCCTTAAGTAGAAGTAGTACAGATCAACTAGATTTGGGGTAAGTCACATAAGGATGCGGGGCGAAAGTTGAATGATAGACTATTCTGTCAGAGTGCAATTCCTCAGCTAACGGAAGTGTGTTTTAACAATGTATGGTGCAAGGAAATCCCTGAAGGTTCAGGTTCAGTGAGGAAAGAGCAAAGGATGAGCGGAGAGCAGAGAGTTGCAAGACACGAGGGCCTGATGTTCCTCTGTAACACCCTGCACCCTCTTCACTCCTGCCAGGCGATCACAGGCAGCCTTGACTCTGTCCGGTACATCAGCCTCAGGACGTATGAGATTGAATCAGACCTGCCGGTTTGCTGGGCATTTCAGCGGCAAAATAAATGACAAGGCAAGTGCTGGGGGAGAGACAGCGAGGGCAGCCCAAAGGTGTGACCCCACTGATGAGATGAGAGTCGGTCCAGAGCTGCCAGACGCACTATTAGAATCTGAGACAGAGCTGGGAGATGGAGAGAGAAAGAGAAAGCGATAGAGGGGGCCTGGTGTCACTTTATCGAATTCCTCCCTGGTACATGGTAACAGAGGTCAGGGGAAGAAAAGCATGGGGGCAGAGTGTAAAGCTGAGTGAAAACACAGTGCTGCTCTAATACCTTTCATAAAGAGAAAAGCCTCCTCATCCACCAGCCATGATTAAATATAACCTGAGTGCTGAAAAACTAACCCTCGCTACCCCACCAAGGCCTAAGTTTGAGTGCGCATGTGTGTGTATGTGGGTCTCTATACACTGATGGGGTGAGGAGGGTAAAAGCAATTTGTGGAGAACTTGTTGGGTGAGTGGAGTGTGTATTTTTGTGGCAGCAGGTGGGAGTGGAAGGAGGTGTGTGTGCTGGATGTGCACATCTTGGCCTGCAGCTCTCTGACACCAGCCAGAGCAACAGTTAATGTGTGACACTGCTGCTCGCCTAAAATTAATGCTGTCATCAGCAGCTGGAGAAGAACTAAGACTATGTAACTTTGCCTGAATAGACACACATGGAGGTACAAACTTCAACTCAGGCATATTTCAGTACTTAGTGGTAGTCTGTGGGTGATCTGATGATCTTACGTTGGAGATGGTCTTAATGTGCCATATGATATGCTTGAGCGGTACAGATTGTGTCATTAAATACAGTCCAGCCCAGAGTTTCCAGCTCAACCAATATTCATTTTCAACCAGTAAATACAGTATTTTACAGAGAACGCTGCATCATGGAATGCCTCTAGCATTGATGTCATGAAGCTGATTTATTAAAATTTTGTTACAGATTCTTTTGGTACAAAAGCTTTTGGTTTAATCCTCTTTAACTAGTAGAGTTTGCCTGATGTATTTTTCTGCAACTGAGGAAAGAAAACTATGATGACAAAAGCAATCTTGGAAGCCTGGTGGTAGAAGGAGACCTACTCTGACATAGATGATTTCCTGATATTTTTGATTTATGAACCTGTGGTGATACAAGAAATATGATTATGATAGATGCAGCAGTGTGGGTAATTAATGATTAGCATTCTTTATGTTGATTATTCAACAACCTCAAATAATAATTGCTATATCAATGATAAAATTCTGTCTACAATGATATATACAGTGTTATTGTTTGATTTTTGCAAATCCAATCTATAAACCATTCCTAGTTTGTGAACTAAAGTTTGTGATTATGATTGTGAATATGATTTTGTTTACATTCTTTAGTTAGATCACTACATTACAAAAAACTACACACAGGGTTGGTATGGGTGCCACTGAGTCACCCCAGCCATGCAAACTTTACCTGCACTTTGACATTTGACCCTTCTACAGAAATGCAATATTAATTTAGGAATTTGCTATTTGCAGTCACCCTATAGACGGACTTGCAACTTCCAAAAAGGATGACAACACTACTGATACTCAGATGTGAGAAGCCAATACCACGCAATAACCTTATTTTATATATGCCTATGTGGTCCTCAGAGATAGGGAGAAATTGGGCCATCAGTGTCACTCAGAGCCCCTGTGTGGAGGCTTGTTTTCTTGATCTAATAGAAGGTAATGATCCAGAGAGCAGGGCTAGGCTTCCTCTACCACGGAGCAGGCCTCCGGGGGCTACTCCACCCCTGACAGCGGCAGTGGTCGTGGCAGTGCAATAAGAATAAACACATGCAGGCGGGGAGTCTATTTGGCTGAGAGTGATGGCTAGCTTGTTGCTTATCCCAGCCCAATAAATCTCCATACAGGGCCGAGAGATGAGCACCGCTTATCTCATCAGCCTCACGACTGATGCCCCCGACTGTGTGCCGCCGTTCAGACCCCTGATTTATCACAAACAGGGGAGGGGAGAAGTTCCTCACCGCAGTCAAGCTAAAACACAGTGAGGGGATGGGGTAGGGATACAGCGGGAGATGCGAAAAAGACAGGGAGGGGGGAGAAAATTAAATAAAAAGGGGGAGAAAAAAGACATATTGAAACGCAGAGGGCAGAGGCAGATAATGCAGAAATATAGAGAGTGAACAGAAAGGTTTTCAAGGGAAAACACGGAGGCTTAGGCGTGAGGCGACGCAATAAACTAAAAATAAAAACTCCCAAACCCGGGCAGAGGGAGAGGGGAGGGTGGGGGTAAATGTCACCATCTCCATGTCAGGGGTGGTGGTGAGGGGAATTGCGTTTGACGGCTGGATTCCGTGGGATTCAGCAGTTTTTTCAAAGCAGGAAAGAAAGACAGAGAGGGGCACTGGGATGTTATATTTAAAAACGAACCAAATGCATCTGTCATAGTGCAAAACATGCCCTGACTGATGCTGATAGAAAACATACTGTACTATGCTCTCAAGGGCTGCTAAATATATAAAAATGTTTACAGTATTTATGTAATAATGATGTAGAAAGAATGTTTCAGTCAGGTAAATGTAAGACTATTTAACAGCTGTTCAAGGCTGGTACACATATAATTATTGGTGTTAGTCGCCAGAAAAAATGGCTGACTTTTTGTAGCAGCTTCATGATTTTGTTGTAATATATTTAGACATTTATATCTTTCTGACTAAGACTACATTTCTTGCACAATATACAACAAAATTCTAACAATTTTAACCAGTAGCGCCAATTGCAAACTAAATATAATCCATTTTCATCAAGATTGTATTTTAAAGGCAAGGCCTAAAAATGTTTGGACGTTAGATTTTCAAGGCTTGTGGAAAGGTTGATGAATACACCAAGCATATACTTGTAATATAACCTCTTTATTGCCTTCCCCTTAGCCACCACAAACAAGTCCCACCATCACAATATTTTAGCAGTAGAGAAGATAATATGGTCCCATCTGCCCAGCAGCTCTAAACCGCGGCAGAAAACAGAGCAGTTTTAACCGACAACATGTGCAAAATAAACCAATAACTTTTTTTTCTTGCAATGAAAGAGCCGAGGGCCAGAGAATGAAAAAAGTATGTGTTAGCAGTTGAAGATAGTAGTGACAGGGTTTGTCAGTTGAGGATGAGAGGAACAATAAAGAGGAGCGAGGAGGACCAGGAGAATTATGTCAGTATGATTGTCACTCATGGGTGATGAGCAGGCGGCAAAAGTCAACGACAGCAAGCCAGAGTGGCGGCCTGTGCACTGCTCTTTCTCATTTTACCTCTCTCACTCCGACTCTTTCCATCTTGTGGCTATATGAATTAGTGTGGTGAGAGGAGAGAATGAAGAAGGTGGGAGGGGAGGATGGGGAGTGACGGGAAACAGACGGGTATAATATTCTCATCACTCTTCGCTCGGCAGTCGTTGGTGAGGAGCGTGGCCCAGGGCACTCAGCGGCCCAGCCAGCCGCCTCGCAGACCCTGCAAATATTCCTAAACCTCAATTTTTCATATTTCCCTGTATGCATAAGGAGATGAAAAATCATCCGATCATTTGTATTGTCTGACTGAGGTTATACACAAATATTAGTTTATCTACCGCACCTAAGATTGCCTCCCTAAGCAAGACGGATTGGTCTTTTGGAGAGGGCAATATTCCCCGGGAACATATTCAGTCCATCTTTTATGTGCTGCAATTCACAGAGCAGCAGGTATGAATTCCATCTCCAGACAGGCTCGATAAAGCTAAACACCCAATAGAGACAGTGCTTATTACACACAATGCGCTTTAATTGCCAGACAATTTGGAGCTGGGTGAAATTTATTGTTTTCAAAAGTGTTCTCTTGCAAAGAGGCTTGACACCTAATATTCATATTCATTTTCTACACATTTACTGAACACTTACCTAAAATGAATATTAAAGCAAAACAAGCAAAGGAATCAATTTGAGTTGAGAGAGGAAAAAAAAACCCTCAAATTGATTTCCGTTACCTCTTCTGTGAACTACTGAGTGTCTGGTCGTCTGCTCCAAGAGAGTGAGAAAGGGAGAAAGTGAAAAAAATGAAGGAAGTAGGGGGTGTGAAGAAGAGTTCTGGGTCAGAAATCACTGGGTGATTATTCCCCACTCAGCCATGTGTAAAACTCATTAGACAGTGCATAATGCCTTTAATCAAATCAATGGCACAAGCAACTCCAAACTGATAGCTCCCATCAAAACTTACATAAAGCATGGCAAATTTCTCATTTACTTATAAAAATAACCGAAGACAGGGGAATTATCCCCAAAATGGGTCTAATTGTTCTCTGTCTTTGGATCAATATTGTGGTGGGAAATAAGTAAACAGATAAATAACAAAAGTAAAGTGAGAGAACAATGTGCAGCGAGGGATGAGAAAGTGGGAGGGAGGGAGCGAATGAGCGTCCTCTTCAATATGCTCAGTAAGACAACATTTCAGGTAGCAGCGATACAATTATAACATGTATGGAGTGTAGCTAAACATTGTAAGTAATCATCTCTGAGGCAGAAAAAATTAAACTGACACCAACATTGTGCTGTACAATGAAACTGCACAATGATGACTTCTCACCTTCTTCATTTCCTTCTCCTTTCTAGTGAGCTTAGAGGTGGTGACAGACTAGCAAGCGCTTGGGCAGGAGTGGTGAGGGTAATTAGGCGAGTGGAGGTACAGATGTTGAGTTGTGGAGGACCCTTACTGGGACACTGAGAAGCACTGGAGCACAAATAACCCTGCATCTGCCTCCCTCTGCCAGCTCTAAGTACCTTTCTTTGTTAGGGTACGGGTCTTCATTTTTTACTGTTGACAGGCAATGTTATTTCCGTTATTTTGTGGCATCTGGTTAGGCTGGGTGTGAGAGAAAGGGAGTAAGGGGGAAAAAAAATGCTAACACACACACAGGACGCACTTTAATTAATTGCGGGGAGATTACATGGTCTTCCAACCGTGTAGTTTGTCATCAGAGCCCATTACACACTTCTATTAGATGTTTCTTCACAGTGTCAAGTGTAATTTGAAGGAGAGTCTTGGTGGAAGATCTCTAAGTACAGTGAAAGTCCTAATCGGGGCGACTAAGGTTCGTCTCAACTGAGGTAAAAATAACAAACTCTGCCACCCCTCAATTAGCAGAAAGCGATGTGTAAACAAGTAAATCTTATTGGGACTGTGCCTATTTCATGGTGTGTCACTCACTCATGCTGGTGACACAGTTGTGGTTGTTTCCAGGCCTGGAGCTGGTCTGCCTCGTTTGCTCCAGCGCTATTGCTCTTCATTTCAGTGGGAGAAGCTTTATTTTCATTGCCAAGCAATGAAGTGTCTTTGTATGACTGCGGAGCACACCACAATCAATCTTACACCAGCAGAGTTAACAGGACAGAAACCAATGCAGCCGTTACTCGGCACAGAACATTACCAGTGTATGGACTCATTATTCATCAGAGGCTCCATTAGACACCACTCACTATGCTGCCACACTGGATAGCAAACAGACAGACTGAAAGTCAATGCTGTGTCACACACAACACTGCCCACAGGGGAACAACACAGAAGCAGAATCATGAACAATATACTCTGCTGCAACCATAACACTAGGAATCACCATATGCATACAATGCTTTTTTCTTATGTTAAATTCTTCACTTTCAACCCCATCTCACAGAGATGACATTCGTATGCAATTAAACTCTAAATTAAAACAATTTTTTTTTATCATAAATGTAATGTTGTCTGCACTGCGTTGTATTTCAACATAATAATTAAATGTTGTTAATTGACATAATATTGAGTTGCAAAAGAACAAAATTCTAATTTTTTTCCACACAGCATGTTTGACCAAAAGATCTGCTGTCTCGATTTACAACATCAGCTGGGCAGCATTATTAAACTTTTTATGATTTGGTTTAGGCCTTAAAACACTTGGTTAGGTTTAGGGAAAGATGCCAAGGCTTGGTTTAATACATAAAAAAATATTCAAAGGTCTGATAAAACCAACTCCCAACATATTTATGAATATTTAAACCAAACCACAATCTTTTCCTAACTTAAATTAAAATGATTTTATTGCCTAAACCTAAGAAGTAAACTCCAGTATCTTGTGGGAAAGTTCTGGAGTTTGTAAATCCACCATTCATGTCAACCACCTCCAGCCTTTAGACAAAAAGGCAAAACATTTTTTTTCCTTCCTTTTTTTTTTTTTTTTTTTTTTTACAATAAAATCAAGGCATAGATTATCTTTTCAGCAAAAATGTAATGTGAATGGCAAACAGAACTGAATTTGCAATTTAGTTGGACATAATTTATGTCAGACAGGGTTGTCACTTCGGAAACAAACAAATTTCACAGCGCTTCAGCTGCAATGATCGTATTTTTAAAGGTGAGAAATGAAAACTGTAACTTTTTTAGGATAGATTGCTTTACTTGCCATATGTTATTTTTTTTAGGTATATACTGGCAATAAAGCAATAATAATGTGGTTCTTGGTTTACTCTACTAAAATTCCCCACAAAACTGTCACAATTTTGCAGGCACATTCCTGTGTTCCATGTCATGCACCCACAGAGAAATGTGTATGACAGACTGTGTGCCTTCCTGTGCCGCCACCACAGTTGGTAAAGTAACTAATGACACAGCAGTTAATGGTCAACATTAGGGAAGGAGGAATAATAGGCTATAATCCATACATCAGCCTCATAACCCCAGCTCTAATTGGCCACACATACTGTGTAAACTGGGAGGAACGCACATGACTTGAGTCACATTGAAGATTTTACAATATCAGACTGCAGTAAAAGTGGTGGGGAGACAGACAGGGAGAGCTGGCTGCTGAGCAGAACTAAGGTGGCAACACACAACACATGAGGAGTCCCTTATAAGCCTGTCTGCTTCTTCCTCCTCCTCACTGTCACCAAAGCAACCGTAACCATCCCCTGCCATCGCTGCCAGTGGGGCCTGGGACAGCTGCTCAACAGAACAACACACACACACACATACACATAGAGCCCATCTTACAACTACAACCAGGCACTGGGACCCAAGGTAATTGGGCTTTCTCACTCCAGCAGTCAACAACAAGCAATGGCACATTCCTGTCTTGCCACAATGGCAGTTAAAAAATGGCATAATAAAAGACAGCACAAACAAACATCCCCAAGGACCCCGGCTGCAACATTCAGATGGTTGCAAACCAGGCATTAAACACCAGCCCGGGGAACAGACGACTAGAACATGGTCAGGAAAACAGGAAGCACTCCCACAAACAGGAAGTGACACACGTGTTCTCGTGAAGATCCTCTGCCTCAGTAATGCGCAGGGAAAAATAAAAGAAAAGCTAATGAGAACACCAAAGACATAGGTACGGCTGTTTACAAGTGTCTGCCTTCAATTTAAGAGGGAACTGAAATGGAAATTGAGGACAAACAATCAATGCCTCATTATAATCTCACATCATGTACGAGGGCTTGTTTTTATACCCCTGTCAGTTTATTGTGAGAGACTAATTTTGGCTTGTGTTTGTTATCCTACCGCTATTACAGGCTGATGTGTCCTCATTCTTAATTTCTGTCCCAGTTACTTTTTTTGCTTTCTTGTTTATCTTACACTCAAATGTTTCCTGCCGTACTTTGAATCTACTTTGCATGTTTGCAGGATTCCTGTGAGTCCGTCAGAATAGAAATAGTTAGGTTGATGACATACCTCTCTCATGCTTTACCTGCAAACATTACCTTTTTATTTTCATATTCTTCACAAGTCAGGGGGAGTGTTGATGTCTGCTAACTTAACTCCTACTTTCAGTCAAACCTGCAATTACTGCCGTGTCTATCTTTACCTTAAACATTGCTTAACAAGAAAAATATGCCAATATGCCGCAAACGCTTTCATTTGGGCTCTGAAATTAAACAAGCTGCTTGGAGCCATGTTGTAAATTACCATAAGGAATGTGCAACTGGGTGCAGACACAAAGAGCACATCACATAAACTCCTTCAATAGCAGAGCACTTATAATTTGTAACATTTTGGAGATATTTATTATATTTGAACCTGTTCTTTTGTCCCAGTGGCCCTCTCTGGCCTCGGGTGCAGCTCTTATCTGATTACTATGTCATGTCAGAGATTTGTCACAAAGCCATAACATACACTTTGGCTTTCAAGAGCGGCAAAGGCACCTCTTCGGCATGTGAAGACATGGCCACATGTAGCCTCTAAAATACAGGCAGACATAACCGATTTGTGTCTGTCTGACACTAAATGGCACTGTATTGTGATTTCACATATGGTGCTCTATACACAGTATGTGAATAAATATATGTAATTTAGTGTGTGTGTGTGTGTGTGTGTGTGTGTGTATTAATATACAAGGCTTGTAATTAACTTTTCGGATTATTAGTAGGTGTCAAAACTTACAAGCTAATTTGAATTTTTAACAAAACATTATATGTCACTGCATCTACTCATTCACACATTCTTCAAAACCATTATGTGAATATAAATGTAAACAAAACTAATTAAATGCAATTTAATTAATCACTAATTCAAGTTTAAAAAAAAAAGAAGAAAAAAAAGCAGTTAGAAAAAAATTCCATTATTATTTATTTTAGTATTCCTGTGCTACAAGGCTGATCCCAGATGTGAGAAATGGATAAGCAATTTTCAATTTGTGGACAAACACTAATTCACCTTAGACGCAGATTATTAAGATGCCTTTCTGTTTCACCAGTGTGCTTTTCTTTCAAACGGCTCTGCTGTTTTTACTACACAAGTTTAGTTTGAGTTTAGTTTACACTGTGTACTTTGAACTGGAAGTTGAGATTAAATTACATCTCCATCACCACAGTGATCTCACAGTATTACTCACCAAGATTAATCTTAAACCACATTTGGTTTGTTAGTGGTTGTTCATTTTAAGTCCTGTTTTGCTCATGACCACTAACACCTGAAGGCAGGACTGGGGCCTAAACAGGCCTTAATACCTGGCTCAGTCTCCTGCCTGAGGCTGCTGTCAGTGCATGACTGATCAGACGCACCTGATGGCTCTATCTCAAACAAGCATCTCTGAAACCTCATCAGAGCACTTACTGAATTGTGATTAATTCCCTCCAACACTGCTGACAGACAAGGTGCTTCAACTGTCGCTGTTCACTTGCTTGGTTGGGCCCCGAGCAAAAACAGACAGACAGAGATGGAACGATACAGACAGAGGAAAAAAAGAAGCTGTTTTGCTGCTGGTAAAACAAACAATATTGAGAGGAGCATACTGTAAAGGAGGAAAAACAAAGAGCATGAGTGATCCAGTGGTAAACCTTTCATTTAACAAAGGGAGTACTGTGAGACCAGCTCCAAAAAAAAGTGAGTGTAGGAGAAAGGAAAGACAGAAACGAGAATGACAAGAACAGAGACAGAGGCAAAGTAAAGAAAATGGCAGGAAAACAACAAAGGGATTACAGTAGAGACATGACAACATGGGTAGGTAAGAGTTATGACGTAGACATAGAATCAGCTTCTGACACATGTACACTTTAATTGGAAATATAAGAAACATTGTGTTGAGGGGTTGGAGGGGGGTAGCAATTGTATAGATGCGACAAAAGTATAGATAGAAATGCACAATTCTGCTGAAGTTTATTATTTAAAAAAACAAACAAACAGTGAATCCCCTTTTTCCAAAGTGTAAAACCAAACCTCTCAACTATATTTGCATGGATTTTAAATCAGTTGTCATATAACCCGAAACATCAGGATTAACACTTGTGATTGTTTAGCATATTATTGAACAGAACTGGTTAGTGCTTACTATTGGTATCCATATAGTAACATTAATGTTGAATTGAGTCAGGAGAAGTACGATTTTGAGCATCCAGTGCTTTAGGGGTTGGTCTCTACGGCTGAAATGGGGTAAAGCTGAATCAATGTTAGCTGCTTTCCCCCTGTCATCACTGATATCATAAGAAAGTGCTAATTAACTTACTGCAACCTCTGGAACAGCTCTGACCAGAGGGCTAATGTAGCCTAATCGTGTGTGCTTACTTCCCCAGGACTTTCTCCCTTCCCAGTCAAGAGTTAATCGATTGTAAACTGCAGCTGGGGTCACAGCAACCCACAACTTCCCCGCTGACCCCTCCACACCCCAAGGCAGGACCTTAATGGAGCTATACTCCACAGAAATCAATACTCAAACTGGGCACGAGTCGCTGTATAAGCCCCCATCCTGATGGGATCTGACAATAGGGCTGAGGTTGAATGTCTAAATACGAGCTGTACTTTCAAGAATATATAGACTATAAAGATCATTGGAGCTACAATAAATATGAACAATGAAGAATCAGATTGCAACTTTTCTCAAACTAGAGGGGCACTCAGGGAACGCAGATTTCCGCCAAAGCTAATAGTCCACTTTTCATTTCACAATATTATTAAACCGCCAACAAACCACATGTTATGACCCATGTTTTCCATGCCACTGTTTGGTTTAACTCACTAGTATCATGGTAACAAAGTCATTTCTAATCTGTCAGTTGGTGCCAGTTGGTTTACTTTTTACCGCCTCTGCCTGTTTCTTCCGAAATTCAATGAGGTTGTCCTTGGCCTATGCATTATTCTTCTTCATGTTTCGTGAAATCGCCGCAGTAGTTCTTGTGTAATCTTCCTGACGAGCGGATGTACTGATGAACAGACAAATGGAGGAGATACTACGATACCTCCTCCAATGCAACACAGAAAATTCCATCAGCTCTAGGCTCATCTGGTCTACTGAGACAGCTAAGCTCATGCACTCAGTGAAGGAACGACCTAAAAAGACAACATATGCAAAAACCAATAAGGCCACCACTTTAATTCCTCCTCACCTTGGGAGGACCTGTTTGAGTGCCTGTGTCCTGTTAAGATTAATTTCTGCCTAATACTAATTGGTCCTTCAGCTGGGAAGGCCCTGGGGGACCGGCTCCCTTTGGTCCACTCTCACTGGGGCTCACCACCATTGGAGGGGTGCTGATGAGCTGGCGTTTTTATCAGCCACAACATTCCGCCAGAGCTCCCCCAGGGCTCTGCACAAGCTATAATTAAGTCTCACACAATCCATAATTGCTGTGTTTACAATTACTGTATGAGAGCAACACAGAGCCAAAGGAAGAAGAGGAGATAGGGGAGAGAGTGCAAAGAAAATGGAATAAAGAGAAAAAAGAGAACGGATGAAAACGAGAAAGAAGGAGTCTGGCCCGACATGAAAAGGTACAAAATTCATATTAAAATCTCCTTTCTGCTGCCCCATCTCTCTTCATTTTGCCTTAATAAGCTCTCAGGGCTGTTTGGCGGGGGTAAAGCCCATCACTTATTTATTTTTTCCCAGATAGCCCTATTAATTTTCCCCAGGCCTGGAGTGCTCCAGCAGACAGAGATGTGGACTGGATCTTCCGTCCCTTGGGTGCTCCTCGAGGAAGAGCCGTAAATGACCCAAATAAAGGGTACTTTTGAAGGCTGCGGAGAGGCGCCGGCACTATTAAAACTAAATGAAGTGTTTATTAGCCGTGCCGACAGCACTCTAAACACTGCCAGATCAAGGGCAGTTACAGTTAATGTGTGTCTCCAAAGCATTCGCTGTTTGTTTAGCCTCGCCGATGGGCCTGAAAGAACCAAAGGACAGAGTTTTTCATGCTTTCTTTCATGCATTTTTCTTTCCAAGTCTGTCCCTTTCACACACCTTGTCTTCTCTCATCTTCCTTTTTTTTTTTTTTATCTATTACTTCTTTCCCATCACCCACTGCTCAGAATCCCTGCCACCAAGCTCCCTTTCCTGTCTATCCACTGGGGAAAAAAGCCTGTATATTGTGGTTTCCTCTTGGATCTGAAAGCCACACAGCGAGGTTAATGTAAGGAAGGTGTGACAGCAGCAAAACGAACCCATTGAAGGTAGAATAAAAACAGTAAGGCGTTGTGTGTCTCCTGTCTTTTGGCTTGACTGCGGAAAGGGGGCCCATTACACTCTGTGTACCGACACTGTCTGTGGCTGGGCAAGAGACTCTCTGATGGGGGACCAAAAGCTGCTTTTAAGGCTCTGATTGCTCGGCATTCTGAAATTCCCCTTAAAAGTTTCCCTTCCCTCTAATTACATTCTTCGTTTCATTTCGGCTTTTAGACAAACTGCCAGAGAAGCTTTTGGAGAAGGCAAAAAAAAAAGAGAAGCTGGGCTCAATTTCACTTTGTTATTTTTTATAAGGTTTAAGTTTATAATGAAAAAAATGTGCTGAAATTGGATAAAATGAGGAATAAACTGTCCATTTATCTTCTTTATATTTTCCTCTAATGGGCAGAGTTATTACACACATGACATAAAACAGACATTTGCATTTACAAAAAAGCATTTCATAGCATTTGTGGTACCTGGATTGACTCTGTGGCAGTTCTGACAATGCCTAAAAATCAGTTGGCGAGTGTTATTTTTCTCATTAACTCATATTTAACATTTTAATGCAATATATTTTTCGCGGTCTCGTATATTTTTCTCCGCAGTAATACCATGTGTGAGTGAGAATAATGACACTCATTTAGAGCTGAATTAAAAGTTCAAACAATGAAAGCTGCAAAAACTTTCATATGCCACCTCAAAACATATTTTTTCTTCTACACAGATCTCTAATTATTTTTCATAACCTCAAGCACTGTACAGTAATATCACAGCTTCCTGTTGGAGCTTGCCTATCTATGGCTGACACCATTTAAAGCACCCCTCTACCTCTTTCTGCTTCCACTTCTCTGGAACAGTTCACTATTCCTCTTAAAAATGTGCACAGTTGGTGACTCAACAACAGTTGCAAATGAAGTTCTTTTCCAAATTGCTTGGTTTTGTATGAAGATTGATGTTGGACAAAGTACACTTCTGAAGTCGCAGGCTGCAATTACAAACCAGAGTGATTATCCTTGCCCATTAATAGCGGCAGATAGCATGTCACAATCAAGGATGTGCATAATTAATCAGTGGTTACTCTTTGCACCCTCCTCCCTCTCTCCTCTTACCCCTTTTCCTCTGGGCTATTTTCAATGTAAAACAGGGTTACGGACAATTCCCAGCAGTGTAACTAAATGCACCGCCCAAAGCTTACAAGACGATGTGAGTCCTGCTATTGACAAAACATCACTGACTGGTAATGAACATTGTGAGTGCTCTAAATAATTGCAGATTCCTTAATTTATCATCCATTCACATTATCACAAATCGCACACCTCGGCATAAGACCAATTAACATACTTGCTTTCAGTTGCACACAATTTCCTGGGAAAAAAATAATTTAAATTCTTTCCCTTTGTTGATGTTTGTGTGCCCTTTCTAATGAGAACAGCCTGATTTTGTAACCCAGCAATATTTTTTTTTCATTTTCTTTCTGATATCAAAACAAAAGCCCTTCAGGCAAGGCAAAAGACAGGGAAGAAATTCACACAAATTCAGCTCTCTTTTATATTCTTTATATCTTCACCTGTCCTGGTCTAACACACTGTTTGTAGATCACTATCAAAGCTTTCCTCTCTCTTTATTTGACCTTCCTCCCCAGAAGAAAACCTCAGGCTGATTCCCTTCACAACAAAACAACACTGTCAAACCTAAAGCCTGCTGACTTTCAAACTTTCCTTCAGCATACACAAGACTTTCTGCTCACCAGTCCTCTGGAGAACCAGGCCTTCCATCAATGCCAAGCCCAAACCGTGGAGCTCCGGCTCAGTCACTGTGATTTATATAAGTTATTATAGCCCATTACAGAACAAAAACAGGACAAAAACCCACTTCACAACAGAAGCCGGGCCAAACAATGGGACCACAGTGGTGAGCGCTGGCGTATGGGCGGGTGAAGTCCAGCACATGCCTGAACCGCCGCTCACCACACATTGTCTTTAATCTAATTCTACACATGGTTTCGTTTCAATCCGAATCAAAAGCTCTCATGTTAACAAACCATAACAGATCTCCCTTAATCCGCCTGGCAACAAAAGATGGATGCAAGAGACACTCCGCCTCTCCGTCCCTGATATCACACCTAATTTGCATACAAAACACTTGCTGGAGGAAAAGGGCATATATTAAAGCCATTATTTTGTGTTGTTCTCATGCAAAAAAAAAGTTTGCATAATTGTATTGAGCATTATGTGTGATAGAGGCTCAGCTATCCAAGAGCAACTTAGTAAATCCTTCCTGTTGCTGCTGGCCATCCATACTGCGTTCACATGATAATACAGAAGTAGACAAATGAGGGCATGTGTCTCTAACTAACAAAAATGGAGTCTCAGTCCTTCAAAAGATTGCATGCTATTTTTAAAAAATGTATTTTATTCACAACCTTCTTAACAATGTGTCCTTCATTAAACCCACTGCACCAGTTACACGGAATATTAAGTGTCAAGGGCCATGAATTTCCTAGAAATGTAGCATTCACTAATGACTGATCAAAGACAAAGAGATTGCTCTACAAACATCAGTCTTAAATTAAATCACTAGAAAAATATACACACAGCAATCAAATTCGAGTCAAACTTCTGTCAGCATGTCCACTGATGAATGTCTATTAATATTGTGAGACGACACCTTTTGGTTGTCTCCTTAATTCCAATAAATCATCTATGATGACAAAGACAAGTCAATTTCTACCTTAGGCTTAACACTGGTGCCAGTTTTCAGATTGACAGTATGATGAAGGTCTGTGCCCAGTTGTTGCTTCTTCAAGGATTAAAGATTTAACTTAACTCTCATAATCAGAGTGTGACAGCAGGCCTCTGGAATGTGTGATGTTTCCAAACCCACAGTCAAAGGAATTAGTCAGTGCTAATGTGGCCACTTTGCTAGATCAAACAGTGGGAAGGTTAGTCACTGGCAACAGGACTGGGTAAAAATGATCCAACGGCGTGTCGGTGCAGGAGGTCTGATTTGCACAATCTTCATACCCCAACGCTAACAGTAATGATGAGAACCTGACTTGTACATCTGTTCATGACAGATACCTCAGGCAAAAATATTCAAGGGTTGAATCAAAACATAATTCATTATGTTGATATGATGCTTTTTATATTTTTATAACCTCTCCACCCCAGTACACACACACACACGTGCTTTTTTTTCCCAGGTGATGTGACATTTGTGTTGATCTCTATCTCTGGGATAGGCAGCAACTCACCCAGCCTGACTTGCTGGGCCCTGTTCTGTCCCAGGTGTGCCTCCAGGGGTTTTACCACACACCTGTGAGTTGAGCATGACCTGAGCTGTCCTGAGCAGTAGTTTTTAACACTGTCCCTGCCTCCTGGTGGCTTGGAGCAGGAGTGCTAAGCATAAAAAACACAAGCCCTAGCACTCTTCAAACGCATACATAAAGGCATCGGTGGATGCTTTTATCATGTTGCACATTAGCCCTGCCCTATTCATATGTGTGAGTGCATTCCCTCAAAGGTGTGCTCATATCATACGTGTGCAGCCCTGTCATCTGCACAGAAGTATGAGCACACACACAAAAACACATACACATTAGAATGTTGTCATGGGTGTGTGAGCGGCAGCTGGGTGTAAATTGCACACGAGTCTAGTGTAATGAGGACTGATGGCTTATGCCTGCCGTATATTCCAGAAGGGTGTCTTCTGACAGCTTTGGGAGCCGATAAAGTAATAACTAATAATGCGCAGATAGCGGCGCCACTGTGTGACAACTGTGCTAACGCTGAGAGAGTGTGAAGTTGTGTGTGAGTGTGTAAGAGAGATAGAAAGGAGAAAGAGAGAAAGAGAGAGAGGAGATGAGAGAGAGGGTGGGGGCCAGTGCTGTGGGGGCTCCCTTTCAAGTTTCAAACACAACCTCCGGTGATGGTTTCAAACCTAATTCACTACCTCCAATAAACACACAGGCAGAAAGAGAATACATAAACTGTTTAACAATCACTCACTTTGAAAAAAAGAGAAAAGAACAGAAAGGGAAAAAAGAGAAGGTATCCATGCAGCACTGCTTTTTTATAATCCGTCAAAACTATAAACAGAAATTGAAATAAGAAGAGCAAAGATAGGTATGTAAGAAAAGCACCAGGGACAGAGGCTCTTCTCCCTCCCTTTCTCTTTTCCTGTAGAAGTGAGTGATCCTGCCCAGGTTCTTACAACATGGAGACTCCTCCATAAATCATAGTCACCACTGCGAGAAGACTGAAGAGTGTCGAGCAGTGACAGACGCCTCTCTGTGCATAGTGCTCTCTGCCTCCTTCTGCTTCTCCATCTTATGTTCCTCTACAGCTTTACAGGAGTCAAAGCCACTGTCTATCTGACAGGGTCATTCACAGTCAGTAGTGCACTGCAGACAACTTCCACAATGCAAATATAATGGATGTTTTTATATAGTGGAGTGGACTTGTAGAGAGCTAAAGGTTCTAGGACTACACCTGTCATGTGGTAGCTAGCCAACTGTACCACACTGTTCTGTGAAATGCATTTAGAATCAAAGTTATTTGTGCAAAGTTACTGACTCCATGGGTGCTTGTAATCACATATACTGGGCTGACAGCACCAAGCACAAATTTTAGTGGCAGCTGGATTGCAGATAAGAAGTAGAGGTGGAGACGCTAGTGAATACATATACATAATCTACCTACATTTACATGCTACTCCAGCAAGTTACTGCTGTAGCTCACATCCACCATCTGCAGCTAAACAAGGAAACTCACTACCCATATAAGAAGACACTAAGTATTCTAGAGCCCTGCATGCAATCCATGCAAGCTGTCAGGCCAGATTTTGGCCCTTGTGATAATCTATTTATTTACAGATCTGTGCAGCTGCAAAATCAACTTTGATCAAATTCGACTGTAAAAGAGAAGAGTCATGACAGGAGGTAAAGGGAAAGACTGACTGGAAGAAAAAGTAAGAAGGAAAAAGAGAGCATGAAGGAGCGTGGTTATGTTTCAAGAGGTAAACCACAGGTTGGGTCTGGTGTAGCAGGACTGATCCGTCTTTCCCTCTGTGTGATTGGGTCTCTCATTAGGAGCCAGGCCCTGAAACCGGAGCCCGGCCTAATGCCTTGCCGTGTTTAGAGAAGCACAGAAACCATTTGGCTATAATAGCAACCTTTTCAAAAACAAACTTCTGAAATGAAAGGCGGCCAGACTTGCAAAAACCGACAGCCGATTATTTTGAAAAGGAGGCAGGGGAGTCATGACCATGAAAAATCATAAACTGCAATTGAAAATAAAGCCAGGCGTGCTGTATGCACCACCCTATCCCCTCCTGCTCTCCATCCCATTTTACTCCCCGCCTCTTTTCTTTCCACAGTTGTTCTTCAATGAATGTGTGTTTTACTCACCTTCACCCTCACAATGAGATGTGTCAAAGGGTTAACTCACCCACACCAGACCTTCATTCCACACTGATTCTGTCACATGATAAGCTGCTCTCTCTGTCACTTATCAGTAATTTACTGCTACTTCTTTTCCCCTTCTAACTCACTCTCTTTCTTTCATACAAAATGAGCTTGTCTTGCCTGAAGCCACTTGACTGCTGTGGAAGCACGTATCCCCAACTCTGACACGTTTACTGACATCAACAAGCGTTGCCTGGGAATTCTCCATATGTATTAACATGCTAAAGATGAGTCTTCAGAAGCACTGATAACTATGTGCCTCAACTTGCACCAATCGCTGTAATGAACATTAAGCTGTGTAGCGTCTGTGTCTTTATGCTCCTCACTATGGATGCTAATGGTGGACATGCCTGTTCCCATGACCGAGCTGATAGCAAAGTCAAGAGGTAACTGAGTTTGAGGTCAGAGGTGCTGGGTGCGGACCCATTCTAGGTTCAGAGCTTGGTGCTCGAGGGGACAGGCCATCAAACAGAAAAGGCCACCCTGTTCAGAGCTACAGACTGGGCCTTAGGGGCCCCACCAGTGACAGCTCCCATGTCACAGCCAGCCCTGTGGAACACAGGTAATGTACCCTGGGGGCCAGCTGTGAAAGAAAAACGTACTGGGACACCTGTGTCTGAAGCTGTAATTTGTCTTCTCTCATGTTCAAGGTGTTTTATGAGAGCAAAAGGACAAGGTGAAACTGCGAGCAAAACAAGCAAGCCCACGTTCTCTTCCAGAATATCACCCCGCTACACACCCTGCCCCTGTTCATTTTTGCAAGCTACACAGAGCTAATTTTAAAACTTGGTTCAGAACATACAGAAAGATGTGTGGCATGCTGTTCATGATACATACCATTCCAAAGTATTTCGGATTTTAAAAAATTAGTAATTGCACTCTAGCTCGAGACTTACACATCTGTCAAGAAGCAGGCAACATAAGTACAAGTCAAAAAGTTTATTGGAAGTACTTTTCTCTTGTTGTCTAAGTAACTGGGTGAGTGCATATATATATATATATATATATATGTGCATGTATGAATGTGGTTGTGTGTATGACTGGGGGTGTCTGGTGATCCCTGCCTCTTCCTGTATATCTTATGCTGGGGTATTAGTAAGGGTCCCTCCCAGAGGCAGTGACTACACAGGCTCTTCTAAGAAGGCGCTCATCAACGCCCCTGCTTTCAAAGGCAGCTTTAGCCAATGCCATTCAAAGCAATCAGCCCAGTCAGGGTCTGCCCATCCAGCCCAAATCCCTTCATGGCTATCAGAAAAACTCTGAGCTGGGCCTGCTGGGGGCAAGGCAGGGATGGGGAGTGGGATTCGCTCATAAGGGATTGTAAAAAGGCCGTGACATACGCTTATTCATGCCCTAATAACCCCCAACAAAATATATATACTGTTCATGAAATAAATAATTAAAAACCTAGGAGTTAAGAGATACCCTGCTGCCAGAGGAATGGAGTCCATATTGCACATATTTATGTACACATGCATGTACGCAAACAAGCCCTCATGCACACATGCGTGCAGCCTAGCACCATGGTGGCTAGCTCAACTATATACAATATTCAGAGGTTATAGGACATTGCAGTGATGTTGGGCTGACATGGTATAGTACAAGACTAGTGCCAAAAAGGAGAGACTACTGAGTCCAACCAGGCCAAGGTCTCAATCAAGTAGCCAACTAAACAATCTACTGATAAGCTGTTAGTGACAAATGTGAGGCCAGAAGGTGTCTGTTTCAGAGCCTCAGAGGCTCTGAAACAGGCTCAGTGTCTTAACTAAGCTTGTTTTCATACATTTTCTGTTTGGCAAATGTATAATCAGAGAAAGAGTTCTGTTTTGTTTTGATTGAAATATCTTAGGACAGTAAAAAAAAAATAAAAATAATA
>JAPSES010000001.1:20209180-20248269 GCA_029822895.1 Maxillicosta whitleyi
GCTTCAGTTTATCATTTTCACATGTACTTTATAACTTATAGATCACAGTGGATCTACAAATACACAAAACATTCAATGACATAATAATACAGGTAGTCCTCGGGTTACGAACGAGTTCCATTCCTTTGCTGTCGATGTAACCCGAATTTCCGCGCAAGTCAAATTAACCCTTTAGTACCCCTAAATACCCCCTAAATCTCGAAAGAACTATCCAAATACATGTATTATGCTTCAGACTAATAAAATAAAGTAAAAAATAAGATACTGTACTTACTGTATGTACAGAATACAGTAATAGCGGACGAGACTCTTGCATTGTAAAGTCAAAATAACGTAAGTCGGGTATGTCGTAACCCAAGGACTACCTGTATTATTTAAACATTTCAGGTTGTTCATATGTCCTCACATTATTCACATTTTTTGCAAAATGATACTTTGTTCTGGTGTGAAAATGAAAATGTTTACAGAGTTGTGAGTATTTATTAGATATTATGGTAATATTTTACAGATTTGACCCACTTGAAATTGAATTGTTCTGTCTATGGCTCCTGAACTAAAATGATTATTAATATCTTAGTTTCATTTTTGCATTTCACAAAGTCATCGCAAGGGCCGGACTGGACCATTTGGCAGGCCAGATTTGGCCCCCAGACCATATGTTTGACACCCCTGATTTAGACATTCAGCAAAGTTCATCTTAAATTATTTGACACAATTTCTCCAAAATTCATCGTGATGGGTAAGATAAGGCTTGATCGTGAAAAACTGTTACACAGGTTATTTATATACAATGGTATAATGTTGTATGTGACAGTATACTTCTTTTATTGTTGTTGAAATTAAGGACTGAATTTAAAGTTGCATTTGCCAAATCTTAGTCAGTGATAGTTAAAATCACCTTTCCCTTTATCCAATTGTACTCCACTTTCACAATCACATGAATATGATATGACTTAATAAGCTATTATGTCATCTATATAGATATTAAATTTATGAAATCAACCAAAAAAAAAAAAAACAATTAAGCGCAGAACATGAAGCACTGCAGCTCCTGTGTACTGCATTAAACTGTTCAAAATGCTTTAAAGCTTTTTTTTTTTTTTTATATCACGTTAATATTTTAAGTATAACTGTAATTAAGCATAGCTGTGCTTTTATAGTATACCTCATACTATATTTGATGTGTATGGATGAAAACTGCAATTCTCTGGATCTGGCTGTGGAGTGGTTTTGGTTATGAGAGCATTTGTGCAAGCGTGTGTCAGTGTGCGGAGGGGTTTATAGGGAATAACACTGGGCAGATTTACCCATGAGAAACAACAAAAGATGCCTCAGAAGTATGTCAGAGCGCCCTCATATCTCTGTGAGGGCAGAGAGGGTACAGAGTGCTGAGAAGGGTCAGCCAATTTTAGAGTGTCTTGTTTTCTATCTGCATCCAAATCCAGTGGTTGTCTATGTGCAGATGCAGTGAAATACATAACAAAAGCGCTTTTTGAGAAACCTTGAGCCAATCAAAGCAGGCATCAGGCGCTGGATGTAAATATGAGCCAGTTATTTGAAGTTTGAGGTTTTCTCTTACCAAACAAGCTCATTTACTTCTCAAGCTTCAAGGTTTATGACAATTTCCCATAAAAGAGAAGAAAAATAGTTGCACAAAACAATTGTTTGGGTTTTGGATGCAGATCACGATACATTTCAAATATGTATGAAACACAAACAGATGAGTGAAGATTTAAATAGATACAGCAAAGCTTGGTTTTAGCTTCATCCAAACTGAAAAAGGTTTGACGGAGATGGGTTCATGACTCTGAATACAAATACTGATTATACTTTTTGCAGCCCTAAATGGTCGACATTTATCCTCACATATCTTACACTTGTGGGTGCAAAACAGAAATAGAAATAGCAAAACATCATGTAACATTTCCTCTCAAAGTCTAGGATAGGTGGATCAACATTGTACAGTAAAGATGTTACTGCTGTATTAAATACCTGAAGTTAGTGTGCAAATTATATGTTGTATAATTTTATCTTGAAATTTCACAAATTATTAAATATTTCCACAAAGTAGCCCTCAACTCTAAGTCAAGCCTGTGTCAATATGAGCTTCCTGGTGTAAGAAATATAGAATGGAAGAAGAGGCCAGAGGAATCACTGCTTACAATAAGATTCTAGGGGTCTTGAGTGCTATCCAGGGTTGATCCACTAGTGAAGAGCCAAGGCCAGATCCACATACTGCCTCTGGCAGCCCATGATTCTCTTGCTCTCAGCCCAGAAAAAGTGTTCCTCTTATGATCCTTTTAATCTGTGTGAGATATGGCCCTGCCTTCAGCTCCACTTGCTCAAAAAAAGTGAAGGAGGAAGACGAAAACAACTATTCTACCACATACGCCCTTGCTGCTATGAATCATAATGCATAAATAGAGCAAAGGAACAGAGGACATCTTGACCTAAAACAGGATGAGGGGCAAGGGAAGGGGCATAGACAGGAAGGAGGTTATTGGCCCAAACTATAAAACAACTATCTGCAGAGGAGTCAAAAGGAGTTCTCACCTTCTGAGATTTCAGAGCACTGGTGCTTTCAAGCCCAGGACAGTGGGGATATTAGGAAGGTAAAGGGCTATTGAGTGCCGAGCTATCTTGCCCTGGCACTTAATCAAAGGGATTAAAGCTTGGGAAGCCAAGCCCACAGGTTATCCTCCAGGAAGCATACCAAGTAGTTATCAAAAACACCAAAGTTCAAAGCGGCTCAATTTTCCTATATTAGAAGTGTTTTGGTCAGAGCCCTCAGGCTTGTTTCTAGGTAAAATAACTGCGTTAGAAATGTTTGTGCTAGAATGCTTGAAAGGCAAAAGGAGTGGTTGCACTTCAGCGAAGACCCGAGTCCATCAGGCTCAGCACAGTGTTATCAATCATGCCTAGACTTTACCTGTGCCCCCAGACAACCTAATTCACCTTACATCACTTTCACATAGATACGTTTCACATGTTGAGTGTGGTGTGGAATTGTATTTGTTACAATTACACTTCGAGGCTACTGTCCTTTGAGTTACTACATTTGAATAAGTCTACTTGCAACTGTATAATCTTAGTAGACGATATGTCTGAAGCAGTAGATTATGGCTACCAGTTCTTTTTGTGATCTACCACTGTATTGTAGCAGCCCAGGAAGGAACAGGATCAGACAGGAAGCAAGAAGACTACTCTGGAACAGCACACACAATTGTAGCCAAGCTGTTTATACACATACGCTGTGCATAAGGGATCAGTGTGATGTGTTTTGTAAGATTTCCTTTGACATTTATAATTGAGCAAGCACGGGGTCAGTGGTTTGAAGCTTAATGTGAGGAGTTGGAAAGTGAAAGCATCTGACAAATCTCATGATTCTTCAAAAGTTGCAGTGGTCTCTTTAAAGAGCTGTGGCCTTTACGGTGGCCCAGTGCAACTCAACCAGAATAAGCATTGCAGGTCCCACAAACTACTAAGTAACTATGTCAGATTTAGTGGTTAGGGGCCCGATGAGGACTGCTAAAAACATGTACCTTCAAAAGGCTTTGAGGTGTTCTGCTAAAAACTAAAATGATCAAATGTTGACTAGCAGGTGATAAATTGCTGTAATGTTGGTCTAAAGTATTTCACACGTGCATATGGAGCCTAAACATCACCATGCTTTAGCTGTACAAGAAAAAAACATAGCAAAACTTTAATGACAAATTTTCTTACACCGTGGAATACAAAAAACAGATGGTGGTTTGTAAACAATCAAGTCACAAATGTACTTGTGTCTTTTACCAAAACCATGGCAAAAGTCTGAGGAGTCCACACAAGTGTCTGAAACCAATAAACAGGAGTCCTGTATTTCACCTGGACCACTGCCAAGGCTAAAAAGTGTAACAGCTTAACTTTGTGAAAAAGAATCTTTAAACCATCTAGTCTATACAAGCCTTGTCATGATGAAATCAGACTGGTCGCATATTTAGCATGTTCATTACTAAAGCCTCCAACCTGCCAGGATCCTGGTATGGCTTCAATAGACAAACCCCATCTGTCTGACGTTAGGACCATTGGAAACAGATGGGCCTTTAATTGTATTTTTGTCCAAATTGCAAAATAGCTACTTGGGAAAGAAGCTAAAATAACATACAAACAACAGCAACTATGATAACAACTGCGTCTGGAATGAAATGAGTACAGTAAGAGATCAAAAACATAAGCCGTACAAATTCAGCTCTGCTCTTTGAAAGGGGATCCCCCCTAACATTACTGGCCCAGTATTGATTTACTCTGCAATTTCGTGTTTCTCTCCCCACGCCAGCTCCACAATCTCTGTCAAGCAGGAGGTCCGGCAAATAGCACTCATCAGATTTTTCCAAAACATAAAAGATTGATACCTTGCTTCTTCTCAGACAAAAGAATAATTGAGAAAGAGCTGAAATTGCTATTTGGAGAAAGGAGCCCCGAAAGCAGAAATAGATACCCAGGCCCCAGAGTTAGTTTAATAAAACATAATGGGAAAATGTTGCAGAAAGGGCACTTTGGGGGAGAGAAATCTGTACCTTGTAAAAAAAAAAAAAAAAAAAAGTCTACTTTTAGCTATTAGATCCTTTGATAACAACAAGATCCCAGGTAATGCGGTGTGCAATGTCACTTATATAAGACCTATCTAATACCAAGTGGTTTAAATGCTGCACAGAACGGGTAAATACACATGCATATAACAATTACATGGAAAGTTGTTCGGTAATACTTGTTGGATTTTTTTTTTTTTATCAGCTTTTGACCATAAACAAAGAGAAGACTTCCTTTTTTCAGCCACTACCAGCAGTGCAGTATACGTGAATAGCCTCCCTTTGCTAAACCCGGCAATTTTCAGCCTTTCAGCCTCAGACTTTTTTTTTTTATTTCAGTCCAAATCACATCAAGGTATAAACACTGAGCCCAGAGCACATCTCCTATTCTTTTTCAAAGTAAGTCCTGCTGTTCCATTTCAAATACCTTGGGGTTATGGGTCATAATGCTGCTTTCCAGCTTCTGAACACGTTTATTCAGGCATCCTACTGTAAATAGGGGGAGATTCAACATCAAATATCTCTATTCCCCATGCTGCCCCTTTCGTCTGTTCTGAGCAGATGTGTGCTTTTGGCTAACAAAGTAATGGTATCTCTTCTTCTCTTACCAGAGTCTGAATACCAAGTGGCAAAATAATTGAGGCAAGTGTATGAGAGTGGCTCTGTTTGGTGTCACAATGCATTAAGCAGGATCCTAAATAAGAATAAGGATGAAATGAATCAAGTTGGCAAAATAACCAAAACCTAAAGATAACATAAAGGCAATATATGTCAGGAAATTAAATTAGTGTTAGCTTATGTTATGGCTCACAGCTCCCAGGCCATTAAAGCTGTAATAAATGTGTTATAAAGATCTTACAAGCCCCTAAGGCCATTAAGGGCTGAGCTGCAGAGCTGTTTACGAGATTGTTTATTACAGCCTAGGCTTATCATCATTTACCACGCAGAGGTGGCTAAAACTAAGAACTCTATAAATAGCAGATTTGCTGACACTGGGGCAAGCTAAACCAGGCCGGAATATATGAATTGTCACAAATGTGCCCAGTGGCAGGGTAAGGCAAAGCAAAAGTAAAAAGAAGAGTGGAGGGAAGAAGAGGTGAAGGGAGACGAGAGGGCAGAGAGATGAGTAGTGGGTGGCTTTATATTGTCTCTATCTTCCACATATGTCCCGTCCACTGCTGAGCTGACAGGTGGGGACACAATGTGTTGACCTGAGGGCCTGTTAGAGACCTGCAAGTGGATAAATATAGAGCAGTGGAAGAGCATTGGTGTCTTAAATGACATATTTAATGACGCTCATCCACTGCAGTCTATTCCCATAGTCCAGAACAGGCATAGGAAAGCAGGACGGCTGTGTGTACGCAAAGCCATTCCTCTAACTTCTTTTTCTTTAAGCCAAACATCCATAGTAACATTTGTGTCTTTTATTCTATCATTTCATGCGCTGAAACCCCATCCGTCCTCTCCCATTGGTCGTGCACACAATATAAACATAAACCACCCTCATTGCAGTCATTTGGATTTGTAGTGAATGGGAGTGATTCATATTAAGCCTTTGCAGTTGTGTGTGTCCCATTTGCATATGAGAAAACAGTTTCAAAAGGCTTGTCTATAATGCATAAGAACCTTTTAGACTGTGTTTACTGCAATACTCTATTCCTCCCACTGACAATCCATGCACAGGTTTGCATCATTTTGTGAGACATGCCAGTTTTGAATTATTCAGTCACTCATCTTCGCCAAAGCATCGCATTTAACAAACACGTATGCACATTCACATATGAAAAGACAGAGGGGTCTACAAGGATAGTACAAGAGCAGCTCACTCAGTCCCTTTGGAACGGGTGGGAATCTTATTACCTAGCCGTCAGAACCTGTCGGCTGCCTCTCCCAATGCCAGACCCCCTTTGTTCATGGGAAATGCGATGTACACCACCCGTCCATTTAGAGGCTGCCTGCACTGTGTACTTTAATGGGCCTCGGGCCTTGAGCGTCATGAGCAGAAGAAAACACAGTTCAATTTCCCTTCACAAGTGCATAAGACAAGCATCTCCACTGTACCAGCCCCATGCATAATTCACTGTTGGTGATGTGTGTCTTAAACGCTGCTGAAATATACATGGCGTCATATGCAAATTTGGCAGTGCTCTCACATGCTGTACTTGCTAAACAGACAACAAGAGAATAGCATGCCACACAGACACCCCCAATCTGGACACAGACGGTTTGTAGTAAAGAATGTAACTGCTTTTTTTTTTTTTTTATTACATGTTGTGTGGGTGTTGAATGCACATATGAAAGGCTTTCGTGTGTAAGAATATGTGACAACACTTGCTGTATTCCTATAAGTGCTCCGGGGTATTTATATTGTGTGTAAAGATTTATATTATGACAAGAGCAAAAAAAAAACAACAAAACATGTAATTAAACATTTGAATTAAACGTGACATTCCACAAAAGTTTCAGGAGGGACATTTCAACTTCAACTTAATGTTGGTTATACCGCTTGTTAGCATCCTAGAAAAAACAAGAAGCAGCATAAGAACCGCTACAACATGATGGCTATACACACATTTGGAACAATGGTTGTTGAAATGTGAATACTGAGAGAATTTATCCGTCATTATTACCTGTATTTTGAATTTTTTTTTTTTCATCTGAAGTTTAGAATCAAAAAACATTCACTGCTCTGTGTTTAGTGTTATTGAAGAAATGGATTTTGACATAATATGAAGTAGAATGTGTGTGTGTGTCTGTGATTTTCGTAAAGCGATGTTGATGAGGGAGGATGAGATGGCAGACTGGTGGTGTCAGGTTTTATAAATGAGGGAGGAAATGTCTTTATCCTAGGTCCTTGGACACCCCCAACACTTTTCTTACCAATCCCACCTGGTGTGTGTGCATATGTGTAAGTGAGTGTGTGTATGTGTGTGGTTTGGACAAGGTACTGGCTCAGTCCGGTTCCCAGCAGTGTGTCTTTAACAGGGCCTTCCCGCCAGGCTGCCAGCCTGTTCCCCCCCAACGGGACAACAGCCCAGCTGACACTCCCACAGCCCTGCCAACACGACCCGAGCCTTCAACCCACAATCTGCTCCCCTGATCCTGATGAAAGGAGGGTGGGGAGTGATTACAAAAGAAGACAGAAATGACAATAAGCAAACACAGCAACATATTCCACCCCTTTATACAAATCAAGTTTTCCAAGGGTTGAACACACAAATTTGTTGTAAAACAAACACAAAGGAGGTGTACCTTCTGTCACACCCATATGCAATTATACTGGACAACCATAATTATTTTTCAGACATTTCAAAAATGTATGCTTGTATAAAATATGTGTATATAACGTTTGCTCTGTGACTTATACATCTTAAGATTGTTTAAGAAAATCATCTGGATGAAAGCTGATTGTACTGTACTATCTATGTACAAATAAACAGTTGTGGAGTGTTGATTTAAGTAGGAAATATTTAAATAATAGTACTTTACACAAATAAATGCAGATAATAAAACAGTGCTAACATAGAAGAAGAAAATCAATTGTCATTAGAGGTTTTTCAGTTAAAAAAAGAATGAAAAAAATACTGTGTTGGATAATGTTGTAATGTTTCACCACTGAAATCAACCAGGGTGTTACACTGAATTTTAGAACAGAATTTTAAAATTTGATTAAAATTTGATGTAAATGTGGCATTTATATACGTATAGAAATGCCACATTTATTAGAAAATGAAAATGTGACATTCTTACTTTACTTGCTGATGAAAAACTAAAGAACATTTCATTATAAAAGCCTACGTCCAAGTTGCACATCTTAAGTGTTCTTTTGCTAAAACTGCTTATCTACATTACTACTGTAGAGCATCCATCTCAAGGGCACAAACATAATGTAGGTTCAGGTCATTACTGTTTTGTGTATTTACATACTTAAAACGGGCCCATGCGCAGCTGCCAAAGCTGCGGTGTCGCTGGTGTTCACTGGTGTTGAACAGTGTGTTAACAGGATGTGTAATGTGGTGCACCGGTCCTGTGTAGCAGCCAGGGCTGGGTGGCAGCACTGTAGGCTACAGTAGGGCAGTTATCATGAAGCAGTTATGTAGCTGCTCTGCTGGGCCAGTCTAATTACAGGAGAACAGCGTGCACCAGTCTGGGCCTCCAAATGGCACCATATGTTTTCCCAGACTAACCGGCTGAATAAATGCCATTTACCCATTCAGGGTACGCTGTGCTGTGTGTCTGGGAATCAGTCACTGGCACTCATATAAAACCATTCACACCCCCCAAACACCCTACCACCACCTCTGCCATATAAAACTCAGCTGTCTGTGATTTACCCTGCTCACCCCTCCGTGTATCCTGAAACAGCTTCCTGTTCAGTTTAACCATTCACTAATTCTATTGTAAGTTAGTGTGTTTCTCTTACACACACACACACACACACACACACACACAAATAATGGGGTTGTTAATCGTGCTGTAAGCAGTTTAGTTAACAGGCAGGGTTTGGTTAATCAGAAGCACTGTTTTTACAAGGCAAGCAATGTCCGGGTGTGGTCAGGTTCATCCATCTTTTCTCCTGTGACATGTGGTGAACGTCAGATGAAGCGAACACAGTCAGGAGCTGAATGATAGTGATCACCACTTGTGAGATGGTCATGTTTTCAGTGATCCAAGTCTTTGGGTGTGTTATTTATGCCAGACTGTCAAATGTGATGGTTAAAGGGACAGATGGATATTGGTAAACACATCTACTAGACATTCCAAAAAGCAAAGTCAAGGAAGTCTAGTAATTAGCTGCTTGTCGATGAAGCACAAAAACAACCACTGCACTGAGCCAGAATATGAGCAAGTGTTTCTGTCCTTACACAAAGCTAAATGGCAAGATTTATCATGTCAGACTGAAAAATAAGTGTTCCTAAAAATAAGAAAAAGAAATTTTCAACAAGCAATGACTTTTACTGTGATTACGTATTATGTAGGAGTAACAGCATTTTATATGGTTTTGATGTCGATTATTTTTCTATTTGGCTCTGATTTTAACATGCAGTATTTCCCCACGAGCAGTCACTGGCAAAATTGCAATCATAGTGTCACTGATAACAAGAACATAATTCTTTGTGGTTGCAAAAAGCTGACAACATTTGTATCATGACCTCTTTTTTTTTGTAAAAGCTCTGTGTATCATCACTAGATAGACCTATCACATATGATCAGTTTGTTAATGAGAACAGCCTAGGCAGAGGCGCTCACAGATGCCTATCGAGGGCAGAAAACAAAGAGAGAATGTAAGTAAATATGGACTGTAATTAGTATGACAAGGTTGAAAAAACAGATAACACACTGCAGCAGCCTGAAGGCCTGCTCTCGCACAGACGCGCAAGCACACGCACGCACGAACATACACAAGATTCATACATGCGAAAGACTGTACACACACAGTGGGAACAAATCAAATGTTTTAATCAGCTTGCAACAGCACATAATGAGGATCCACTAAGCCTCAGCTATCAGCTGCCATCGGCCACTTAGTTGTGCCTTCAAAGAGCTGATTTTTCACTTCTTCTGTGACCATCTTAATGTGGTGGAGAGTGAACTGTACATGTGCAATAAAAACCTGAAAAGTATAAATGATATATTTTCAGTGAAGCAGTGTAGCAATTATATGTAAGTGGACAAGACAAGGCAGTACAGCCTATGGGGAAAATATGTGAGAACTGAATACATCCTATTTGTCACAACATGACTAACTGTATAGAAATGCAAAAAAAAATGGAGATAAATGCTTGTCCCATTGTCTTGGAATGAGATCACACCATGCTACAGCTCATAAATCTGACAGTACATCTAATGAACTTACATACCTTGCATAACCCAACTCAGTCATACACAAACAGATACAGTATCAGATTCACCTCTTGCCTTAAGTGTACACACCTTGTGTTGCAGTACAGCGTGCACCTGGTCTGGCCACACCTGCTACACAGCAGAAAGTAATCACATGAATCAGTCAAGTTGGTTACAGGCAGAATAATTTCCACAGAACTGCAGGTATGTCAGAATTCTTACTCAACAATCCAGGTGTGTGTATGTGACGTCTATGTGTGGAGAAGCACAGACTGTGTGCAGGTGGCCCTTCTGGTGTGGTTTTTGGCCTCCTAGCAAGGGTCTCACCTCTGTGAGGAGCACTCGAAGCTCCAGCCCTCCAGCTGGAGAAGCAATGACCTAAGAACTGGGGGAAAAAAACAGAGACTCGTCCTCCTGTCCTTGTCTGCTTTCTACCTGCCTGCTACAGTGTGCTTTGACAGGGAGACATGCAGAGCAGGGTCAGCTAGCCTTAAGATGTCAGGCTAGATACCCCTTTGTTCTTCAAATCATTACTAGTCATTTGGTCTTGACTTAGTCAATTGATTTGCTAAATAAAGTTATTTTCTTCTTCACTTAAAGATTTATTGTACATTTCATAATGTACATTACATATTTGCCCACAACTTCATCTATAAGTAGATATTGTAGATTTTGGCATCAATTAAAAGTGATTGAGGGGACAATAATATGAGACCTTCAGATATGTCTGTATATGCTCCATAAAACTACAGAATGTGTATAAAATATATGTTTGCATAGAAAGATGCATTACATAGTTAAAAATATACATCCATATAAATCCTTTCTGCCTTTGGAAAACATTTTTCTTTGGAAAGTCTCTCCCATGTGAACCAGAGGTTGCAATACATATTAAACCTTAAGTAAGCTTACTCAAGCTTCTGTTGCAACATCCGGTGCAGCCTGCTGTAAAATAAATGATGTTGTTAGCTGCAGTCTCGCAGGTGAAATATGCTGCTGCTACAATTATTCTAATGCCAGCATGCCAGAATGCCAGTGCTACCAAATGCTACTGTCAACCCAGGGGTTTAATTAGTTTGGCACGTGTGCCACTTATAATCACCTGCCATTACCAGTTCTGGCTGCATCTGCTTACACGTCTGTCAGTGGCGAGCAGATTGTGCATGTGTGTATAGGTAGGTAGGTGGGTGTGTTGGACGGTATAATTTAGCAACAAAACACAGCCCTCACCAAACCTGAAATGTAGACACATCCAATTGCTAATACATACATACATACATACACACACATACGTATATATATATATATATATATATATAGATATACATACATACGTGTGTGTGTGTGTGTGTGTGTGCCTGTGTGTGTGTTTAGTTAAAGTAGCCACTGACTGAACCAGAACATCTTTATTGATGGTAAAGATGTGTCAGCAGTCAGTCTATACAGCTGCATTGTGAAAACAGAGGGGAGCAGGGCTTCATAGTGTCAAACTGCATTGTGAATAGAGCTACACCGGAGGCTGAATACATCACATTGTGATTTCATGAGAGCTGGAAGAGAAACTTCAGGGCGGCTAGTGTTTCTCAGCCCAAAATAGGAGAAATGGAAGTTAAAAGTGAATCGTTCACTCCCCCTGGCGTAGCAATGGCTACCTCTAGGGCTGGAGGAGGAGGAGGAGGAACTGGAGGAGAAGAGGAGCCCCCTGGCTCTCAGTCATGTGACCACTTTTCTCACTTTCTAAAGAATGGACCTCAGGCTGTGTGTTTAGCTATCAGGTCATGGTCTCCCATGTGAGTGTGCATATACACGTAGAACTATAAATTTGAGTGTCATGAATGTGTATAGGAGGCAAAACTGCTTCAGGTTTTCCACTGACATAATAGCTTCTCAGCTCTCTTCTCACCTACATCTGCCACAATACAATGGCTCTAACTCTCACTATTATTTCATGGAAGTTCCCATTTAGTACTAAACCAAGGCTTCAATGTTGTGCCGCCTCAAAAACATCTGTCGGGGACTTGTGTGGCTACACTAATTACAAATATCTGCAGTAATCCTGTGCCGATAAGAGAGTCATTACTCCACCAGACATTTATCACTATGGGATTGATGACCCATTTCAGAGACAGCCTTTGTACGGGGAAGAGAAATCGCTGATATCCCTTTTATCCTACATCGCTGCTGAAGCCATCCATTCGTCAGGAGGCAGGCTAGTTAGAATTGTAATTAACAGCTATGGACTTTGGCCCTAATAGAATTTTTGCAAGAAACTGGAGATTGACATAGAAGGGGGTGGGGGGTTTACTCTGTTTTTCTTTCTTACTAATTGCCACTTGGAGTAGCTGTCTCTTCGAGAGTAGCTGCTCTACGCTCTGTCAGGAAAGTGCCACAGTTGCACTCCGATTTCTGTAAATGCAGAAATTTCCTACATTTGTAAATATGTAAGCTTATCTACTCCGAGAATGCACAGGCACAGTGATTTAAAGTAATAATCTGTCACATACACACATTCATACTAACTCCTAGGTCAGAGGTAAAATTTGCACTTAGTGCTTGAATTCAGAACTTTCAGATTTTTTCTGACTGTCTATGCCTCTGCATTGGAGAGTCAGAGGCATTATGTTTTTAGATTGTCCATCCATAAATTTTACTGAATGTCATACTGTATTTTTTTCCCCTGGAACTATAGATCGCATATGCTAATTATGATATAATTTTTACACAGATATTTCACAAGATAAAATAGTACCATTTTGTATCCAAAAAGTCACTGTGTGATAATGTTTTGTTGAAACACTGTAGAGGTCTTTATACAACACCACATGGGGTGTAAGGGTACAGAAAAAATTTGGTTCAGTACATTTTCAGTCCAGTGAAGGAGACCAGTGAAGCGGTCCCTAACTATCAAAAGCCAAAAGTGAAACTTAACATGCTATGAACATCCGACCTGGCTTCTGTGCCTCTGTTATACTCTCTGTTGTTGTATTTGTGCCTTATTGGCACGCCAACCTTAGGGTTAGGGTTTTTTGTTTTTGCTTTTGCAGTGGCACTGAATGTATATTGGGGACACCCTGTGCATGGGTTCTGCTTGTGGCTACCCTACACATACTGTGCACGTTCTGCTTCAAGGTTTTCATGAAAATTTAAGGCAAGTGTTTGTGTTCTTCACATAGGCTAGATGTATTAATTCGGTACACCTCTGTACTGTATTGAAGGCCCTGAACCAAAATCCTTCAGTACAAACAATTGCACCGTTACACCCGTAATACATATAACAGTCATCTCAAAGAGCGAGACGACATCATGTTCCTACTAGAAATGATTCACTCTACTCATACATTTCAATAAAGCATTACACAATATAGCAGAATGCAGAGCAATTTACCAAAAAATACACTTCACACCGTTTATTAAATTCCTAGTCCTCAGTCTTTGCCACACGTTATATGAGTCTGGACACTCATGGATGTGCACTTCAAACTTGAGTGACTGACAAAGGATGTATACTTATGTCTGGTTGGCTGTGGCATATAACTGTAAGGTGTTAATTTTAGTTCCACTCTTAAACATAAATGAACATCCACCCACCCACACAGACAAACACAGAGTGGAACAGCAGATGATCGCAGTAGGTAAGGACTAAAGGTCTGGCCACCTGCCGGCCACGTCCCATCTCTGTAGCAGTAATGAACAGAGACAGCTTGGGGACCGCCCTGTAAGCTTTCCCCCCCTCCCAGTCTTCCTGCTTCAGGGCAGAGCTGGGGGCCCAAGGGTGACAGGGACACCAGAGATGTTCCACACACTGACAGGCAGGTCTTACCTGGCCAACCCGCTGTACACATTGGCCCAATGACTCACGCAGGAACACACTTACACTCGCACGCAAGACGACACACACAAAGATGTGTATGCAGGAGTGTTGTATATACATGCACACTGTAACAGTTTGCACATGTTCATGTACCTACCCATATGCATAAAATAGAGCACACACACAGACACACACTCACTGACCCGGTGTAATTCCTCCAGCACACGGCTGGTGACAGGAGCAGCTGCGGCCGCTACGGCAGACAGATGAAATTTTCATAACTATCTCCTCCAACTTCCATCCTCACCTTCAGGATAATTTATGACCTGCCTGCCAGCCTTGAAGAGACAATATGCTTGCTATGAAATGAAGTGTTCCAGCGGTGTAGGTTATAATTAACAGCAGAGCAGAGGAAGATGTGTGTAATACGTAGAGTAGGAGGGGTGGAGGTTGGGGGGAGTACTGGCACGGGAAAAGCCCAGGTGGAGTGGTAGTGGTATATACAGTATAGATCAAGAAAAGGAAAGGAGAATGTTTTGGCCATATATGTCTAATAAGCATGTATGTGTAAATGAATATAATGTATTGTTATGTCAGTTAATTCTGTGATATATTGTATAGCAACTATAGACAAACAAGCATCTGATATGCAGATTGGCTTTATATTTACTGGGCTTTAGAGTTCCCATAATCCTCTGCCACAGGTCTATTTATGCTCATTATACTTGTTGCCACACACAACTATTTTTATAGGTGCAATATTTCAGTGTAGTACTTTACAGTTGCAACATTTTGTATATTTTCTCTCTCCGCTGACCCACACTTCTATGTTCTTACTGTTTGTCCCATATGCCTACCACACGTCCTCACCCAATCATGCTCTATCAGCTCTCTGGGATGTTGGGTTTGACCAGAAAGAATGTCCTGGTTTTCCTGACTACCAGTAAAACAGGCCCAAACCTATACCCACAACGTCTTTTCCAAACACAAATCTTGTTTCCATATTAAGAAAGGCAACATTTAATGGGCATCTGTCTATGCAACAAGTGTGCTTAAATGTCTGTGGGACATTTAATGACACTTTAACTCTCTTTTTCTCCTGTTCTGTGCCACATGGTCCTGCCAAGACCTTGCTGTGAAATGCATAATAATAAAAGAGTGTATCCATTAAAACCTGTAAGCAATTTAATGCAGTTGTGACTCAGTGAAGGATAAGCAGGAAAATTTAACAATGAGAATGTGATACTGATTTGTGCCAGTTGCAAGCCTACCATTCCCACACCTAACCACAAAACTAGAGAAAGCATGTACCTCAATGTCTAATTACTGACTTGTTTGAGAATGAAACAAGACAGAAGCGTATACTTAAACAGGCAGAATCTGCATGTACAGTAAGTGTAAGGTAAAGCAAAATCATCATTACTCATCTTCTTCAAAGCACATTCTTGCAAAAAATGAGACACACTCTGATGTGATTTCCAGCCTGGGAGCAAACTAGGAGGACGATCGCTACGACAACAGCAGCTGTGAGGTACTGCTGAGGTCAGGACATGTCATGCATAACTGACTGATTGCTAAACAGGGGTGGGTGCATGAGAGAGGAATTCATAATTTATAATCAAGCACACACAAGCACACACCTCACAAACACCCAGGCCACAGGCTATCTTGCTGTACGCATGAAACTGGTCTAAGGGACCACACAGACATGTTTTAGATAAAGACAGACAAATTAGACGACAGCGTCTTAGGCTAACCACTGCGCTTGCGCTAATTACAGGCTGGCCAGCGATGAAAGAGACAGATGACATGTCCTTATTTGTTTTCTCCTCTAGAGTTCTGAACCAAGTAAACATAGCGATGCCAGTGACTGTAAAAGAAGGTGGTACAGAAAAACAGACACATAAACAACAGACAGAAATATGGTTATTGGATGAGAGTCCCACCCACTACACACAGGTGTTTGCCCACCACTATTGTGAAGAAAGCCCTGAGGTAAAGAGAAACAAGGGCGCAGCCAGCAAAACTTTTGGCTGGCAACTCCTGCCAAGGCAAACAGACTGTGCTTGACTGTCTGTGCGCTGTTGTGCTTGCAAATCAGGACTGCTGTTGTGGGGGTGATGTAGAGGCAAATGCGGGGCCACTGTCAGGGAGATCTGATTAACCTGTCACCTTGGGTTGCAACTTACATCACACAGACCTGGTTGACAATATGCCCAGACCAACCTGGAGCCCACCATCACATGGGTTTATGATGCCAAGCCAAACACCACCAGCACTCTATGATAATTACACATGCTGATTATCAACATACTTTGTAACTGATGGCACTTTTTCTTAGCTGTACCAAATAAACCTTGTTTTTCAGGCACATGCACCTGTTAAGTAATTCTACAGACTGAGTGACATATTGTCTGTGCACTAAGATATCAGAACCCCCTCTCGATCCACTCTGTAATGACAGCTCAACAGTTTGCAAGAGTGCTTTAGGTAGGAGTACCAAACCTTGAGTGTAAAAGAAAGATCATCTACAGCGTGATAGCAATCCCAGTGGAGCCTTCCCTTTAGAGAGGTCACATTAGACAGAGCTGTATTCTGTCCATCTTTATTGTTGATATGACACCGACAATCTTTCCTATTCCATCTGTGACAGCTGACCTCCTTTGTCTACTAACTCCTTGTCCCTCCCCAGTATTGGAATGGGGGTGGTGTCTGTCGGGGACAAAACAAAAGAGACGTCAGCACCCCCAGAATGTAGTGCCAGCCGGTGAAGGTCCCTCTCCTCTTTTTTCTGAGTGTCTATGCATCTCCACAGGGGTGCAACTGGTAGCTGACAGCACTAGTGGGGTTATCCCTGGCTGGGCACAGCTTCAACCTCAACACTCTGGCCCCTGTGGCCCCTGTTGACCCTTGATTTTGATGACAGACTGGGTCTTTGTGAAGCAGTGCCCTGTCCAGGTGAAGACAAGGAAGGATGACAATGGCAGGAAACATAAAGGCGATGTAGGTTGGAGGACAGCCCTGTGAGGTGAAGGGTCAAGCTGGACAGTTGAGTGATGAGTGCAGCTGTGGACACATGGACCTCCGTCTCTGTCCTTTGGCTCAGCCTTCTATGTCAGCTGATGTTCCCTTTGTCTTGGGATAAAGACTTCACTAACTCTCAACAAGTTGGAAAAAAAGTCATAATCACAGGCAACAGATGTACCCCGCCACATAATCTGAGTGTACAGCAGTTAATTTAACACCCTAACTGTGCTGTGAATCAATTGCCCAAGTTTTTAAAGAAAAACGAAATCTTAAAAAAACAGATTAGATTTTTATAAGTATTTTAGAAAAATTAAACATTTGAGCAACAAAACAACATCATGTTAATGTATCCTTTTAAAATTATTTATTAAGGGCATTCTCTAAAAAAAAAAAAAAAACATGTAAATAAAATTCTGTTCATTTGTGTACTTCAATATGAATTCCTGTTGGATTACTAATCATATATGACATATTTCTTTATCTAACTGCTGCTTTACAACAGAATATTATGCAGATTTTACTTTTTTCAGTAATACTGAAAATAGTTGGTTCTTCTATTTTTTCCCCCAAACTCAATCTGAAGAAGAGCATGCCCATGATGATAATGACACTTTCAAACCTTCTGTTCAGCCTGTTTAACAATAAAATTCTGCCTTCCTTTAAAAGACACCTACATCTTGATTCACACATCTTGAGCTGTCCAACTGTTTCCAAAGCCAAAGGTCAATCGCTGCCTTCTCTCCTACTGGCCCACACTGAGAAATGGGTGGACAAAGTTTGCCAAGTCAGGCACAAAACCCGCTTTGGGTCATAAACACCTCCGTCTGTCCCCCCACTTCTTTTCTCCTCCACAGAGGTGAGCTGGGTTTGCACTCTGTTAATCTTTCACTACAGGTCTGCTCGCTTTTTAAACTGGCCCACTGGAGAACAGAGGAGGGGAATGAAAGAGGGGTAGTAAAGGACGGGAGTGGATAAAAGAGCAGGAAGAAAAAGCCATAGAGAGGGCCAGATGGGCACCTTCACAGTCCATTTATCAAACCCAATGTGGCCCTCCCCTCCCCTTCCCACTGCTCTCATGTCCTAAACCCCCATGTAATTCTGTAATGATTTTCATTATCATATAATGACCTTACAAAGCCTACAGCAGTTTGCATGGTCAGTACAAAACTCACAGCTGTTCCCTTCAGTGTTTGCTCACCGGCTGTGACAAAGCTTTTTTGGGTTGATTTCTGTTGTGATCTCTTGACTAGGTAAGGTCAGAATGAGGTCAACTCATCCAGAAGGTTCAAAGGTAGTTAGACTCTAAGTACAAATGTTACAATTTTCAAAACATAGCAGAAAATTGGTTGGATTTTATGCATGTGTATCTTCAGTGATTGACACACAATTAGTCCTTCCTAAACCCTGTATTGTCCGTGTATAAAACAAAATTTCTTCATTTTCAAAACACAATAATTTTTGTGCAAAATGTTTAGAATTTCTATAGTTCTGCTGGTGCTGTGATAAACCATTTCCTCTCCTAATAGGTCTGTTCCCTGGAGGTTGTGCCTTACTCTTCAATCTGCACTTCCTGTGTGGCTCAACTGCTCTGTTACAGTACAGTCACCCACTCACATAATAATCCATCTATTTCCAGGGTACTCATGAGGCATTTACCGAAGGGACACAGAGGGCAGCATCTATCAAAGACTTCACCGTGTGCATCGGGAAAACCCAGTTACCAGAAAAGCTCATAAGAATAAAAAAGCTCTCATAACTTTGTTGGAGTGAATGAATGAATGGACTGCTTCAGCTAGCTGGGGCAACTGAAGCATCACTCACTCTGAGTGTCTATAAGTCACTTGTGGAAAAAAAAAAAAAAAAAAAAACACTGGTCACCAGGTCCAATTTCTCTTCCTTTTCCTCTTGCTGGTGTTAAAAATGCCCCAGAGGTAGAAAACAGCAGCTAGCAGACCCACGTTCCAGTGCCGAGTGTCGCTTTAACTGGTGTTTAAGAAACAAAAGTCAGCCAGAAACTTAATCAATCAGTGCTGGTTGTTTATGTTTATGTGCCTCTAGCAAGAGTCATCAATCATGCTTTTTTATTTTTTTCCACCCTTTTGCAAGCATTATGCACAGAATGAAAACCATGGAAACAAAAGCCAGTATTATTATAAAAGCCTGCCTGTTGCACATTGTGTGGAAACCTAATTAGGATGCCAGTTATAAAAAAGAGCAAAATGAATCAGCAAATTAATTTCAAAAGTCCTATTTTTGGGAGTGCTTTTATGAAAATAAATTATGGTTTGAATACATCTGACAGAAGTGAACTAATTTCCCTCAATATGTGCGTGATTCTTTCATATACCATTTCTTTGATTCAAAACAATGACTTTTCCGCTTTGGAAAGAAACACTAAGCTTTTGTTCCACCACAAAGAACTAGTTAAAATCAATTCTAGTCAAAATCAATCCTTAGTCATGATCTACATAAAACCTTTAATCAGCACCAGTGTGTTTCACTTAACATTGCACATAGCCGTGTTTGGTTTTGTTTAAATGCTATCTGTTGACAGCCACTTGACAGGATGACCCCTTGCTTTTTTGTAAGTGGGGGCGCTTGGGATTCAGGACAGACATTTAATGTGTGTACAGGAGAGGGGAGATATCGGGAGCAGCTGGAGTTCAAACATATTGTGTGGGACATTTGCCCCCCTCCTAAACTAATCTAATCACTCTTTCACTGCTGATAGAGTAAACGTCTGTCGGCCCTGTCGACAAACTGAGCATTTCCTCTGTCCGTCTGTGTTATTGGTTTGGTAAGATCTTAGGGAGGGCTGAGTTAGATCTTGGGTTGAACATGGTTAGTAGGTGGTAATGTTGCATTGTGGGTGGTGGCAGAACAAGGACGGTGGGGATCGATTGGGGGTGGGTGTGGCGAAATGGTTTCTAGCTTTCAGCACCTGGAGCTGGAATGCACTATCAGAGCAGGCCCTACATCAGAGCTGTGAGGCGGCGGGCGTCAACACAGCAAAGCAAGGTATGTGGAAACAGTATGTTTACAAGACTCATCTGGATGGGGTGTAGCTCAGGGTCAACTGAAGGGACACCTCTAAACAGAGAGGCACCACGGAAGGACAAGGGCAGCCACATTACATTTACCTTTCAAAAGAAAGGAAGTTGGCCTCTGCCTGTGGATTCTACATCTGACACTTTCTGGATCATGTCTGGTCCAGTGTGTGTGTGTGTGTGTGTGTGTGTGTGTGTGTGTGTGTATGCGTGTGACACTGAGGTCAAAACTGTTGATAGCGATAATAAGCAGTGAAACACATGTGAATGCAGATCTAGTGTATAAATGCATTCCGATGTGTGTGTGTCCTTCCTAGTGTTGAGGGGGAGAGTGACTGAGAGAAGAAACAGCTAAAATAACACAGAATAGTGTGTTTGTGTGAGGCCCTCCTTTCTTCCTTTATCTGCATGAATGGCTAGTGTACTAATCCTTGTGCTCTCTGCCCTTATCGGGAAGGAAGGAAGTGAGTGAGCTTATCCAAGACACACGTGTCATTGTGATAGCTGTGATAGCTGCCAGGGCCAAGGACCGCAAACAAACACCAAGCACACCACTGCATATCTGTGGAATTCACATCAGTAAAACCTGAGTAAAAGATGCTTCAAGTAAATGATCAATGTTGGACATTATCCATCAGTACCCACACGTACTCCCCTCTCTCTCTCTCGCTCTCTCTACATATATATATTTATATATACGTGTGTGTGTTTATACATATATACCTATTTCCTCATGACATGTACATTACAGCCACAAATGGAACTCATAAGCTTGTAACCATAACATGGGAAATCACATAGTCGAAATCTTTGCCGATCAAAAATAGTTAGTCATGTGAACTCCACTGCTACAGGCAACAGCAATATGGATGTGTCTAAAAGCCAACAAGGAAAAAAATATAACAGGATAATGAGCAGCTAATGTAATGTAGGAATTATAAAGACATAATAAAAAGGGTGAGTCCATGGAAAATCAACAGTCTGAGAGGTTACAAAAGGAGAAAAAAATGTATAACATATTAACTGAATTACAAAAACAAAGTTCCATCTTATAATTTGAAGCTTCAGGAAAGTTTTCACCCACAAGATTGCAAATATCACAAGAAGGGTAAAATAGCGGAGACACATATGACCATGTTTTTGCGGAACCATACACATGCATATGGCATGAATTTAACAAAAACAACTCTGTCTAGGTGTAAAGACATCCATTTAAGATAATAAATATATCATAAAAGTCTTTATTGAGAAATTAGATCAGACTGAAACTTATGTGAGTGTGCTGGTGTGTACTGATGATATGGTGGAGTGTCTTAGTTCACCTGTCTCATATGCCTGTCAGAAATGTATGTTTTGGATGTCCAATGGAAGGAACAAAGTTGGTGGTACAATGTTTTACCTGTCTCTCCATGTCTGTCTTTGTTGGTGTCTGTCTGTCAAAGCAGAGAGCAAGATTTCTGCCATCTCCCTCCTGCCTTCCCCTGCTTGGTCCTCTTCCTCCTCCACCTTACCCAGGAAAAGCATCGTCTGAAAGCAAGAGCAAAAGAAAATACAGGGAATGTTTTAACTTGCAGTGTCTTGCATTTGCAAAAAAGCTGTTCATGTATACAATTAGTAATGTGTACAAAAACCATCATCATCAAAACCATCATTTCCCTAAATGTTAAAGGGATAGTTTGGGATTTTTGACATGAATCTGTATTTCATCCCCATCATCAGTGTAGTACATCCATACTGTCTTACCCCCGACAGTGTCCTGTGAGCCCAGTTCTGGTCCGGTTTTGGTCGAAACGAAAGTAGTCCGGCAATTTTGTAGGGTCACTAAAATAAGACATTTTTCTTCTAAAAATAGCATGTGTTCATCACAAACCAATGTCCACAAAAAGTCACACCTCGTAACCACTTGGTCCTACTTTTTCTCATTTACTATCAGTGTGCTATCACGCTGCTGACTGTTGCGCACTAGTCAACAACTTTTGTCAGCAGTGAAAAGGGTAGCCGAGCTGTCATCTTGCGAGATATGAAGAGAGAGAAAGTAGGGCCAAGTGATTACGATGTGTGACGTTTTCGTGGACATCGATTGTGATGTAAATAAATCACTCTTTTGAACAGATGTAGTTTTTAAAAGAAAAACATTTTATTTTAGTGACCCCACAAAACTTGCCAGACTACTTTCATTTCGACCAAAACCGGACCAGAACTGGGCTCACAGGACACTGTCTGGGTTAAGTCAGTGTGGATGTACTACACTGAAGACGGGGATAAAATACAGATTCATGTCAAAAATCCCGAACTATCTCTTTAAACAACATAAAGTCAAGTGAAAAGACTACCTGAAGAAACTCCTGCCATCCTAGAGCTTCAATTCTAATTCTGAAACTCACACAGCTCTGAGCCAAGAGTCTATTATAACATCCCTGGGACGGAGACATACAGTAAGTCTAGTATAAAGTCAGTTTCACATCAGAGGATGGGCAAATTACACCCAATATTAGAGTGTGAGTCAATTAATCACATCCTGCACAGCACAGTGTAATGTGTGAGTATCCCCCTGTTGAACATGAATTACAGTCCGGCTTAAAGTGTGACGTGGCACATCAGCGCTAATCTGAGACATCCTGGCAAACCTTCGCCTCCAAGTCCTCAGCAGCCTCTAAGCTGGTTGAGAGGGAGTCAAATGAAAAAGGATCTGGCAGCCCAAATTAAATGCAATGCTGTCAGCCACACTCAAATCCCTCTTTCCCCTCACCGTCTCTCTCTTCTTCTCTACCCTTCACAGACTCTCTCCCTCTCTGAATATCCTTAAAAGTCTCCCCCTCCTTCTCCCAGCCTCTGAGAAGTGATGGATCTGTAACTCTGACTGACTCTGACGCCTTGTTAAGAACAGTCTCTTCCTGTCACATCCACCAGTCAAGCACGTTCATTTCTTCCCATTAAGAGTCATTCGCCCCCCCAAGTCATCCACTCTCTTTTAAAAAAAGAGCCACTATGTAAGGGAACCTTCATTTCTTCCCCTCTCTCTCTCTTTTTTTAATCCTTTTCTGACAATCCACCTGTCTGTCTTAATTCATGTGAAGATAGGTCTGATTGCCACTGTGTGTGTTTCTAAAGGAGAACAGTATGATTTGCAGACGAAGTAATATGCTTACTTCCTCCACACCACACAGGAAATGTCAAAACATGCGGCAACGTGTGACTGATTACACCTGACTCGGAGGAGACACCAAAGATTACGGTGACCAGTAGAAAGCAGGGCTGGCTGTACTCCCTATGGAAACTGTACCTTTCAGTTTAGATCAAACCCTGTCTTCCTGGGATGAGTGACAGGCTGAGAAACTGGCAGAAAGTGCATTCAGAGTCTATCACCAGCTTAGTAGACATCGTATTGCCATGCTGCCCATGTAGTATAGTTTTAGCGTTCAAGCACAGCTGTGAAGAACAAGTGGTTCATAGTTGATCTAAAACCTGCTGTGATGGGCATCTGTGCCAAAGCCGACAGAACAAGTCGCATGAAGTGAAAGGTAGCAGCGAACACACCCAAACTGAGGTGGTAACATACAAAACGTCAGAATCACAATTAGTCCATTAAAAAAAAGTACTATTAAATGTCACTGTTCTATTGTCTGTAAAATTATGACTATAGTGCATAAATGAGGATTTGGTCTAGGCAGATCAGTGTACTTTGTTTTAGCACTGTATCAGAACTGGAGAAAAGTCTCTCTGGACACAGTATCATTCTGGAGAAGAGGAAAAAACTCTCTGGCTCATATGTATTTCTAAAAACCATTCTAACCAACCAATCATAATCACCTTGGGTTGTGCTAGGCCTTGAGAATGTAGTGATGGTACATTGGAAAAGAGGGGCGTGTTTTGGTAGAACATGTACACATGGGGTGGCAGGCCCTGGCATTAAATGGTAAAATCCCCACAAAAGAAAATTCCACAAAAAAAAAAAAAATCATGCAGGCCTGCCCTGTTTACATGATCCAAAGCTTCCTCAAAACTTTCCTTGTTTCATGAAGCAAAGTGTCTTTGAAAACAGTATCACAGAGACAGGAGGATTATAGTCTTCCTCTTTTTATTGACTGGAGCAGTCAGACAATAGTAGGCTTAGTCCTACTTCCTGTTAGTCACTACTGTTTTTACAAAACCAAGTGATGCTGATAAAAGCCACTAAGATACTAGTTAGGACACCAACATCTACTTGACTCTCCCAGTAATTAAACATTAAACACACTGCTTTAGGTAAGAGAGTACATTCGTGTTTGTGTGTGTGATATAAAACTATTTAATGTTTGATCTGAGTCAAGTCGGAGTGTGTGTGCACCTCTACTAACATGAGCACATGTTGCTAAGTCTTCGAATCATGGGATTGTGTGGATGTGTGTTTGTGTGTCAGAGTCCATGTGTGTATGATCTTATGTTTAGAAGACCCGGTGCTGAGAGAAGCCTTCAGGTTTAGCCCCAGGCTGATCCCCAGGCCATTCAGACACCCTACCAGTTGTTTACTGGTCAAGCCCGGCCTCAGCCGGACCACAGCCCTTTATCTCTGGGCCTCTGTTAGCACTAATCAGCCCCGTCTTTCCATCTATTTACCTCTTGATGACAATAGCTGTCCACAGTCTACACCTCTCTCAGCCTGACGCTGACCACAGATGTCCCTGTGACCCAAGCTGCATCCTGAGGTGAACAAGAGGACAAGGTACCTCCAGCCCTGCTCCCCAGACCCCAAACTCAACCTTGTCTATTTTACTACAGATAGACATAAACATTTCCGGGTCTATGCATAAGCAGGATAGGTAAACAAACATACAGCCAGGCTGAGGGGATATTTTGCTTGGTGGAGAGCTGGAGTGATGATAGTGTTCCAAGCCAAGGCTGGCTGGAAGGCAGCCTGGGGCAGCTCACTAACACCTCGAGCCAGGACTGTATCTTAACACCAACAAGCATCTGTCTATTCAATCACATAACAACATGTCACTCATTCAACACAGAACAACCGGAAGATTGTTTGTTACTGCGCACTATGCAATACTGCGTACATCACATGAAACTTTACAGAATAGCTCTAATGGGTCACATAATAGCTGAGAAGCAAGTGCTCAAAGGAGGGAAGGTTAAAAAAGGATGCAGAACTGAAGGTTTACACTCCATAAAACAGAGCTACTAGCTGACCACCAGAGTGTCTAAGAAACAGTTAACACCTCATGAAATGCCTTAGCTCACTTTAGACCAGGACTTTGGTGGACCCAGAGCACTCTTAAGCTCACTGGCACTCACTTATATAGGAAACCTGTTATGACTGGAGGCCACAAACACTTACAAATCCCAAATTTACCTCCCCCTATTAACCTTTTTTAACAGACAGTTTTCAGTATTTCCAGTCCAAAATAGACCCTCCAGATGATGGATGGTTACCTAAAAATCCAGAGTAAACTGGTGACACCGACCACTTTAAGTTGATGGCTGTTGTTAATTTGCCACCACCACAGTGGCATCCCTCCAATGAGCACCTCTTCCTGTCTGACTAGCAGCCTTCATGTCGGTCTCCCAGCCACTAGCATGTGTAACAGGCCCAGCATCAGGCCAGCAGACTCCCCTGTCTCTCTATGTGCCAAACTGCCTGCGTGCCAATATGGAGGCAGGCATGGCTCTAACTAGTAATCCATCCTCCTGACTGTTGAGCTACTGCTGGGACCTTTAACTCACAGTGATGGCATGCAAGCACTTAAAACCTACAGGAAAAGCAGTTCTATATTAAAAACTGCATTTACAGCATTAAGTTGCAAATTTAATCCAGATTGCTTCTATATGGACTGAGCAGTGTTTTTGAGGAAAAATCGTGAAAACTTTTAGCTGTAGAAAAGACTGTTAATCCTTTAGCCATAGTGTCAACATAGAAGTTTTAACACGGCCTTGTGGGATAAATCTACATGCCTGTGTTATAGTTTTTGACTTGAAGAGAGTAAGTGCTATAGCCTGAAGTTAAAGCCATAATATGTCATATTTCCACATTAAAACATTTAAAACATCTAGGCTTACATTATATTTATTCATTTGTTTGCTTACATAATAAAATTTTTATTAAATCTTTACATTTATTCAATATAACAGGCAATATCATTTCAATACCATCATATCCTGTTTCTTAACATTAATATTACTTGATGCCAGTTTATGAGAATGAAATTACATAACATTAGCGTAAATCACTGAACATGATTTCTGTCATGTCAGGTACATTTTCATCAGCAAATGTGGTAAAAACAACTATTACTGTATATTTTGTCATTTTTAACGTTACCCCTGTTGTCCAAGAATGTGGTTATGTTTCATAAAAAGGCATAATAGATAAAACTAAGACACCCAGTATGTAAGATTTAGGGTGATTAACAAGGTTCTAACAGCAAAAAATAAATATAATACTCATTGTAATATTTCCAGTAATGTATAGGTGAGGAAGAGGAGGGTATCAGCTGGATGCAATCTATCATTTTACCAGTAGATGTTACAAAACATCACACAATGAGCCTTAAAAATGTTGACTTAATCCCTTAAAATCAGACTTCACTCCAGAAGTTACACATCTTTCTCAATGAATAAGATACCAGGTGGGACAGGGATTCAGGACAGATGGACACTTTTTTAACACAGCAATAACATGAGTCATGTAAACTGAGTAATATGTATTATTCCTGACACTCTTGGCATCATCGCTGCCTTTTTCTTAACTCTCTGCTTACTTCCTCTGGTCCACCTACACAGTGAGCACATAAGCCAGTGAGCTCAAGCTTTATAGTTTAACCCTTTTTTCTCGTCCATTGACTTCTGCCACAGTTTGAAGTCAGCTGCTCTGACATCCGATTTCATGGGCCTGGGAAGTAGGAGCTTGGTAGACTCTTGGCTACCTCCATTGCCTTTGCCCTTTTAATACAAGAAACCAATATCCCTTTGACCGCTGGTGGAAAAAAAAAAAGCATCACACACCTTGCTCGGGGTAATGGATAGTTTCTGCTCACTGATATAAACAACTTGGGAGCTATGATACTGCCAAAGCTAGTTCCAGTCTGGACAAGGTATCTGTGTGTGTTTGGCGCATGCCACCACCAAGTTACTTTGCTCCTGGGGGGACTCTCCACTGGTGGAAAAATTATATTAGCCCAAGAAGAAATAAGCTCAGACAGCATTCACTTTTCTGACATCACACTAGCAGTCATAAAAAGTGTGTGTATGTGTGTTTTTTTCACTGTCTGCCTGCTGTTACATGATTATAAATGGCTCAAAATTGAAGCACATCATAAATTAAATTTCTTCAGTTTCCAATATGTAAGATTGGTTGAAAAAGAGTGTGGGTGTTTGTGTGTGCATGCAAGTGCTGTCATGGCAAGTGAAAGCCGTCACTATTTCTGGTCAGGAAGGACAATGAGAAACTATAAAAATGGCCTCAGGAAGATGGTATATTTATAGCTGTGTTGTGAGTTGTCATAAGATTTTTAGGTAATGGTACACTTCTATACCGTCACTCTAGTAACAACCTCAATGACATTTCAAATGGCTATTTTTCACATATCTTTATAGATAATTAATGAATTGAAATAAACTATAAATCTTTATACAACAATACAAGGATAAATGAGTAACTTTAAATGTGTTACATAAACACAGACTGCACTCTGTATGTATGTGGTTTTGTTAATCTGTTCTCGTGGTCTCCGTGGTGATACAAAATGAGGCCTTTCTGCTAGATTGACCTTCGCAAGGTCACAGGAACCATCAATTATGTCAACCAGTAAAATAGCCTTCACTACACACAGCAGATTATATGGAGTGTAAAACATTAGAAAAATGTGTCTGAAACATCAGAGTAACATGTTTGAAGTGACAAAGGGTTGGGGGGTAGAGACACTCCCAAAAAGGGAAGACTCTTGACAAGTGATTTTGTTTGAAGGCTTTGTAACATACTCAAGTGGGCAGGGATGCCTTCTATGGCCCCAACAGCAGTCCATCTTCTGAGGAGAATACAAGCGCGATGGAAGGACATATGCTTTCCACAGGGTCAAATGAAGCAGAACCCTAAACCTTTTGTGGTACTCCCCTTTGGTGGCAAGAATAAAAGACAAATCTGTTGTTGGATGGCAGTCCGATAGGCCCACAAATATCACATAAGAATTCACCAGCCTGTTTGTTGCAAAGCTTTTGACCCTGTCTGACTGTGAAGAGTGCAGATCCAGTTGGCTTTAACGGCTAAAACCACATAGTTCTTGGTCTGAATGAGCTCTCCAACAGGCTAGGTCAAGGGGACATACACACACACTTGTGCAAACTCTTCACTGGCCTGGCAAGAATGCCTCATCCATCCATCACAAGAAAGCTCTGAGAGGCGCTTTGACTAATTCGGGACAATGAAGACTGAGCTGGACAGAGATGTTTGCGATGAGCGTGACACTCAAGCACCTTCTGCTCTGTTGAAACCCCCTTTCTCTCCTTTAGTATATGAAAGCTGAGTCTAGATTCTAGCTAGATAGCAGATTGTGATCAGCACCTCACTCTCCTGCCAGTAAAAAGCTTTTTGCTGACTGGGGCCAACGCCAGCTTTTCTAAGCCCATGAGTTACAGTGTTATACACACTGCACCATACTTCAAGTCTTCAAAAATGCTAAACCAATAAAAAATGGTTTCAATCTAGACTCACTCACGTAGGGAAATTTCGTTTTAGAGGGGGGGAATGTGCCTCCAGGGGCCTGAAGTGTAGTGATTCTTCAATATCTACATCTGACTGAAAACTGTGGAGCTGCTGTATCGTGAAACTAAACAGACATCCTTACAATATATATCCAGACTGACATCAAATGTCAAAGACCTATTAAGGTACAAGAGAAGAGAATGACTATGTTTAAAGTAAAACAGATTGCAATCTCCAAAATTGAAAATTCCCCTAGCAAATGAATATTGCATTTTACTATGCAAGTAAGTACACACAAGCTCTGGAAAGTAGTTTTTTTTTTTTTTTTTAAATAAAACTGGAAAAACTTAGCAATATTTTTAAAATGTGTTATGTTTCTCTGTTTTATTTGGGATGGGAGACTCACGGTTTATTTGCTCACATATTATAATTATACATCCCTAAATCTTGCACATTGCTTTGTAAAACAGTCCCTGTATAACCTCAATACATGCCTAGAGCTGTGAAAAAGATACAGTACATATTGTGATATTTTCAGAAGCTGTTTTTTATAAGTACCCTCTAAAGGTAAGTGGCAGAAGATGGATGGGAGGGCCTTATAGACACAAAAGGTACTATAAGATGAGCATTGGTAAATAGTACAGGTGAGCCAGAAGTGACCTGTAAGACATTAGACCACTGATATAAAATTATGCTATATGTGAATTTTTATATCATCTTAATTTACAACGTATTAAACTGAGAGTACAGAAAACATATGAGAAAACACCTGAAGAGTCATCCTTTAACTATCATTCAACACTAACTCTTTTTGTGTATTGATAAATGGAAGCAATATACACTATATGTCACAAATGAGTACAAGTGTGTTTAATCTGTTGCTGTAGCCCAGTTTTTACTGTAAAAGCACAATATATTTCTAGACAACACAGGTATGTAGCAATAGACAATGACACTCGCACATAAGTGGATTATGGACTCACATACTCTATAAGATGATGTCTACTTCAATCTGGCAAAGAAGTCGGGAGATACTTTATTGTAACAGTTATTACATTTGATACTACATGTTCAAAATATATGACAGAAATTACATAAAAATCCACACTGACATAATACAGAGGGGAATTAAAAGAGAATTTAATCAAATGTGGATTTAATTACATATGATGCCTTGGTATGACCCTCTAAATTCTAAGAATTTACAATAGAACCAGTGAACGTAAGATGCTAATATTGTGTTATTGCTGTTTCTATCTATTGGTCAACGCCACCACTTACCACTGCAGAAAAGGGATAAATAATACTAAGCGCACCTGATTTCCCCTACATTAACAAAGTATACTGTTCCCCCGTTGGGTTATATGTGTGTGATTGCTCCCCACCCAGGGAGTCTGATGAGAGCGGCTAAGAGGTGTTTATGAGACTGTTAGCCAGGAGAGGATGCCACCCTGCAGCTCTCGCCCAAATAAAAGAGCCATTTATTACATCCAACATGACCCTCTCATTACACACAAATAGGAATTAATGAGCGCTATATCGGGCACTCCCAGTGGAGCGAGGCGGGGCCCACTAAAGGACTAGCGTTAATTACACTGTCCTACATCTCACCCATTTAACACTACCCATCAGATTGCTCTATCTATGAGGGAAAGGATAGGAGGGTGGAAGTATTTCACTACCTGGATAAATGGCTGCAATTAGCTTCACTGGTGTGATACAGCCGAAAAAGACACTTAAAATTTCTAAAATCAAACTTTCTAATTCTTTGACATTTTCAAAGATATGAAATTCAATTGAAAAGTCGAATATTTTCAATAAAATTGCTCAAAATAAATATTTTATCTTAAATAAACTAGGGTCTTGTCTTCAGACAAGTTCCTAGCCAACTTTATTGAAGAAGCAACATATATAAGAATGGTTTCATCATGAAGTACACAAAACAGATCAGTAACCGACAGGGCAGGTTTCAAACAAGTCCAGTAAAAGCATAAGTGAACATTAAAGTTATTACCCAAACAGTCTGTTGTAAAACTTAATTACATCCCACAAGCCAACCTTCAGGTTTATGTAATTACTGTACTTACGTGTGCACAGACTGTTGTGCAATTTATTGTACAATCATAATGGACACTCTGAATTAACGCTTCAAAGTTTTTGGTGATGTAGAGTTGTGCCGATGAGTCCAAACAGCAAGTAAAATGAGGATATATGAACCATATAATGGTCAAAACTACAAAAACAGACATGGTTGTAAAAAAAAAAAAGGGATTTTCCCTGAGGGGGTCACCACAGGAGAGCATCTGCTTTACCAGAAAACACAAGTATCAAGCGTGATCTCTGTTGGGTTATCTTTTTCACAGTGTATATACTGTTCTTTGAAAGGTGTGCAGACAACAAAACAGGGCATGGGACTTCCCACAATGCTCCCAGGACTTGTACTTCCTCCTGAACGCACTCGCATCCCCGTGTAACAACATCAGCTTTTCATTTCTTTCTCGTTTTACTTTCCCTCATGCGCGCGAGACTTAAATCTTGGCCATTATCTGTCTCTACCTTTACCTCTGAAAAATGCCCCCCCTCCTTCATTTCATATTCCCTGTTCCACCTCTTTAAACTTCCGCTACCAAAGAAATTATACAATTATCATTAACATCTTTTCTCATATTTCTTCCTTTTCTTCATGTTTCATCAAGCAAATCAAACAATTTTACAGTGTCTTCACATCAGGATTACTTCAATCTCTCTAGTCATTGTTTTCAAAGAGGGCTTTATGTATTTAAAACCCTAACATGATAGTTGCCCCAGTGATTGTGAGGAATTAGTGAGGTGTTGAGGTATTAAGTGGTTGTTATTTTTCGGCACTGGTTTTCAACAAAAAGCTGATTAAGGACAAAAACTTCACCACACTAAAAAACCTTGTTTATATGTCCTCAGGAGAGATAAAATGATGAAAAGCGTCATTTGCTAGTATAGTAATTTGTGACTTTTTTGTTTGTAAGGTTTGTACAGTTTGCAGTTTATATTCAGTGTGTGTGTGTGTGTGTATGTGTGTGTGTGTGTGCGCGCGCGTGTACATGCTGAAGGCCACAGTTGAGTGTTTGACCATGAACCTGTTCCCATTTTTATTCCCAATCCAGGTGACTTTTGTCAGATGTGATTCCCCTCTTTCTGACCTTTTTTCCTATTTCCACTAAAAAAAAAGTAGTCACGTTTTATTTTGTTTTAGAGACAATGAAAGGTAATAAACATTGTTCGGCCAAATGAACATTAGCACTATACTGACAGGAGCTCTCTTCATTTGGGTCATTGATTAATACCCAGATAAAGGTTTTTGCTGTATATTATGATGTCATAGTGAAGCTGACCTTTGACCTTTTTGTCTATAAAATGTAATGACATCAGTTTGTCATGCTACACAATAGAAAATTTGTCAAAATCTGTGTATAAATTCTAGTGTTATGTTTGGTTTTGTTTGTTATTACGAGAATCTTATCAGTTGATCAATAAGTTGATAAGATATTCTTATTATACAGACTGACGGACTAGAGAATTAACTAGTCATAACTGTTGCCAACGTAGAACTGCAAGAACCCGGAATGTACTGTTTGTCACTCCAACTAGATTTGGGGGATTTTTTTTTCCCTTTCTGGATCTATATTTTAGGTGGGCTGTTTTCATTTTCAGTAATCGGTTTCATTTACAAGTGTGGGCGATATGAATCCCTCTGAGACAGTGAGTGTGATTAAGGGCTATAGAAATAAATATGAGCTAAATCTAACTCCACGTACAAACAAACAATAATAATGACATCGGTTACAAGATCTGATGAAGATCCGGGTTCAGATTTGAATGCTTTTTATTAAAACTGTGTGCACTGAATTTAGAGCTAGGGCTTAATTTTGTTCTTACACAGCAGAGCTCACCACCAGATATCAGAGTGTGTGTATGTGTGTATTGCTATTTCTGATAATCAATGCTAAGATACATTTTGAACAAGTGATGAAGAACCGCAGCAATGTATTCACCACCCTGTAAGATTAACAATGTACTAAAACAGAGCATAGATTCAACAGATATTAGCTGTTTTTCTTAGCTTTTAGAAACAAATCATTGTGGTAATTTCTTTTACACCACTACTTTGACGTGATTGCCTGCGAGAGTAAACAACTACACCTGGATCAAAGTACTGGAATAATTATATGTCAAGCGCTGGTTAGTGCTAATGTCTCTAGTCAGCTATGGGAGGGGCGGACTTTGCTATGAGATGCTCTGAAATCTCTCTTTCATCTTTTTATACTTTCCCCCCCATCAAGGCACTTTTCAAAGCACACATAAAAACACACACACACTGCTTCTTTGCATCTCTCGCCCTCTTTTTGTATGACACAGGAAGAAGCTAGGCCCTGCAGCTAACCCCGCCGTCCGCGCTGAATGCGATTAAGCTGAGCAGTGATTAATCTGGGCTGCCCCATAATTCCTCTTTACCACTTTAATGGATGTTATCTCCCCTCCTCTGAAGGCTTATCTTGCTGATCGGGGCCAAGGATGAGGAACGGGAGAGGAAGAGGAAGGGGTGACTATGAGTTGTGGTGGTGGTGGTGTGGGGGGGTGGGACACCAAATCCATACAGAGGTAAGTAAATGAATAAGTAAGTAAATAAGTAAGTAAATAAATAAATACAGGGATTGAGGGAGCTGCTAAGCGGATAAGGCAGATCAGTCTCTGTAAAGTGCTCATTTGTTTTCTAAGAAGACGAGACAAGCCGCCTTCAAAGCCTGCTGATACAGTAAAAACACTGTCAACATCACAATTCACAGACAAACAAAATAAATTATCCAAACCGCTGTCAATAAAATCCCCCACCCCCTCTTTGTAAAGATGAGGTGTACTCCATACTGTAGCTGACAGTTGTATACAAAGACAAAAAAGCGAGGGGTTTTTAGATGATCTCATTTTTTTTCTCATAAATGGCTGTGACATAAAACAATGGTAATGGTTTCATTGGTGGTTTCCACATCATGATATGACCCACTGGCCTGACATAAAGTCAATGAAGGATAAGTTCCTCTAATACATTCCCAATTCAGTCATACACAGGTCTAAACCAGTTGGCTAAGGCCTATACTTATTGTAAGAATGAAAACACACCTAAGCTTTCAGGACAATGACTTACATCCTGTTATTGAGAAATAATTACACACATATATGATGAATCATTTTAATCATTTTGAACGAGGATGTGCTCCACAAGGCATTGTGTTAAAGAAGAAAAGATGAGGTGGTGTCAGGTATTGTTCTCTAGCAGATATTAATATATCATAAAACACTATTGATTCTGACAATAAGAGCAACCACCAATTGCCAGTGTGTGCATATTACACATCGATGTGCAACTGTGTGCATTTTAAATTATGAAGCCAAGTTACAATATGTATATAGTGCACGTTAACTGAATTATTATTGCTCTGATCCAAAAAAAAAAAAAAAAAGGCAGCTTTTTTTTTAGTTTGTGATGCTACAATTTATGGAACAATATAAAAAACTGAGAGTGTATAAAGCCATTACTTTCAAGGAGACCTTAAGCTCAGAAATATTCTTTAAATTTTCCATATAGGACACGACCAAATAAAAATGTAACTTTATTAAACCTGTCATTTTTGTCCTTCCGTGTCTGTTTATGTATATAAATACATGTGTGAGATTCAAGCTGAGGAGTGACAGGGTTAAACCTGTTCGTAGCTCTTTGTCCCGCTTCAGCTTACTGCGATGTTGCAGAGAGATTCTGTCATAGACAAACCTCAGTGGGATTCCATTCACAACCAGTGTACATCTTTAGGTACAAAGCTGCAGGCTGCATTGGCTCCAGGTAACATAAACGCTCCCTTCAAGCCACCGCGTATCTGCCCATGAAAATTCTCTAAAGGGGTTTAAGCATTTACGCAGAACACTATCAGGCACTGCCGAAAATTCAGCTTACCCTGTTGAATAGGGACTTCAAAGAGAATTGCAAATACCTTTGCACCGCTACATTTTCTCCCTTCTCTTTTTCTCGCTCTCTCTCTTCACTCTGTCTCTTCGTGCTTCTTTTCATTTTATATTTCCAAACACAAACTGTGGCATGATATAAAATGTATTATCAGCCATATATTTCCTCTTTAAATGAATAATAACAATAATCTTTGAGTAATTTCTTTTTTATGCGTCTCTTCTAAATAGGGCAAAGCAAGCAAGCTAATATAGAGCCGCAGGTAAACAAGGCCGTGCAATAATGAACGTGTGGATTAGGCTTCTAGTCTATGTTGTGCGATAAGAAAAAACAGCTGCTACTATCCAGGTTACAGCACATATTGACTGTCAATGAAGGATAAACTACTGTATGGCTTCCTCTGCTCACACTGTGGACAAACTGTATACACACACACAAATAAATACATAAAGCCCATTAATACAAACAGCTTCGCATGCATATACACACAGCAGCATACAGCATGAGAACCACAGAGGAGTGGAATATAATAAATGCATAAGCCTGTTTGCACGGTATAGGTCTTAAAATGCAAAACAATATGATGCATATACACAATGTGATTGTATATAAGAGATAATAAATGGTTTCATAATGAGCAATAAAAAGGTCTTTAAACAGTTTACTGCTTAGTTCACACTTATAATTAATCTGGGTTCCATGTGTGCATATAAAGTGGGTATAAAACTCTGCCTGAGTATGCAAGTAAAACAGCGAGCGAAAGAGAAAAATGACTGCTGGTAAACATCTGCAACATGATTCAGCTGTGGCCTCTTGCCTGCAAAATACGCTGCCTTTTCCCTCAACTGGACCAGCACGGCAAAGTCTCCAAATAATACATTACAAAAAATTGCTCCCTGAAATTATTTATGGTGAAATGCACAACAGAAACCATAACATTTATAATGTTTTACAAAGCCATCAAATAAGTGGAGAGGGGATTAATTGCCCCAGCCCGACCTTAAAATAATTATTTTGAGCGGTGCAACTCTAAACTCCAATGAAATTGATACACTTTGATAATTAGATTCTTGGCACTGACCCGCTGAAGTCAATAAAGGTTATTAAGGCCAATTGCTGTCTAAACGCATTACGGGCAGGGTAAACTGTCCGTCGGAGGCCCCTGCTACTCCAACGCCAATATGATAATCCATTCTCCGTCCTGGGGGTTTCTTCCCTAGCGCCTGTGTCTCCACTCTGCCATACAAAACCAGATTGGATTCGCTTAACCTTTCCAGGACTTTGATCAAATGAGCTCACACAGCAATAACATTTACATTGACCCCCAGCCCTCCTCCCCCAACACACACAAGCCTTCTTGTTTTTTTTTTTCCCCACCCCCCCCCATCCTCCTTCTAAGTCTCTGTCTCTACAGTCTGTCCCTACAGCGCACCACCCTCCATCCCTCCTCCCTCCTTGACGACTCCTCAGCACCCACTCTTCACACGCTAGGTCAATAACCTAATCAGCTATCGATGGCAACTGGGCCAGGCGGTGTATGATTGCAGTGCAGCCCTCCTCAGTAGCCCAGATTGTTTCCGGAGACTGTTATTAAAGTGAGGGGAGGAGATGAAATGGTCACCAAGCACATCCCGGCACATACACACATGTGCACAAGCCTGTCTCCATTATAAATCAGAAGAGCTACATTTTGTCACACAATGAGGGAAAAAAATGAGCATGTACAGTGTAAATGTGTGTGTGACCAAACCATTGGAAAACAGAAAGTGACAGGCTGGGTGAACGAAGTAGAGGGAGACACGGCCCCGATACCACTTCCTGTTTTGTACATCTTGAAGTATACAAATGTATTCAACTGTGCGGATCCTGTTTATTATAAAAGTAGATTAATTTCCTTGATATGTGTTGAAAAGATTTCCATCTACAAGGCTCGTTCTCCTGTCAAATGAGGGAGAAAGTGTGAGAAAGAGACAGAGAGAGATATGGAAAGATAGCAGGCGCAAGAGAGGGAGAGAACAAGAGAAAGGAAGAACATAAAGAGAAAAAGGGAGAGCGAGAGAGAGACGGAGTGCATTGAAATCTCTTTGCATCCGCGGTGGCTTTTGAAGTTGTGAGATGAGCAGCCACAGAAGTCAGAAAAGTGACAAATTAGGGAAAAAGCTGTACTGTGCAAGCAGAGCTGCTAAATCAATTAAAGTCATGCCGAGTGCATACATTAACATCAATGGTGCACACATAGACACACTCACATAAACACACACACACACACATACACACACATACACAGGACAGAAAAAAAATGTGCTCACAGGCCCACCGCTGCCGCTTCTCCCCTCCACAATAAAAAGAAGAAAGATAAAAAATAAATAAATAAATAAATAATAAAAAAAATACCACACCGGTATTTAAAATATTCTGCATGAAGCCAAGACTCTCTGTCTATTGTCAGTCACACGGAAGCTATTCATTGTTGCTAGTTTAAAGAAATGTCACTAGTGTATGATCATCATGATAGTGGAGTCCTGAGGGAACACAAGACTGCAAGCAGGCAGGTCTAAATGGACTTCAGCACCCTGGATCACAAGGGAGCGCAAAAACCTTTAAGGAAATGTCTTTATTCTACCTCGAGAAATAACCTTCGCCATTCGTACGCAGACACAGACATTTTACTTTTCCTGCACAATCTCATACGTATATACTTCCACTTATAGATTATTCAGTAGCCCCTTTCTTTGTTTCTATCAAGGAGGCACATGAATTCATGAGATGCCAGTTTGGCGACGAGAAAAATGTGAGCGAGCAAGTGGACTTGTTTTGTTTCGGTTATTTTTTTTTTTTTATTATTATTATTATTTATTTATTTATGTATTTTATCAGAATGTCATTCAAATGGAAGGATGAGCATTTGCATGACAACAGGCTGAGCAGAAGAGAGGGAGCCCCAGGGAGAGACGGTATCCATAAACAGGAGCTAGTCCCCCCATATTGCAATATTATTTATACAAACTAACACTAACAAACGCATACATAGCCCACATACATTGCCACAACACTGTGTGCTAAATTTGACAATAAAGAGAGGAAGGCTGGCGGTTTGTATTACTATTTTAGCAGGATAACACAATAGCCTGTTTTATTGCTACAGCTCAGTATATAGTACAACACTGAGTCATTTTATAAACTGTACTTGAAGACACATAGCTGTGTTATTTAAAAAAAAAAAGCCCCATAATAATATCAAATTCAACAAAATAAATAATGCTGTTTTAAAATACACTCTTCTGGAAAGAACAGAAATAAATGGTGAAGGCATATTTCAGTAAATTATGTTCTCATTTACCAGCCTCAAAATATGGGAAAATATAAGGGTGACCTACATCATTTAAATAACTAAAGGTAATCACAAGAATGGAGTTTTAATCCAACAGCAGAAAAGCCCAAGCTATCAAAACATCTGAAAGGAAAATCTATACGTCACATCTATGAAGTGCTTTTCATCAGCATATCACAGGTCAATGCATGTATGTAAATATTGCTTGTGAGAGCAATAATGCTGCCTTTCATCACAATAGTGAATCATTACATTTATGCATTCACCAGTGTTATTATTTTTGTGGGTTCAATATACATTTGTGCAGACGAAACGCTTGCTTTTGATACTATTTGAATATTTGAAATCTACATAATACTGTTACAAACAAATGTTATCAGATATGAATAAATACACATACTGCTAAAAATGACAGAAAATGTTATAGTAAGTATAGAATATAATTTATTTGTTTCATTAAATAATGACTTCTATTTTATTTGTTTTATTGTGAAAAATCAGATACTGATTTCTAATTGTATGCTCGCGATCCACATATAGACGCAGAGGCACACATACAGGCACCTTGGAAATGTTTTGCTCGGCTATTACAGAGCGAGGTTAGACACAGTCAAAGAGAGCGAGAAGGACCTCACATTTCACTGATGCCCTTTTCTAAATACAGGTCCAAATCACACACTTCATCTGGGCCCAGAGGTGGAGCTCTCGATGAGTTTTAGCCCCGGTGGGGGGGGGGGGGGGGGGGGGGGGGGGGGGGGGGGGGGGGGGGGGGGGGGGGGGGGGGGGGGG
>JAPSES010000001.1:20248369-20270732 GCA_029822895.1 Maxillicosta whitleyi
CGGCCCCCCCCCCCCCCCCCCCCCGCAAGGCTGTTCAACTGTGTGAAAGAGAGAGAGAAACAGAGAGAAAGAGACTATGACTAGAGCTGAGGAGCGTCGGCAACGGCAGTACTGTTCTCCTCCAGCCCCTGTCTTTATCCCCGCCTGAGCATTAGATGTGATTACTGCTCAGCGCTCGACACTGACAGAGACAGAGAGCTCCCAGAGACAGCAGGAGCGAGTGAGAGACATAAGGAGACACACACACACAGAGAGAGAGAGAGAGCAAGAGAGAGAGAAGGAGCAGAGAGGAAAAAAGGAGCACAGCTCTTTCGTTCCCTCTGCTGTCGCTACAGTGATACAAGAGTGCCCCCTGCTGCTTCTGGGTGTCCGGGTGTTAAACACACACACACATGAACACACACACTCTTTGAAATTCAGGACTGCAAACAATCTGTGGGGGAAAGACAAGAAGACAGACCAAGCATGTATCTACAGTATGTGTTTGTGCACTGTTTAACTGCTGTGTGTGTATGTGTGTGTTGCCGCTGCACGTACAGTATGTTCAGCGGCCACTAGTCACAGCTCAGTGGCTTTCCAGAGCTGTGACTAAGGTAACTTAATTACAGGTCTGACGTTGCTAAGTGATTTCTTTATAGTGGTGTCTAACTAATAGCTGTGCGCCCACGTTCCTCTCTAATAAAACTTCTGTGAAGCAACAATTAAACACATGACACATCCTTTATAGTGCACTGTGGTGAGAAGTTAGATGATCCATCATGTCATTTTAAACACATCCTCCGTTGGGGGTAGCATTTTTGGACAACGTATCACTTATGTAGTTTGTTTAAGACACACGAGTGAAGGCATGTCGAATCAAAAACATGAAAACTCTTCATCATCATCAAATGAAAGGAGTGACTCCACAAGATTCTTAAAAATGCTTTCATGCTCGTCTTTTGATTATATCACAAATTATCATTTTCTTTTCAATGTTAAAAAGGGCTAAAGCATTCAAAATAGTCACACAGAGGGTTTTATGAATCCTCTCCAACGCTCTAAATTAAATACATATTTTCCCTTAAAATTAAAAAAAAAAAAAAATTAATACACAGTACATAATTTCACATCCAAAATGCTATATATAAAACAAGGATCACAACACTGAGTTGATACGTAGAAATATTGAGTAAGTGGCAATGTTTCTGGGCTGACATACCATGGTCTCCATGAGCCTCCAGTCCCTTTCCAGCTGCTCCATCGGTCTGGTCCACCAGCTGCAGAAACGGGTGTAACGCTGGCCCTGGAACCAGTACTGTCGCAGCCACTCAAACTCCACCTGCAAACACACACCATTCATAAAATACTGCAACACTCTTCCATGATGTCATAAAATAAAATAATGTATACAAATGAAAACTATTATTTTAACAAAGTGAACAAAACTGATAAAAATGCTTAAATGTTCCTTAGTTATTAAATTGATTTATAAATATATTTAATTTGACAAAAGAATAGCACCATTTTTAATCCTTTTTTTAATCTACTTGTTAAAAACAAGCCAATCTGTCAATCTTTGTCAAACCATGAGTTCCTAACCCTCACATACAACATCACATAGATGAAATCGACAGTTTGCCATTTTAACTGGTGGAAATCTTATTTGGAAAATAATTTATTTCACAATGCGCACATTAACACTGTACATAACATGTTTTTTTAGCTTACTCTGTAGAGGCAAAAATATATTTATTGTGCAAATGTTAGTGATTTTTTAAATTTTATTTTCACCCCTACAAAAAAAATAGACAGATTTTTACTTAATTAAAAGAGCAATAAGAAAACAAACAACTTTAAAAAGAAAGAAAGAAATTAACTGATTTATAATTTTAGATACTATATATACAACAAATAATTTTAAAATAAACCATATTTTTAGATGTCATAGAGGAAGACAATAAAAACACATTTTATATTGAGATATGAGGAAACCAGTCCTAAAACAAACTTTAATAATGTTTGAGAGTATATTCACACTCTAACCAAACACAGACGTGCTGCACTTTCCTCCACAGATATGCATGTGTTTCTACACACACACACACACCTTCCAGTCAGCACACCTGAAAACTCCACCCTCTTCCTCCTCTCCTCCCTCCTTTCCCTCCTCTCTCGCTCTCTCCCTCTGTCTGGAGATGACAGTCTCGGCTGCCGAGCCGCTCCCCTCTCCTCCACTGGGAGTGTTTTTGTTTCCTGCTCTTTTGAAGTGCTGATTTAATCCTCACAAGGATGCTTCATGTAGCCAGGTGTAGCCTATCTATTTTATAAGTGTGTCTATTCGTCTGCATGTTTGTGTTTGCGTGATTGTACTTGCGTGTGCATCAATGTGTATCTGTCTGCACAGGTGTGTGAGCGGCTTTGTTAGCATCTGTGCATACGATTGGCAGTGAGTGTGTATGTCAAAGATTGCCCCAATTGCCGCCAACGTTAAAGTAAAATGCTGCAAGTTGCCCTCCCCCCAAAACGTCCTACAAAGCATCATCCACCCAAAACAATGCACGCTCCATTTCCTTTTGACACAGACAACTGTACAACACAAAATGTAGTTGCATAAAGGAGTCCATATCAAATAGGACCAAGAAAGCTATTGTTCCTTTTCTAAGAACTACTTTGTTTATTGCATTAAACAAAGCATATACAGTAGATCCTTTTTGAAGCTGTTAAAACAGTTTGTGCATTCACCACAATGAAAGGAAATTTCCATGTTATTTAATTAAAATAGATGGTAATTTGGGTTAAGTCTCTTTAGAACATGTGTCCTTCAAATAGCATTTACTGTATTTACACTATGACTAAGTTGCATTACCAATTGGGTTATCGTAGGACTAACTTTTTTCCCGTGGCTTGAAATATAAAAGTAGACTCCTTAATCCAAGTGTTACATTAAATGCTTTCCTCCCTACAACTGCATAAAGACATAAGAATTTCTGGAACGCAACAGAGGGCAACAGAGTGTTTTCTCCCCTAAAATAATGAATGTATTACAGTGCATTTCAGAGGAAAAGGTCTGTCTTAAATTGAAGGTCTACTCTTTGGGTGATAAGCGGTAGCAATATTAGCATAGGTTGCCTATGTGGAAATGTTCTGAAGATACTTTTAACAGCTTTCATGGTCCCAGTGCTTTGTTGCTAGAGGCCTTCTGTAGCATCCAGTTTTCCCAATTCTTCTACTAAAAGTGTCTGAGAATAGTGTGTCACATTGAGCCAAAAACAACTGTGCTATAATACTTTAGTTCATTCTTTTGATTGGCCACAGAAATAAGGTGAACCACCTCCCATCCAGCAGCCCTGAACAGGCTAAACCAAAGGGCAAGAATTATTTGCACAAACATCCTGAATAATGACTGCCATGGGTTGAAGCTGTACACAGAATCATCCTGCCATTTGCTTTCAAACGGCTCTGATCACAGCAGGGATGACATGCAAGGACTGGGGCATGTCAGGAAGAATACACAGCCAGTGGCGCTGCTCAGCAGCTTCTCAGTCACTCCATACAACCCACCCTTCAAAGAAATGTCATCCTTTATGGTCCCTTCAACACTCTCCAAATCCACTCCCCTTCGATCACTACAGCTCAAACACACAACAAAGCCACCAAGTGCCAATATCGGACATCCTTTCCCCTCTCTCTGCCCCTCCTTCCATCTCTCTGATTGTCTGCCTGTCCTTTAGTGAGAAGACACCAACCTGTGTCTCCACTTTGAGTTGACATGGCTGCCTGTCCCCTACTGCGCAGGCCAGTGGCAGCCACAAAGCAGGCCATCTAAAGCAACTGAGGAGTGTCGGCTACGTGGCATTTGGAGTCCGGCCACCCAGCTGTGAGTTACCAAGAGGGGAACCCTAACTAAATGCCACCTATCCAGGCAGACAGATCGAATGTGTGTGTGAAAGAGAGAGTGGTTGTTAGGGCTAGTTTTTCTCTAAGACGGCGTGGGGGACCGAGAGGGGAGCTAGTGGCTCCCCTGCGGCAGTCGCTGTCATCTCTACAGGTGATGGACACACTAACTACACATTAGCCTCACATTAAGCGACTGGCCGCCCACTACGGCAACTCTGGAGTTAAAGCAAGTAACCACCTTTTTCCCATTTAATGAGGCGCATTTTTTTCCCAAACCTTCACAGTATTCCCTGAGCGGGTCCAATCAATTTCCGGACTGGGGGCCCTGAGGTGGGGGCTGATGAGAATGGGATCGATCCCACTCTGCCCTCCTCTGTTTACCTTTTCTCAAACACCAGCTCAGCTCACTGTAGACAAACACACACACACACTCCACAGTGTTTCAACACATAACAGAGTATAATGTCCAGGTACGCAGTTCTGAACAAATTTTTAAGCTTCATTTTGACCTCCTTCACAAATATCACACATGTACCATTATAAGATGCTACCTACATGTCTTGGCTGCCATGATAAAACAAAACTACTTATCACTTAAGTTCATCATTATAAATTGGGCATCACACAGATGAGAAAAAACAAGCTGAAAAGTGATTTAAAGATTACAATGACATCGTAGGCATAAACCCCAGACGTAAGGTATGTGAAAAACAAGCAAAGACCTGGGAGCTTGGGGAGATACTCTAGCCTGAAAAACAGGACAATACAAGGTCAGAAACAACTGCTTCCATACAGTTTACTTTCTGCCAGAACATGTGGGAAAACCTTGTCCCTCCCTTCAATATTTACTGTGGGAGACTAGCATCATTAGAGGGGGTCCCTTAGGGCACTCTGTCACACACCCACCTGGGAAGTGACACAGTGGCTTTAAATGAGACAAGACGTTTGCGTCTGGGATTAGCATTTCAAAGCCAAACATGCACATAGGGGCCGTGTGGCGATGCTATGTTTGACTAACCCCCCCCCTCCGCCACCGAAGACAGGAGGTAAGATTAAAAAGAGACAGTGAGGGGGACTGTGCTTAACAAACAGGTGGGAACTTCAGTTTTCTTCATTTTTGTCTGTCTCCCATCTCCTACTTTAACTCGACATCCTACCCCATCCCCAAACACTCATACTCAGATGGCAGACGTTCTGCCTCATCATCGTCAGACCGCCCACATCCTCTGACAAGTGTCAACCTCCTTCTCCCCCCAACCGTTGCACCACGTTGCACAATATCCATAGCACATCAGCCAGTGCGATCTGGCTGTTTAGCACTTCTTAAGGAATGGCCCATAAGGTGCTGCTCAGGTCAGGCTGCCCGTGCGTCTCAGGCTTGTTCACTCCTCGGTCGTCCATGTCAAACACGACCTGCGCAATATGCACCCGCCAAGCACCAAAGTGGGCCGCCATCATAAATAACTTCACCAACAATACATCATTTAAGTGGGTGTTCTGCTCTCGTGGGCAACTCCAAACAAATGGCCACATCGATCATTGCGAGTGCCAGGTAGGATAGGCTAGAGCCCTAGAGCCCCCCCTCCTACTTAAACACTCACACATACACACACCTGCTCTTTTATAAATAGCAAACGGTTTTCCTAAATAAACCTGCCTTGCCCTCCTGGTGGGGCCGTATGCTTAGTAATCCTGTGGCGCTGTGCGGCAAGTTAGCTCAACCAGCACTGGGCTCCTCTTGTCATCAGCAGCCTTATTGTTTGGCAGTGCTGAATAATTAATATTGTCTACAACCTTTAAACAACCTAACGTCAGACTCATCTGTCATGGCGTCCTGCTGGGGGTCCTTGGTGCTAGCATCAGCTAGGATGTGTGCTGTGAGACCAGGGGTGTGAAGGGGGAGAGGTGAAGTGCGATATTAACTGTTGGCCTGTGGCAAGCTAACACAAGGGGCTGGTTGCGCCACAGACGGCCTCTCATGTCGTTCTTTTTTAACCTCTCTCTATCCCTCAGTACCCTGAGCCAGCATCACTCATTGTTGTGTGTGAAAAGGGGTTAGAGAATGGAGCAGGGCACGACTCCATCTTTAGATAACATATGGAGAGGCTATTGCCTTACAATCCATCACAGACCAGGACAAATTAGAACAACCTGGACTTCATTTTGTAGGCATTTCCCTGCACAGAAAACAACCAAGTATGTACAAGGTATGAGGCTGGTAAACTCCAGTCTTATCATTCACAGAGCTTAGAATGACTATGAGACTTCCAACATGATCAGTGGCTTCACCGTAGAATCTGCGGTACAATTTCCATTCCCAATATTCTGTCAGTAACAACAGGCCTGTCAGCTTTTATCATCACAATTACTTGAATTAACCATGAGTATTTTGCATGGTCATGATAATCATCTCTGTACACCTGCATAAAAACAGCTGGACATAGTTAACAGGAATGGCATATTTCTATCAGTGCTTCCAAATTATTTTCCATTGTTTCAGATTTCACTCACACTCTATTAATGTCATCTTGTTGCATACCATTCTTCTTAATTTCTATTGTTACCTGATATTATCTGCACAATTCAGTAATAAGCTTTGTATATTTAAACTACTGATCTTCATTTGATATAATGCATATGTATAAATTATAAACAATTAGACTTACTATGGACCATACACAGACAAATCATTAATCAAAATATAATAAGAAATAATAAGAAAGAAATAATAATAAGAAAACTCAGTGAGCTAAAAGTTTAACATTATTGTGCATATCCTAGGTAGCAATTTTACTGGGATGAACCCCTTTCTTTTGAATACACCATCACTAAAGATGATAAAATAAATCTGACAACACTGTACTATATGTGAGATTCAGACATTATATTCAGACATGTAAACTACACTATATTAAGTTTATATGTATAGCTTTGTTGAGATATATCCAGCTCCTTAATTAATGTTTTTTCCTTCAGTAGCAGTTTTTTCCCCCTTTTTTTTTGTCATGTTTAGTTGGTCCATCTCTAACGTGGATGAAGTACCAGATGGAGGGATTACAGTATGAGGATAGTATAGTTTCAGGATACGTTCAGGCAGGTTTATGGTCACAAAAAATTGGCATAATATGGTGTGAACATTTTTGGCATGATGTCTACATTCTCTAGTTCCCTATCTCTTGATTGGCCAAAAAGTTTTTAGAATTTCCATTTCAGTCTAGGATATAGATAGCAACCAGTATAACACAGACTGCTAAGTTAAAACACTTTTCCTGTCTTTCTAGTGCCAGTTAAAATAGATTTCCGTACACTTCATGGACACACAGTGAATCCTTGGACAAACAGCTCTGCAAACAGCTCTACAGAACCTCACATGTGTAATGACACACATGTGCGTGTCGATTCATGTGAACACACCTCATTGTGAATCTCCTCACAGTGCTGCAGAGTCGTCGGCAGAAGGGCCAGCAGGCTGTGGGAGCCCGTCTCGGGGTCTGCGTGCAGGTTGGACAGGGCCTCTTGGCACCTTGACTGGATGTAGGTCAGGGTTCCACTGGAACACTAATGGGAGAGGGAGAGACTTTGTGTTTTACACATGTCAGATTTACAAATGGCTCTGAACCTGTTCATCAAGAGACAAACTTCAACAGAAAAGTGGAAAAGTTTGAATTCTGAAGCCTCTGACGAGCACATACAGAAGTGTTTTCACAGATTTCACATGAAATGCCGTGGCGTCTAAAAAAAACACTTCAATAAAAATATAAACGCTCTCTCGCATTACATTTTCTAAAAATCAAGAAATTGAAGTTTGCCTCAGCGTACATTTGGATGTGATTACAGATGAAAAATGCATGTATTTTTGTTTTAATTTAACTGCCTTATTTGGGTCATAACCTTCACTATATGACTGCCATGTATTTACTTCATTGTTCAGTGGGTAATGAGATGACATTTATGTTTTTGTTTGTGAAAAAGTTTCATTAAATTTTCCGATTTCACAGCATTCATAAAAGTTTACCACATAGTCTTTTAGTTGATTTCTGATCACTGAAACTAAAAAGGGCTGCTGGCATGCCATACAAGATTTTAACATCAAATGTAGGGTATTTTTTGCCCGGTTTGCCTCTCACCTCAGCCACTCTGTGTGTGGAGCTGAAACGTGCAGTCTCTCCAGCAAGGACACAATGCTGGTGGGTACTGTTCAGGTCATCTGGCAAATACAGTAAGGCAAAAAAAAATAAAAAATCTTAATAAGCTAACAGGACCATCAAAAATCACCATCAGAGCAATAAAGAACAGCAGATAAATGAAGGGAAAAGGCATGAATAAAGACAATATGCAGGCACCAGAAATAACTATTTAATATCAAATTGTAAAGCACTAAAGAGCATCAGAGTAAAATTGATTAAGTGTTGAGATTTCATTTTAAGTACTGTGGTATTAATTATAATAAAGAATAAAACAGTCCATAAAAAGTGAGAAGTGATTACAACAAGAAGACAGATGAAAAGCAGGGAGTGTGTGAACATGACAAGTAAATCATCTTGTATTCTCAGACAGATTGCACTCGGTCCAGCACCGAATAGAATGAACAGCATTGTACCATAATTTTAATTACCAAACAAAACCAGATCGTGCTCAATCTGTCAAGATGGAAGAGCCATACTAACAAACATTTGTCCAATATCACTGGAGCTTTACAAAGAGGCCTTACTGCTGTTTCCAGTGTATCCCTCCATGTGTTTCTTTGTGTGTATAGATGTTTCTCAGCTCTGCCATTATTTGCCTCATACCAATAATTAATTTAGCCATGACAGAGCTGTCATTCACAGCACATGTGCATATTTACACCCGCCTTGAGCAAGAGTACACCGGCTAATGCCTGTGATTTGAAAGTCAAACAGCCAAATGCTTTGGGAGGAAGATATTATTGTTTGGTGGAAGAAAAAAAAAAAGATGGTGACAAACAAAACAACTTGCCGGTGTTTTCTTCACCCTGATGAGATTGTGAAGGATTAGGTCTCTGGGCAGAATTACTCTGCGTCTTTAAAACTGTTTATATCCAATAACAAATTATCTCCATCAATCTGCTCTTTTCTTGGCGCGTCTGATGCGTCAGTGAGATCAGGAGGGAGTAGAGGCAAACTCGATAACTGTAATAAATATTTATCTTTCTTTCAACCCCTGCGCCTGCTGCCACTTGTCCTCCTTTTCCAGGAAGCAGGCTTTTAAATATATTGGGTCAACTCTTTTCTCCAATCCCCCGGTGCATTGGGAGCTGGAAATCAGATTATTGAACAGGCCCGGTGTCAAGACTTGCATTGTTCTTTTTTAACCACTAAAATTCCATTTGGGTGGAAATGATGGTGATTCAATTTGCCTCCAGCGGCTCAGACATTAGCAGTTCAAAGGGGCCAGTCGGCGACAAATGGTGCTGAAAAGACATTACGGTGTCTGTGGTTATACAGCAATGTACTTTTCTTTTAATACCACAAAACTACTAATCATATGGTGTATGTCACTGAAACGCTGGTGCAATATATTTTAACACTTGATTTAGTAGCAGCCACTTTGTGCACACGTGTATTTGAAACAGGATGGGCAGTATTTCATGTCTCCAATAAATACCCTGAAGACTGCATTCCTTGCACAATCAGAACAGGTATGTTTGTGCATGTGTACTTACTTTTGCAAATTTATATGTACGTGCATTTTCTTGAAATGTGCCAAGTGTTTCATTCAGGTAGACCAACAAAGCAACAGACGACCAAGGACTGTGCAGGCTGCTATCGTTGTGCAGCAGTTGGCCTCTCAAGGGCGTACTCACCAAGTGGAGCATAAATCCCCACTGATCCGCGACAGTCAAGTCCCATTAGAATGGTCTGCACAACAGCCCATCACTCTATTATCATGGCTGGCCTGAAACTGACTGTTCTATTGTAAATCTTATCCAGCTAAAGGAGGTCAGCTTCAAGCCCTGTCAGGCTGAATATTAGGTACAGACGTCGCTGCTCTCAGATGAAAACACAGCTGCTTCAGAGAGTCAACTTCAGGAATACATTAAAATCTTCCTGTTCTATATATATAAAAAAAAAAATTCATATGGACAAACATTTATTACTGTTGATAAACGGGCAGATCGGTTCCCTGGAACTTGATCATTGTCTAAAAACTTCTTTATATACATTGATCTAATGCATTTTATTTGTTTAAAAATGTTTTCTCATAATGTTACTTAATAGAATTAATCTTAACTATTACTCAGTTTTAATACTAAGATTCTTTGGTTAAAAGATACAATGATGATGCTATGCCGAATATATTCTGAAAATATTTTACTATTCACATGTATCTGCTCCAAAACAATAAAGCCCTGTAGATGACTTAAATATGAACTATAAGTACATGGATTGTTTGAACAATGGCCAAAGCTGTTATAAATCTAAGTGCTGTATTTATGAGAGGGGCATATGCTAAGTTCAATACAGGGATTATTGTTCTTGATGAAAATAAAGTACTGACCTCACATAGGATTGTATACTAGGCAGCAACACACAGGTCAAATACATGTCAAATACAAACACATTATTATCTGTCTTTAGTCACCAGGAATCGGATTTACCAACAAGAAGGACTGAAGTACAAGTCAATTAGAAAAAATAAGAAATCCGGATCTGCTTTTGTACACAAACTTGGTTTAATGAAAAAAAAAAAAGTTCTATTAAGATTTAAAGAATAGATAAATGCATATAATTTAGTCTTGGAGTTCAGTTTACATTGTGGGTCAGTAAGCATAAGTGATTATTCAGGTAATAAAAAATAATTTAAGTATAAATCGATGAATAAAATGAAGATTGATTACACATTATTAGGGTTTTATAATACAGGAAAATAACCTTCTATCAGTCAGATGAAATGAGGTCTGACTCAGAACTAAATATCTTTCCATAAATACTGTGGAAACAGTATGCCTGTAAAAATAATAAATCGTCCATCCATCCAACCGGAGGTCCTAAACTTCTTGTACATCTGAACACTAGCTTCTCCTGTGATGTGGATAAATGTCCTCACACTCAGAAAACACAAAAAAAAAATGAGAAAGCTTGGAAGGGCCCTCGGGGCTGGAGAGAGGAGGGTGGAGGTGTCTGTTGCTGAGGCCAAAAGCATTAAGCTATGATTTACACCCCTGTGGCTGTCTGTCTGTCCTCTTCATAAGGACATAGTCAGCACTGGGTCACAGGACTTCAAAAAATAACATTTGGTTTTCCTAACGTCTATAATGCACACAATTTCATGGAACCTTAAAGCACCATGTCCAGGCCAAAAAGTCCCTCCCACACACACATACATACATTCACACACACACATCCACTCTGTTTTTTTCTGCAGAAAGGGTTAGAAGAAGGGAATTGAGCATAAAGTTGAAGTGCATCCTGCTCGTATGGATCATTTGGGACAAAATACGAGAAACACTATCAAACAAGGTAATAAAAATGTGCCTTCCTCCAAAGTGAGACATGCTGGTGGGATGTGTGAGCAACGTGTTTACATGTGCATCGTCAATGTCTGCATGTGTGTTTATTGAGAAGAGTTTGTACCTCTCATGTAATAGCAGTCTCCAGACTCCAGTGGCAGCATCAGGCCAGGTGTGTGGATGTCCCAGGCAACCTTGAGCCCAATCCTCCAGAATGCCGTTTCACTGCTGCCTCCCTCACTGCTCTCACCTGTCAGTCATACACAACCCAACTCGCAAATGTAAAATTTGCATTTTACATTTATATTCATATTTCACAGAGATGACAGTTTCACCCAGTGTGACTTAAACAGAGTAAAAGTGCAATATGCTTAAACTTGGTTTTCTTACATATTTATGACAATGCATATGTTTTGTGTCCAACTGTCAACTGATTAAGCCCCCCTCCTTTTTTTTTTTTTGTTTTTTTTACATTTGCATTGTTTTAGTACTATAGTCTGCTTGCCCTCAGTCAGCCACTGGATAGTGGAATACAATAACACTAGAGCTATGACCATTTATCAAAAAAGATGTTGTCAAAAAAACAATACGGCATAATGAAATAAATGAAATATATACCACTTTAAATGGTAAGGGGTGTTGTGATTTAATCCACACCACCTTTACAATGAATGTAAGATGTCTGCCTTTGTGTGAGTAAGAATCACTTAGCAGAGCAAAGACGAAATGTGTTCATGTGGTCATATTGGCTGTTAGCACAGGATCTTTATGCTATCATTATGCTGTGTAAGTGGAAAGACTTGGATAAAAGCCCTTGATATTGTTTAGTGAGTGAGCAAGAGTGTGTTATTGGACAGTAGGTATCCTATGATATTCCTGTGTCTGAATCTATCCACTGTAACCACCTCCCCTGCTCTCCTTTCTCCTTCCATTCTTACATGGCACACTAAGAAAACAAGATTTGGCTCGGCTGGCCAACACCCTTCAGCAAAATCAATACTAAAGTCTTTCTGGGCCTCTCTGCCCCACAGCTGCCTTTTCCTTTGCTCAGCACGGATAAATAGTAACTTAATTTCCAGCCATTGTGCGCTGAGAGCCAGCTAATGACAGCACTCCCCAAGGCCTCGGGAATGGTGGAAGATCATCCTCTGTGCCGGAAAACACTCAGTCGTGGCAGATTCCTTTGGATCAGCGCAGCTGGGAAACATACAACTCAGAACATTACACTGGCAAGAAAATGATATGAGGCTGCACAAAACGATAAGAAACATCTCAAAGGAAGCAGGTGTCATGCAAAACATCTAATCTCTGTACAGCTAAGAAATCTCATGTTCTGTGTTCAGGTTGTGTAACAGCAGCCTTTTCCTTCTCATGTGCAATGTAAGAAACATGAACATGTTGTAAAGGTGCAACATTCCTCAAGGTAACAATTTCATTAGCTTGGTTCTGGGGGTCCTCAGAGCCAGTCACTGGAATAACACTCAGTACATGTCTGATCAGACTTTCCTCTTTAAAGTCTGGAGCTGTGGGGTCATTCTTGACTAAAAAAGACACAGCTGCTAAGCACGGCAAGGTGCTATACAACAGTGTTTGAAGCCTGTGTCCACAAGGTCAGAGTTGAAATGGCCTAGAACAAATCATTGAGGCAGACCTTCAGGGCAGGTGTTTCTGGTTAGAAAAAGCCAATGAAGAAAACTCAGCTTGTAAAACGTGTTGGGATGTCAAAGCAGTTGGCACTGCACCTGTATGATAAAGAAATCTTTTATAGTTTTAAGACATTCCCCTTTCACTATTGAAACTGCACCCTTGTCTCCATTGCAAACAGGAAATTATGTTTTGTCTTTCTTAGTCTCTTAAGCTGCAAGGAGTGAGTTACTCACTGCTTGAGGGATGCTAGAATATTAATGTACATTTTATTTTAGTTTGATGATGATGATGATGATGCTTGTTTAGTGATGTTTAGGATCATTTGCAAAATAAAGCAAGACTGTCACAAACCATTGTGCAGAGGAGCTTAATGAACACCTACTGCCGTTGTGTCTTTACATTTTCCATCATATTTTATACTGTTAATCAATCTCTTGAATTTAAAAAAATAGATACCATATGTCATTCTTGAGGCTCTTACCTTTAATATTCTAAACCAAGGATTTTGATAGTGTGTAACTGATTTACATATTGTCTGTTATAGAAACTTCTCCTAGAAGTTCTCCTCTCACTGAGATGCTCTATCAGCTCAATCAGCAAATACTATCAGCATCTTGAAAGAGAGCACATTCCATAATTAGCAGACATCGTATTATCCATATAGTACAGTCTAGGAACACTTATCAAAGCAGGGCTCATTATTCCATATCAGATAATTGCACATCGATCATTTCTTGAGGAAAAGATTTAGATCAGATGCGTGCATGTGATAAGGTCTGTTTGTTAGACTGCACCATTGAGCATGTGTTAAAAGCCCACATCCAAATGTCTGTGATCTCCCATAGCTCAGTTGATGATAAGGCTGTCAGCAGCAAGCTGGTGATGACATTTGATAATGCCTTGACACTATCACATAGATGGATCTGATGGTTGCGTCACCAGAGGCCATGTCTACAGATGCCACAGTGCTGCTGTAGGGCCAAAATACACAAGGTTAACTGCATCTGATCCACCATAAAGAAAATGAGATAACTAAATGGGATATTGATGTGAAGAAAAAAGGGAATATTATTTTCAAAAATAAACCACTTAAGACAAGTGTGATTTACTGTGGATAAAAGTGTGAAAAATATTCAAACATGACAAATCTACGCATTTCAGCCACTGTAATGTAGTTGTCAGTTTCAAATGAGTGACCAATTAAAGGAAAAAACTAATATAAAGTCCATCACAACAGCTTCGATGCATATGGCATTGATTCCCCAAGCATGTGACTTTACTGAGGAATGACAATCATTTGTTTTTAAAAGACATTCTCTTTTATAGTGTTTTGAAGTAGTGTTTTGAAGTAAGATAAAGAAGGAGGTCTGTGTCTACATGTCAGTCCAAAATCTCATATACTGTAGGTGTCATATACCAATTAAAATGCTGACCTAAAAAAATCTAATAAGTTTCACATTAAATAATAGTTTAATTTGTTTTAATTAAAGACTGTCAGAAATCATTATATTCTAGAAAAATCTAGAAAGCTGTTGAGGTAATTAATACCTGAATAAATAAATAAATCAAACTGAACATCAAACTCAAAAGTAATTAATCAATGTATCAAGGACACACAATGTCAAACCAACCGTAAAAACAAAGACATTCAATATTTTCCTGCAAAAGTCAGTAACTTCAATCAGAAAGTCTGCCATCAGTTACTATCAGAGCTAAGTTCTACCAACAGCAAAAGTATCTATCTCATAATTCGGAAAAACCACATACTTGCACTAGACACAGTTGCCTTGTACCATGTCCGAGTATGTCTACAGCATCCTGTTGCCAGCACTCAGATTGTGCTTAATGTTGCTAGGATGAGCATGTGTACATTCAGTTGGCAATACATCAGCCTTGGTATTGATAATTAACTGGAGGGGGCATATGTCCAATGCAATTTTTTTTTTTTTTACATTTTGGCAGAAACACTAATACTTAGGGCAGGATTGATGTATTTCATCATTGTACTGTTCCACCAACATCAACCTTTCAGTATCTCTTTAATTTGTCACTCATCTGTGTGTAGGTTTCACATTTAACACTTACCTTTCTCATCACGACAGCTATAGCTGTAAACAGCCACTGGAGAGTGGCAGATCAGGTTCTCATCATGGTGCCACCCAACTGCCATCTTTCCCATACCATAGTAAGGCTCTTCTTTGAGCTGACTCATAGCTGTTGGGTCCATATAGTTGAGTAAGGTGACATTGAATTTGACTGGGCCAGTGCAAACCTGTGGAGGACTGGGTTGAGAGCAACCCTGTCCACTTGACTGTTCTTCTTTATCCTCAATGTGGTAACCTGACATCTTGTGCTTGAGCTGGGCCACAGGTTTCTCCAGGGCCCGTAGTCCCCCAGGCCCAGTGACTGTGTCTCTGGCAGCCTTGGGCTCCCAGCCGGAGCATTTTCCCTCATGTTCTGACCGTCCTTTAATACCTGTTTCACCTGGTTTGACTTGGGAGGACTCCCCTTCCTCACTGCTATGTTTGGATTCAGTCTCCCACTCCCCTTCTTGTTTTGACCCGGAGCAGCCCTCTTCACTGTGTTTTGACTCAATGTCCCACTCCTCACTGTGCTTGGATTCTGTGTCCCCCTCCTCACTTTGTCTGGACTCTGAGTCTCCACCTTCACTGTTCTTGGACTCTTCACTGTGTTTAGACTCTGTGTCCCCCTCCTCACCCTGTTTAGCTTCTATATCCCCCACCTTTGCACATTGTGTTAGTCTGTCTCCTTCCTTCAGCTGAGACACGTCAGAGCAGAAGTAGGTGTTAAGCTCCCACAATGCCTTGCAAGCAGCCCTCAAGTCAGCGTCACAACAGTTTTTTCCTTTGACGTCACCATCCTCGCTGTGCCATGGGATGGCAAAGAGCCGAGTGTCCAGGTAGCGATAGGTGTGGCCTGGCTCACCCAGCAAAGCCCGTGATACAGCAGTGAACACATCTCTGTCACGCACCCGTACCAAATCCCTCAGGAGGCAACCTTTCTTTCTCAGGGTGAGAAGAGCTGCTTGTACCCGGCCATGGAGCTCAACAGGCAGAGAACAGGATCTCCTCAGCACCAGGCCAGAATAACTGGAATCCCACTACAAAACACAAAACACACCTATCAATATCACACCTTTAGAAAAACTGTGAAAAATGAACACTTTTTTTATATTTAGGGTAGGTTTCAACAAAAGAAATACTATTTCTTAGTGAGGTCATACCATCAGTTAATTTAACCACCATCTTTGCTGCCAAATATGTGACTCACCAGTTGCTGAAAGCCTCTGTCTGAAGGTCCCAGAAAGGGAATCTTCTGGTCTCCCAACTCCTGCAATAACCTCCTCCTCTGTGGAACACAAAACAATAAAATAAACAGATATTGAGCTCCATGAAGCAGTAATTAGTTGCTTTTTAAACTTATCCTCTATTCAGATATATTAAATATAGTATTTTGGAAAATAAAATGGTCAGATTTTGTATGATTGTCAGTGTCTTTTTTATTCAATATGAAGTAAAATATATTCATCTATAATGTCCTGTTTTGACTTTGGTTTAACTACTTCTGAATGTAGTTGGTGCTTCTATTTTATTTGATAATCAGTTTAAGAGCATTTCAATTACGTTAAGTGTTAAAGGTAAAATTTGGCATCAAGATATTTCAGTTTTAAGGTGAAAAACACATAAAGCTAAATTGCCTTTTTACAGGAGTAACATAGCATTTGCGGGTCTTATAAACACATTCTTTACAGACACCAAATGCAATAGCACATAACCATGCAGCATTTGCTGTTAAAATTAATGAATCACTTCTACAGAATAAATGGATTAAAACTGCCTGAGATATCGCAGGAACCTGGTAACCATAGTCTTGTACGCTGACTTCTCACATTTTTATGATTTTGTGAAGGCTGCCGAGGGGTTCCTCACAACCTTATAAAAGATGCCCTGTGCCATTCAGAGCTCTTCCAATAAAAATGTCAACCTGGTGGAGGGATCAAAGTACCTTTCATTGGGCTGCATTCCATTCTGACCTGTAAATCCAATGGCAACTGGCATAAAAACTATATGCCCAAATAAATTTCACAACTGTTTCCCGACCCTGCTCCTTCTCCCCCTCCCTATTGTGCTTGTGCATGTGTACATGACGGTATTGTATCTGGGAGTATATGTTTGTTCACAGCCTCATGTTTATTCCCCTGTAGCACACAAACACACACACACACACACACACACCTGTAATGTGCCTCAGCAGCAGGAGAAGGAGAAATGTCACCAACTTTTTTTTTTTACATTTTAAAGAAGTTTTGCATCAACCCCCAAGCCAATGTGATAGTTTAAGGAGGAGGCCCTGTGTATATTTCTGAGACATTTACAACACGCATCTCACGTTTCTTTTGCTCTAATAATGCCAAAGACCTCATGCGGCACGCTACAGGGAATATGGGAACCGGCTGCCAAAATATGTCCTGACTTTTACAGTGAAATAAAACGTCCCGTTAATAACATTAAAGTGCAGGTATAAAAAGATGTGTGTCCCGTCTCCAAAGGGGGCTGGATCAAAAAGAGGGCAATAAGCAAAACCATGCGCATTGAAGACAGGAGGGAGGATAACACATTCCAATAACACATGCAGGTGGAAGAAATGGGAGGGCATCTGATTGAAGGCAGTTTGGTGAATTTACCTTCAGGGATGAATCTTTACCTTAGGCTAAACAACACAACACCTGCTGAAAGTTTTCTTAAAGGATGCACATGAGTGTACAGGCCTTCCAAGTTATTCAGGAACAAACAAAAACAGACTTGCAGACAGTTGGAATGTAAAAAACAAAACAACATGCACTATTCATGGCCAGACTGCATTCAAAGACAGTTGGAAGAAATTGACAAGCTGACACATTCACTGGTGTCAGATTCCGATTCATGACAGAAGCTCAAGATATCAAGGTGAGGCTCTGGGCTAGTGTTGTATGTGTATGTGTTTGTTTTTTTTCTGTGGGTGTGTGTGTTTATATCTGCATGCTGCTGCGAGTCTCTCTTGTGTGTGCTGCAATTCATCTGTCGTAAATGTGTGCATTTGTGCACATAAGTGGGATTATTAGATCCTGTTTTATTCACAATGCCCAAACCACTACTGTGTACAGAAGCACAAAAGTGTGTCTTTATACTCAGTGTGTGTTTAAGGCTCCCCTAGATGCACACACACATATGTGCCCATCCTGCAAAACGCACAGCCGGGGTAGCAAGCCTATGATGATGCCTCAACCCCAATCGCACACTACCAGGGCTGTCACACACATGTCAAATGCATCAAGCTACTCAGAAATTCCACAGAAAAAAAAGAAAGACAAGAAGTTACTGGAGCTCTCTGAAGAAGATGGACTCTCACTGTATCAGAGAAACACTGTCTGTCTTTCTGTCTGTGTCTGCACCTGATTCTGGAAGAAAAACCATGAGGTGCAAAAAAGGTCTGCATTTCCACTCAGACCCAAGAAACGAGATTACCAATCCCATAATAATGTTCATGCTTCACGGTAGCCGTGCCAACCATCTGTGCTGAGTGATATATCTGATGGGGTTTTTTTTTTTCGCTCTCTCTCTTCCTTGATGGGATTATTCTCTCCGTCAGACTGTTTATCACAGAAAAACATATTAGGTAGAATAGAACTCAATTGGTTTGCTTTGATCTTGGCCTATAAGAGATATCAAACTGTGTACCATATATTTATTAATTTAATTTATTTCCCCATCTGTGACACTTCAGTGGACACTTTCTTCAAAGCGTTCTTTACAGAGTAGATTAATGTCCAGTGCTTAGCATCAATAGCTCAAAATAGCCAGATAACTCTCCTGCTGCAGGGATAAAAACACTTGAAGCCTGAGTTGTGTCTGCCCCAGAGGGTCTATTGGAATGTGCTGTTTTAGGTAAGACAGTTAAAAGAGGACACATGAATCCTGCTGAGCATGTTTTGATTTGGTTATTAAACAGAGAATCAGGCTTTATAAGTAAAAGCGTTCTTTCATATATGAGAGCATTTTTTGCATTGACACAAGACCGCAAAAAACTTCTATCCATCGTGTTCTTTTGCTGATCCTTCTATTTGTCTGCTATCTATATATTTCTTGGGCAAGAGTTTGTTTTCTTCTTGACCTCCCACCCTGCAAGGGCAGCGCCTCCAATCGACACAGCTGCTTTAGACTGACAGACAGACTGAAAGCCTTAGATGTTGGACAGGCCTTGTGCAACTCTAGATGACGTGATGAGGAATAGCTGTGTAATAGAGATTCATGTTTAAACAGCAAACCATTGGTACTTGTCTGACACCCGTTTCAGAACTGGTCCGCTTCTGCAAAAGTGATGGTGAGTCAACAGATTTGACAAGGTGGCTGTAAAATGTCGGACAAAACAGACAGACTGCCGGTGCACATCAAAGGTGCTTCCGACCCGGTGTATTTTTCAACGGGCCGCAGAATTTAGTGAGCTTGTGCAAAGCAACGCAGTGTTCAGAGAAGGCCAGGAAGTGCTCACAAATACAGGAGTCTTGAATTCACACTTAAATTACCACTGAAGAACACCCCTGTTAATAAGGTACTCCTCTGTCTTATAACTATGGTCAGATAACACAGCACCTAGGTGCAATCACCTAAACACACAAACCAAATACTGCACATGTACATAGAGAGGTTTCTTGCTGTTCTATCACTCTTACCACGTCCTGTTTGTGAATCTGACCTAATGCACAGTGTCAGAGGAAGTTATAATAAGAATTTGTCTTCTTCAAATATTTTCACAGTTCATGCCCCTTCGTTTCATGTGTGCCAGGCCACAAAAACAATCTGAGCAAAATATTAACCATTTCTTGTGCCATTTAATTTGCAGTCAGTTGTGGCATTCTAGTTTTACACTGAGAAGTTGACAGTGTATCTGATAGTTTACTAGGCAGACTGGTAAATGTCTTACTGGAATGTGTGGGAGTTAACCTGAAAGCTGTGATACTGGTAATGTCTAACCCCCAGTTTAACACACACTACCCTAAAATAAAAACATGGCTCTGGGAGGCTAGAGGACTGTAATAAAGGTTTACACCTGGATCACCTAAGATATGCAGAATTGAATTTGCAGATTAATTTTGGCTTAAAGACATAGCGTGGTTGGTAATTAACTGCTTTAATCCAAGCAAGTGATCTGACAAAAAAGAAAAACAATGTAAAGGAGCAACTGAGGATGAATCGATAACCTCTATATATGTCTTTTTCTAAATCAATGAACTCACATTATTGACAGACGTGATGAGCATGTGTTCGGTAGGGGTCCGCAGGTAGGCTAAGTGATGACAAATGGCAAACAGACTGACTCTGGCCCGATAATTGTTGTTGAAGGCTGAAACCTGCGTTGTTCATTTCACCTCACGACAGGTCGTCGACGGGGGACGTGATCATTAATATTAGAACATTTCCATCCATCTAACTGAACAAGAGGCCAGTCATTTAAAGGGCTGGCGCTGGGCAGACCTTTCACGCCCTGTTTATAACAGCGATCTAAGCACATTACCAGAGCTGTGGGGGACCACTGCCAGTCATTAATTAGATTCACACACACACAAGGTATTATTGGCAACCAGTCACATGCAAGACAGGTACACTAACACACACCTGTTGTGCAATTTCAACCAGACATCAAAAGTCCAGTGCACTCCATGTGGCTCTGGTTCTTTGTAAAAGGATATGTACACTTTCCCACACACTTACTTAAGCTACTCTCCCAGTCATCCCATGGTGCTCTGTCAGGTGGAGAGTGTGTGCATATGTGTGAGGGAAACAAAAAGAAGAGAAAGATGAAGAAAATTTGGACCTCATCTGTTTTTTGAACTCTCCAACTCTTCGTCTCCCTCACTGCACCTGACAGGCTTACAGAGAGACCCAGGTTTCCAGATCAATCATTCAAAAGTATTTACAAATGCACAAAGCCAGACACAGACAGACAGGTTGGCACATGGCCACTCTGTTTGAGTGCTTTTCAATGTGTCTGTGGTGTCAACATCTATTTCACACTTATCTACACCTCAAAGGGGAAAAAAAGATGTTTCAGTGACCTTTAGCAAGTGTCAAATCGAGAGAGAAGAACAGAAGGGATGAAGAGAAAGAGAGGAGGCTGATTTGAAAGATCTGACGACGTACGCCTTACATAACCTTTTTATTTATCCAGCGGAGCATGGTCTTTATCAGAAACATGCTAGCTGATTCACACTCACATTCTCACACAATTTCACACACTGGATCTGACCGCTACAACCACAAAGTTCTGCCGGACAATAAAACTTTCACTGTTCTTTTGTGGAACAAGTCTGGGTTGCATGCAAATAGACTCTGTGGTCTGCGCACAGATTCAAACTACCAACTCTGCCATCATAACAGACAATGCCATTTGTTTGAACTCTGGATCTCACCACTCATGCGCAAGGACCATTCTGACTTAATTGTTAGTTTGCAGGCCTGGCCATAATGTTTCCATTAAGATTATGTCGATCGAGAAAAGCTTTTTAGTTTTCACCTTCAAATTACAACATGCTTTTATGAGGTCAGCTGTTTTCCATGTGGAATGGTTGGTTTTAATGCAGACACAGTCCCTTGGTATTCAGGTGGGGTCTAGTTCAGCAAGGGGAGACTCGGGGGAAAGAGTGAGAAAATGAGGAGGGGTGGGAGGAATGAGATGAGGGGAAATAGAGCGTTGATTGAAAGACTGTGATAAGCAGTTTTCAACGGGGCACCAGGGCCACTGAGTTGTTCTAACAGGGCTGTCGCGTCTCGAGGTGCAGTCAAGGAGAAGTCAGTGCTTTAGAAAGCTCCCTTGATTTCTCCATTTCCCCCTCCCTTGCTCATCCGCTCACACCACCCAGCCACACTTTCCTGCCCCTCCAAAAATCAATATGGCTGTGCAAAGTGCAGCCTGGCCCACAGGGAGAGCCAGCTAACTGTAGGGCCTGGATGCTGGGGCTTACAAGGAGGGCAGGAAGCGTCCTCCAGGCCTGTCCCACAGGCAGCGTCAAGGACAGACTTGAGACCAGAAGACTAAGGCCACAAGAATGCCCTTCCCCTCTGTATCTCGCCTTCTCCCCCTCTCTCTCTCTCTCTCTCTCCCTCTCTCTCTCTCTCTCTCTCTCTCTTTTTCTCTGCTGCCTGGGTTTGGCTGGCTCAGCGGGGCAGAAGAGATCGATAAGCAGGTGGAGCGTTTAAAATCCCCAGCTCCAGAGGCTGATGTTCCGCTCCTCAGAGCACAGTAGACTAGCACATAGCTCATGGCAGCTGGATGGAGGGATGGATGGATGGGTGGAGGGAGGGACGGGTAGGT
>JAPSES010000001.1:20270832-20284573 GCA_029822895.1 Maxillicosta whitleyi
GTGTGGGTGGGGGGTGGGTCGGGGGGGGGGGGGGGGGGGGTGTATTGGGTGTATGATGGTCACACCTGGTCACTGAAAGGTTTGTGATTTGTGACAATAAACAATTCAATAGCACTTAGCCATACATGGTGTCTACGGGGTGTACAGCCAGACTGCGCACACACTGTCATTGTCTCAACATGACACAGATCAGTAGCATTGAAGCAGGTCACTCAGCTGTAGACCTACACACTGAGGTACTGTATTTCACTGAGGCAATCCATATGGTATATAACTCATACACAGTGTGCACACATACAATGAAGAAACCGATTGCTAAAAAAAAAAAAAAATACACCACCTTTGTCAACAGCGGTGGTTCTCATTTCCATACAGTAGGTTTGAAGAGGAAGCCTGTACATGATGTGGATGAAGTGTGCAAGGAGGATTTCAGTCCTGCCGCGTGTCTCTGAATGTGAGTGACTGATCACAGTGGAAGTGGCTTGTGTCTCTAATCCAGTACCACTGTTAGACAGTGCAAAGACCCAGCTCTGTGTATCGCAGCACAGGCTGATCAAACCCATCATGTGACAAGCAACCTCTTCAAATGACGATGATTTCCCAGTTCTGTGTCCTTTCCGCTCCATATTAGATCATCTTCTGACACTACTGAGTCTGGTACTTCATGTGGGATAAAGATAATGTGCAATCCAGCCCGAGAGGTTTCGAGTCAAGGGTAAACGGGGGGCTGAGACAGGGGTAGCATGCCGGATGACAGTTGTGACAATTAGACTGTGGTATTTTATAACCTTATGCTAAACATAAGATTTGATTCTGTATGTTGCTTGACACAACACTTCAAGGCTATTTTGTCATCACATTACAATTCAGCTATATGTCACATTCATGCATAAAATAAGGCACATAAGATCATGAAACATATCAAAAACTGAGGATCTCATCTGCTTCTGGTTTCTAGGAATACAACTGGGCTGACTATCCATCAAAATACAACTGGTTGGCTAGATTGTCTCTATCAACAATCGTGTCTTTCCCACAGACAGTTACGACTACCCCTTGGATTATATGTTTAGAACAAATTTTAAATATGGTATTATTACTAAGCTGGAACAGTACTTAAAAGTTTAACTTAAGCCACTAGAAAAACATATGGCAAAAAACAGATGTGGCCTGAACATCTAGGACAGGTCTAATTCTATCTCAAGTAGTCTTTGACCCAGATAAACTGGCATTATGATGTGACCTCAGATTAATATTAAATTAAGGACCAGATATCATTTGTGGCTGTTTACACGACCATTGGCCTGTCTTCTGGGAATCCTGAAGCAGATAAGTTTTTTATAATGGCATTAGCCAAATCCTGAGGTATAGCAGAAGGCACTTGTCTTGCTTGAGAAGCCAACTCGTTTCTTTATTTATTTTTCCTTCACTCATTCTGAACAAAGGGAAATATTCTACTAGGAATTGAATAGCTTAATCCTCTTTTCACTCTTCCCAGTAGCTTGAATGGTGACAGATTAACATCCTGGAGGTTTACAAACCCAGCCATTTGAAAACGTAATTGCTGGTGGCACACACCATGCATGTGTTAAAGATGAGGGTTAATATTAAAGCTGAAAATACCCAGATGCACTCGAGTCAAGAAGGGATGTGGCCAGGTTGGGTCATGCCCAAGAAACTTAAGCGCAGGCAGGATGGACCACTCTGTCACTTACATATCAGGGAGTTGCAAGCTGTCCCAAACCCTGGCTACAGGCACTATAGTTACTGTTCAATTCTGCTAATTATTACAGCCAATCAGAGGGGTTAACGGGGCGGAGACTGGCCAGACCATGTTCTGGGGCATTTAACAGCTGGCAGGAACGGAGGTGAATGCATTACACACTGCCCTCATCCAATAAAAATAAAACACCCTGACATCTGAGGTGTACTTAGCACAGAGGGGAGGGATGAAACCAAGAAGAAGAAGGGGGAACAGAAGAGGGTGGTGGGGTGAAGAGAAGACAGCATCTGATAACATGATGTCCAAGTGCCACCTAGTGACAGCTATCTTCTCTGGTCATTTAGACTCTATGGTATCTGACGTGACGATAGAATGACAAGCACATAAAACATAGAAAATCAAACTCAAACTTTTCAATTCAAAGTTATACATACATATGTTCCCTATAGTTTATTTCCAGAACCCAATCAAATATTGTGTTTCCCTGAGCGACCCCACTGTTTGTTCAGTCAGCAGAGGAGGCCTGTTACACTGCACACTGCTAGGCTGGTGGCCCTGGGCTCCTAGGTCCCCTCCCCTCATTAGCTCAGGTATAAATCACACTCTGCCAGTGCCCAGAGGTGAGAGGGATGAGAGTGGAGGTGAGCTTGAAATAATGCTTATGTCACGGCGGGTCAGCCCTCCATTATGGCCGTTTCGAAAACTATTAATCTTTCTTGTAGTCAGTGGCCTAGAAATAATTACTTCATCTAACCCATGTAATACAGCATGACCAGCAGTCGAGCCTGGTCAATTTGAGGCTGGGGAGGCAGGATCGGGTGGATGGGGGTTGTGGGGGGGGGGGTTGGAGAAAGAGATAGAGAGAGAGAGAGTGAGAAGGAGGGGGGAGCCACAAATTACCAGGCCCTGTCTCCTGCTACTGGGTGACTGATGTCCTGTTCACTTCAGCTGTGGCCTTTTACACTCATAACACTGATTTAGATAGATACATGCACATGCTCTAAGAGGCAGATCATGTACAGGCACACATATGTACACACATTAATGTATGATTACGCACACAGTGGGTGGGACAGACAAGCAGATCATTCAAAACGGGTCAAAAATGAAAAATGAGACCTCAAAGACACAAAGCAGATAACACAGAATAGCAATAGCCTATATCCTTATGTATAGTTTTCCATATCATAGAGCACTTGGGAGCAGGACGTTGTTCTTTCACACAACCTGACCTATGCAAGAAAGATACCAAAAATGGGTAGAATGTTTATTTTTCCTTCAGAAAATGAGTTTATTATAAGATAATCATGTCATAACTTATTCCCAAAATCAAAACAGTGAACCTGGTGTGATCAGTGAATGAATATTTTCTCTACATTGCTTTAAGCTATTTTGTAAATATTACTATATACTCTAGATCAAAAATTCAGACAAATTATACTGTTTTTAGTCAAATAACACTAAAGTCATCACAGCCACTATGTGCTCCACAGACTATTTTCCAAATACAATTCACAATGAAAAACAATATATACAATATGTACATGTTACACATTAATATGCCAAAATGTTTGAGACAAATATCCTTCACTTGATATCACATTAAACCAGCCATGTCTTCTATTGTTGCTCAACGTTGCCCCCTGGAGTAGGTCCACATCTACTGGTATCACCAGCATCGATGGTAAAAGAAAAATCTAGATCATGGCGGACACGGACAAAATAAATATGGCCATTGGAGAAACCCATGCTGCCAGTAAACAGAAGAGCTATTGCAAACTCAGCCTCCATGAACGTCACAGGAAGTATGAATGGAGTGACATAAATAAATGCAGCCCTCCAGTGGCTGTCACAGCTGGCATTGCAGGTGCAAATTTAATTAGTCAAGGTGAAGTCTCCCTTGTTGTCTGAGAAGGGGGGGTCCTCACCATGCACGACTGTAAACACGCGCTATATCCTAATCAGGTGTCACCACTGCGTTTGATCAGCCCGCAAAAACTTGTCACGAATCCCCGGCAGAGAGTGGGCCGAGGGGGAGAACAAAGGAAAAAAGCTGTCATGAGAAAACAGGGAGGTGGTGGTGATGGCAGTGGTGGTGGATGAAGAGAGTTTGCCCATTAGCAGTCTCTGTCGCCTATCTTTCTCCCACTCCCCTTCTCTTCTCTCCTCCTCTCGTTTCTTTCTTTCTCTACTTGGCTACCTACAGCATACACCGTACTGTATCCTTTGGAGCAAGCTCTATGTCTGTAATTCCACTCTGAGGAAATCTCAACCATAGCTGTCATACTTATGCTTCATAACCGCCAACAAAGCTCCCAAAAGAAGCTCCCAAAGAAGCACACTACTTTTGTATACCTACCAAAAAACACACACATCTACAGTGGTACAAGCTGTACTCATTTTGTTTTTATCAAGCACTCTTCTAAGTAGTTGGGTCCTCCTGTTGAAAAGCCAGGAGAAGTAGAGGCAAACATGCTGTTCTCTGCTCACTGACTACCTCCAAGCTGTATTGAGAATGTGCAGGAACACACATGCCATTAGATACTGTTTACCTTTCAGTTTGGGTGATATTGAATACATTAGCCGAATGAACCTCATAAGAAACACAGGCGAGTGACAAGGCACAATCGTCTTTGCGACTACCATGGTAACTGAGATTACAGGCTAACAAAGAGCAGACAGGGGGAAAAAATATTTAAAACCCGAATAGTGATACATAAATTAATTAAAGGACAAAAAAACAAGTGGAGAATTAAAGTTGGAACATCTGTCAGCGACTTAGCTTCCCAACGTAATACCAGTGTTAGAACATTTATACCCTTGAAGTTAATGATCCCCTCTTTAATTGACAGTCAAGGAAAACCGGCAGCGGCAGCATCCTGCCGAGACACCGATAAGAGGCCCCCTTCCCCCTCCCAAAAATAAAATAAAAAAAAAAAAAACAGTTTAAAGAACCTTGGCAGTAATCCCTATTGTCATCCCAGCGCAGCAGAAGGACTTACAAACACAGATAACTCTGCTGAAGCTGTCTATTTCTCTGGAGTTATGGGGACAGCCGAGCTGCTGCGTGCCTCGAATCAGTCACTCAGATTAGCCCAATCCCTCTGTGCTGTCAGTCAGCTGAGACACTAGCCTGTCACCACATTTACATGAGTCCATCTCATATGACAATGCCCCCTATATATGACAATGGCTGCAAAGAAGGGGTCCACTCGTTTGCAGATAGCGAGTAAAGAGTACAGCAGACAGGCTGTTGTTGGATTAAGCTCATGGAATATGCTGTGCTCATGTCTCTACTGACACCCCAACAACAAGTTTAAGGAGTCTTAACTATTGCTGTTTTCTCCATAGTGGGGAGAGTGTGGGAAATGCATGTCACATGAAACTCACACCTACACTGACAAATACAGATACAAACACACACTGGGATGAACTTCAGCTACAAGATGAGTGCTGTGTGAAAACCATAAACTTACCAATAGTGCCTGTCGTCCCAAAAGTTGGCTTCAAACATGACTTTAATCCACCTACTTCACGTAGTATTATGGTGCACAAAGAACAAAAGGAAAACAACACTTACTTAAGTGAACGCTAAAGAAGTAAGTGGGATTGGCCCTTATCTTGAATAAAGTAATGGCAGAGATGAAAAGGCCCACCCTAAATAATCTAAAATAAATAAAAAAAATAAAAAACTTACTAGTTAAGACACAAACTTTAGGGTGTTATCATAAGGGATTACTTCCTGCAGAGTATGAGTTTGTACTTTAAAATGAATGTGTGGCAATGAAAGGCACCTACGAGCTAACAGTGTGCTGACTGCTTTTTATGCTTTTGTGACTCACTTCACTTCAAACAGTCTTGCAACAAATGACAGTGGATGCCTTCTACATAACAGGGCCAGGGCAAGCATGACACAGGGGTTGACAACTGAACCCTCAAACTCCCTAACCTCTTACCCTACCATGGCGCACACACATACACACACATAGCCCTGAAAACAGCCCTGACATGACCGCTCAGCAAACCTTCATAACCCTTCCTTGTGCTTTTTTTTTCTCTCCATCTCACAAGAGACAAACCTCAATTCAGGACCGTTTTAGCCAAGCAAGTGGATGTGACCCACTGCCCCCCAGTCAGGCTAATCTGAATAAACAGAGCTGAAGAAACGGGCAGAGGAGGGAAAATCTGCCTACATTATGATAGGAGGAGAAAAGATGGGATTCAGCCAAGGGGCTCCTTTTTTATGCACGTTTGATCAAGTGCTTGACAGCACCAGTGGATGGAATTACGGACTGTTGAACAAAAAGTTGTGGTGTGGGTGGGTGTGGGCATGGGCTTGTGTGTGTGTGTGTGTGTGTGTGTGTGTGGTTCAGACTGGACAGCTTGGTTTCCGTGGCCTGACAGTGTTGGGCTTGTGACAAGCCTGCCGCACCACACCACCACATACTATGTGCAACTCGCCCAACAGCCTTTGCAGTCCATCACTCAGGATAGCCGAGGCGAGCGCCGTGAGAAGAGGTCAGACGTGGAGGAGAGAGGGAGGGAGGAGAAAGGAGAGGAGGATGAGGAGGAAGAGGAAGGAGGGAGAGATGGTCAGGGGTTAAGTGTAGAGAAGACAGCGATGAAAGGCAACTGTCATGCACCAGTGCTTGCCCAAGAGCACCTGTCTCGAGAAGAACATGCAAAGTGTGCTGGTCACGTCCTGACAATACCCTCACTTTTGTTACACGCACACACACATACACACACACACATATTGAGAACACACAGACAAGCTCTTAGGAAAGGGCTGATGCTCCACTGTTGAAAAGGCATCGCCTGTCTGACAGCATGCCAGTCAAGCTGTCGCTAGCTCCTTCACATATGCAAGGAAAACTTAGGCTGATGAAGAAAAACACACAGGGGCTCAGAGGAAGAATCACTGAGACATGAACAGACTACCTGAAGTGGCCAGACACTTCTCAAAGACTTGATGCAGAGTAAATGCTGGAACGACCAGGACAAAAGCTCCATGAAAGCGAACCCAGCATAACTAGAACACCTACTCCAGACTGGAAAGTGTGGGAACAAAAGTTAAAGCCAAAGCACTCCAATTCATGTTAGACATTTTGAAAGGTGACATCAGTACTTGTGTTTTAATATATTAGTAAAATAAGACAGGGATATGTTAAGAGCAAAAGAAGTAATTTTCTTAAGTATATTTAGTATCTTTTCACCAGTGTTAGTTTGGTAGCTAATTAAAATCCACACAAAGATCCCTGTTATAGTTGTGTTACATGAACACAGCACACTATAGAATAGCATTGCTCTTGTGTTTAGAGGTAGTAACCATTTGTGGTATTTTCTGAATAGTGGTTAGCAAGGCCAAGTCACCTGCAGCTGACTAATCTAAAACCGATGCTAATCCCTGGCTCTGGCTAAAAGAAGAACTTCCCATGTTCAGCCTCAACAAAGTATTAAGCTAAATGCCAGGTATTTTAACACACTTTCATTGCTCAAATTTATGGAAAAGAACTTATGATGTACAAATTAACAGTTACTATTTACAGAGCCTTGTGAACCTGGTCTCCTGCAGCTTTTGTGAATGAAGGGTTTTGGACTTTTTATTAAAACCAGATGTTGGGCAACGCCATAGCAGTAGGCACTTTCATTTTATTGGAAAGGTGAGTCATTACAAAGAAAAATAAATTCACAAATAAACAGCATGAAGACTGCTCTGTCTTATGCAGGGATTGTTGCACAGTGAAATCTGTTTTATTGGTGTTAGCTAAAATTAGCAACATCCACGGCAGCTGTGTATTCAGGGAAGTATTGATATTTTTTCTTACGAGGCTGAGACTGAATAAGTTTGACATATTTTACTTCTGTAATTGTTAATCCTTTAAATAACCATGGTTTAAACAGGCTTATTGAAACACACGTCAGCCTATACAAAATTGTAGAGTGAGTGCATGTTCACATTCACCTCACTAGAATACTATACAAACAGATATAGAAAATAACGACTTCTCTGGATCATAGCCTTGAGTAGCTAATGAATCCCCTGGAGGCTCTACCCTCTGTGTATGAGGTGAGAGGGTCATTCCCATGTTTATTCAGCAATGAGTCCAATGAGCCACTGCCATCTATTGATTGAACTGATTATTCTATGTCTCTTTTGTGACGGGACACATGCATGACAGATGAACCCTACTTGGACAGGTCATATTCGATGTAATCTCATTGAATCTGACGGCTGATCTGGTCGACCAGTTTGCATGATCCACATCGCGGCCTTGTTTGCGAGTACGGTGACATCTGCAGCTAATGCCTCAACACTAATATGAGGTGCTCGGTAGAGGCTGTCAGACACGTTAGCTGTCAAGAGCTGTTTGGAAAACTCTAGAGACTACTCCCATAGGAGAAAACCATGCAGGCAGTATATGGTGTAGTACCTAAAATGCAATTTAAATACACAATTATTATGATAAAAAGGTCACTTTTAAATTAAAAATGCATTCAGCATTTAAATCTGTGTTGACAGCAGCTCCCTAGATCTGCATTTTGATCATATCCAGGAACATCATTCCAAAATCGACCTCAAGAATGCAACAACACTACCACATGTTCAAACTGTGAGAGAATTTCAAATGTAAGCTACAGTATGGTCTGTCAAAAGTTACTAAATGGCATCTAGTGCTTAGAAGAAACATGAAAACTATACTGCCAATGCCACAGCCTCAGCAAAATACAATAAGACTTTGTTCTTAATATTTGGTTAGATCACATGTCTGTTGCAAGAAGTCTCAATCATCACCTCAGACAATGCAGGCAAGGCTATAAAAGTTGATATCCTTCCTCATGTAAACCAAATGTACCTATGTTGTGCACTTTCAAAATGTCATGCATGCAACACAGATTGCAATACTAATGGTTGGTGTATATGCAACATATTTATTATGGGAAGGTAAAACAGACCCTCTATTGGTTGATAAGTCGAAATCAGTATTGAATTACCTCTTATAAACAACTTGTGCCATGTTATCTTCAGGAATATATCAAATAAGTTTAACTCACAAACTGTATGGCTTAAAATGAATGAATGTAAGTTAATTTTAAGTTTTAAGACCTTCCCCTCTGACACTGAAAATGCATAAAGTTAAATAAGACACCTCTTTGCACTTAAAATTTAGGAGACATACACACAAACACCAATAGAAAGATCAAGCAAAATATGCAGAATGAGAAACATAGGCGTAAACAAATTAACTGCATCAAAGTATACCAATGAGTGACCCTTAAGTATGTTGGCTAAACTAGCCTAGAAAGATACTTAAACCACAACTCAGTCAAAATATATGAACTAAAGATCAAATAGTCAAGACAAGGTAAAGACATCTTGAGGAAAAGCAGAGCAGCCAACTAATCAGCCCCCACCAACACTTCATAGTAGATCAATGAAAGACCCGGGGCCTTAGGCTTGCACTATATTACACACCAAAACTTCATATTCATTCATTGATTTTACTTTTCAGAATAGTATATCACTGAACTCCAATGGGAGCGAAAAATACAGGACGGGGCTGAGGTCAACCCTCGCATGGACGGATGTTTGCACAATATTGATGGCGCATACGGAAAGAAATGACTAAATATCTGGATCAATAGCTAGTTTCCCTAGCTACGACAGGTTGTTCCAGATGGAAATATATAAATACATCTTTATGGCTACTGGAGTGGTGCTAACGAACAGGGCTAAATGTCCCCCTTAAGGTAAACTCTTTGATTAGCCACGGCCAGAGGTGACTGGAGGGGTCTCTTGTTGCCCGGATGCCGCACTTTCAATGGCCCTAGGATGCTAATGCACACAAGGGCCCTGTAAAGGGCCAGGAATATGACAGGTCACAAGCCCTGGGCAGAGTGCTCTGTGTTACCTGACCCTACTATTCATTTGTAATGATAATGGACCTTGGCAACACCACTCTCAATCACGTTCAAATAATATGTACAATTAATAATTCAAATCCTCATTTTATTTTTTTCAATTTGTAATTAAATTCTCCATATTGGAAGATGTGATCAGAGCTGATACTAGGACCAAATTTATTAGAGCTTAAAAAAATAATCTGAATATGAAATTTGTAGTCACATTAGGTCAAAAATAATAGTCAAACATGTGAGGCACTTTGTAATCAAACCAGGACAGCAACTCAGAACTGTAGTGAAAATTCTGCATCTGACTGCTGCTGCTGCTGCTGCTACTGCTGCTGATGCCACAAGAGCTGGCTGGTTTTATTTACAGCAAAACACAATTACTGAGAACAACACCCAACCTCACAGCTTCCCCTGCTCCACAACGGCCAATAAGGCCATAAAGAGGGAGGAACCACATCATTGCCTGCTCCTTAATTAAATGAAAGCTGTTAGGTTCATTTGCTTCCTTATTTTACACATTGAACTAGCCAACCCACTGTTGAAGACCTCCCAGACGCCATCCCTGCTTGGCCCTAAATCATGACAGGATAAACGGCCCAGTGGGTCCCTGCTGGACACCCAGCAGCCACCCAGCGGCAAGGCCAGAACAGGGCATGTGGTGGATTGACGCCTAGCCAGCGATAAGTAATTCTGTAGAGGATTAGCAGCATGATAGCCTGATCAATACTGTGTGCTCAGGCCATTAGGAATGCAGTGAGGAAATGACCCCCTCCGGTAATAAAGCAGGGCATCTGGGTTCTCCTTCATTTGCCAGCTCCATTAGTGTAATGGTATCATTATCTGCCACAGCCGTATTTTTCTGAGATCGGGCTTTTCCACAGCTCAACCGGCGGGGGTCTGATGAAGCTGTGAGAGCCCCCATGCCGAGTGTTCCCCTTTCTGCCATTCTATCCAGAGCCTAGGTGTAAATCTAGCTCTGCTGGAGCTTATGTGCTACCCTGCCTTAGGTATCCATACCCATGTTTTATGTCAGCACCCAACACTATTTCTCCATTATTGGCTCATTAATAGAGCAAGCAGCATGTAGCTTGGGATAAGAGGGAGAAAAAGATGGCCGGCAGAGTGCAAAGCTGCTGAATGTGCTGAATCTGACACCCCCTCTTGCAAAAACACCAGGCCTGACATGACAGGACGTCGGCATTAGTCGCCATAAATTGTTTCCTTTACACTAATTCACCAGCTAACATTTTGTGGGGGAGAATTGATTAACCATGACTGGATGTGCGGCCACATAATCAGCTTTTACCTCGCTAGTTGTTAATTTAACAGAATTGCCAAGGGAAACACAAACCATTTTAATGAGTGTTCAGAAATTAAATACCCTAAACAGCTTGCACTATGTGCCACAACCAGAGCAAACCAATGAGGCTGATCTAAGCAATGGGCTGGGCTGAGCTCAAGACCTCACAACATCTGGTGACCCTGTGTGATCATTACTTAGCCTGCTGCTCACACACATACACACTTCCTGTTTCGACACAGCACTTTATACTTGTCATCACTGTCCAAATGGCGAGTCTGCATCAAAGACAGCACTAGAACATTGGCTGAACGGACAGGGTTAGTGCTGTTTTCACACTTGCCAAAGCATGAGTGGAAGTTCATCCTGTGATGACAAAATTGATAAAACATAATGCAATGTTTGCAATTCATTTGGTCCATAGCAAGTTGAACAAACCAGGCACAGCAGAAACATGCAGATGCTATTGGAAATATCCAGGAAAATATACAAAATACATACACTTTAGGTCCATCCTCTAATTCATTTTTATTTCATACCTGAAAGAGACATAATTGGAGTGGGTTACTTCTCCCTGGTCAGCTCAGGAGAGGGGTGGGTGTCCTATTTTATTTCATTCAAACAGATTCCTGCATCCCACCTGTCAGTATGCTACACTGACTTGCTGTGGGTGGATTTTCTGAGGAGTCTGTGTATTCATTTGGCACTAATCTCTTGGCGCTCACATTCTCTAACTCAGAATGACAGTAGACCCATCATAGCACATCTCTCACTTTGTGCAGCAATGCAAACACTTACTTACAGGACAAGACAACCACCATATCCAAGATATTAGTTAGAATAATAACTCTATCGTTATACAGCCATTGATATTGTAACTAGCTAAGATGCATCCAGCTCCTTCTTTGGCTGCTTTGCTGTTATACAGTTATTTTGCAATTACAATTCTTGTTGCTCATCCTTTTATTTATCTAAAGAGAAAGGAAGCTAAGCCATTAGGTCTGTGCAGTGCTGCCTGACTGCCTGAGGGCCAGCTGGAATGAGTTCTCTCTCTGAGCCGCTCATCTGGCCGCCATGGCTGCTTTCATAAACAGGAGGAACCACGTCCTACATAGTTTCACTGCTGTCTAACATGATCCAAACACATGTGCCACAGCAGACGGCGTCCAAGTCAGGAGATAAGAAGAGAAGCAGACAGAGAGGCAGACAGATAGACATACAGACAGATGAGTATAGGCGAAGCATGGCTCAAGATGCCTTGGGCAGAGCAGAGTCCTTTCCTTCCTCTGCCTTAGTGTCTTTTCAAACCACAAACAGTAAAGTCACAGTTATCCTGCCATTGAAAGCCAGATTAAGCCTGGGTCAGCACGAAAAAGGGCTCAGAGAGGATGGGTATATGCACAGCAGTCCTTGTAGGTTATGAAAGCACACATCTGCCCTCATGACTTAGATCATGTAGAAATGATGCTCCAAACTTTTCTTCTTTGCAGGTTTTCAAACTTCATTGGAAGCTAATCACTCATGTTACATTATCAGATTAATACGTCAAATTTGTAATACACATTTAAACAATTATGTAGACTACCGTATCTGTAATGAAGCCTGGGGCAGCTGTAGGACTACTGACCTGGCACGGTGCCAAACCTGAGATCCACTTTACACTAACTTTACTATTTATCTTTCTTTTCTTTCTTTCTTTTTTTTTTCTTTTTTTTTTTTTTTTTTTTTTTTGCACTGTTGTCCTTTAGCATGAACTGATAACTCACTTCTCCTTTCTCATAGCAGAATGACATCTCGCCGTAAGCGCCTACATTGCTTGTTGCATGCTTTAAAATAAATAAATAAATAAATAAATCTATAGATTTATTATGATTGCTAATGTTTCTTACAAATGTCGCACGCACTGCAATTGGATCGTATATTTTGTTTATATTGGATGTCACCGAATCGTAGCTGTACACGTTACAGCTTATTATAATCAGCGTATTTACGTAATTAAAAAAAAAACGTTATATTGCAACTGTAATTCTTCATTGTGATAGATTGGGGGGAAAAATGGAAAACACAATAAAGGAAATAGGCAAGGTGAGGTATGCGCTGACATTCACGGCTTTCTAGCCTTCAAAATGCAACCAGCAGCATCACACAAGGAGCATTAGATATTCAATGAGCGACAGGGCTTAGAAATATGCCAGACCTAACGGAGAAAAACGCTATCAATACCTTTCTTCTCTTCTCCCCCTCACTGTCACCCGATCTTTTCATGTTCCTGGAGTTGTGTTTACACTGCCTCGCTTTCATTGGGGGTGACGGTGGTTGTTGTAGTATACGAATAAACGATAACACAATATATTCCCTTATCAAACGCAACGTATTGAATTGTAGCGTTACTTGTTCTTTCAGTAACGGGCAAGTGGTAAATATTTTTCAGGCTCAATGAATCATAGTTGAGAAATTATTACGGGAGAGGGGGAAAGTGGAGTCGGTCGGACTACAAATCCCAGAGATAATTGGTGCTCGAGGCGGAAGTAGCTTCGACACGCTCGAGACATTGCACTCGCAGATGCGGCGCAGGTATAGATCAACAAACTGCAGATATGCCTATCTAAATGGTTTTAGATCAGTCCTCTGCCCTGTTAAAATGGCTGTGTGATTAAATAAACATTTTGAAACAGAAAAGGCATGAATTAGTACACGTTACGAAAAAAATAATGGTATGTTATTGACAGTTAATCGTTTATTAAAAAAAACAAACTAACATTAAAAACAAAAAAATTTCTTTATGCCCCCCCCCCCCCTTTGGC
>JAPSES010000001.1:20284650-20299965 GCA_029822895.1 Maxillicosta whitleyi
CCCCCCCCCCCCCCCCCCCCTTTGGCAAATCAAAAGCAGCCACTTTCATCTGAGACTAGGTGTAAAAATAGCAATAATACGTTAAACATGCTCCAGTTCATGTCTCGCCAACCTTCTTTCAACTCTTGCATGCTTCTCAAAACCAGGTGCTTTTCTGTCTGTCTGTGTGGGCAACTATGTCAGTCCTTTTCAACTCACTCCTACTCATGAAAGTACACCATACAGCGTCTGTGTGGCTGCCTCCATGTATCACCCGACATTAAGTGCTCTCTCAGGGTTCATCCAGATTGCTCATAACATGTTTTGAATTGTGCTGAAAAGTACTCTTTCCATTGTTCCTATCCGAACACATGTGAAATACAGGAGAGATTTTCACGGATAGAGCAGCAGCAGTGGGAGGGTGGTGCAAGGGCAGATTGCAGGGGTCTGAAACACCTGTTACATATTACCATTACAGACTTTGATCAGTGTCTTCATTAGTTTCCTTTGTAATCTCTTTTCTTTTATGGTAGAGCTGACCCAAGTGAGCCGGGTACTGTGATTTAACACACATGTTTCTTTCACCTGTCTTGTAAAATGCTCAAAAGCTCTCCCACTTTCAAAGATGTCTGTGTCTCTGGCATCCCTTACTAATAAACGAAGGGGGTTCTTTTGATTCCTATTTATAACCTACATTTCCTCTCCTCTGTCCTCGTCTTTCACAGGGAAAATATGTCTGAAAAATACCCTTGGAATAATTTTCTACAAACTAAGTCCATGTGCACCCAATTTTTTTTTCACATAAACATATGGGAGCCTATAGCACCTTTTAAAGCTACTATCGGGGGGAAAAAATATGATGTTGTAAATTATGTCTTTGTTTCATCTCATGATGTCAAAAGCTGCCTTCATCCAACCTCAATCACCCCGATCCATCATTACACCATGTTCTTTTTATGCGTCAAACTATCAGTCACATATTCCCATTGTGAATCATATCTTTGGATATTTGCAAGGAACAGAGGGTTCTCTGCCGGATTTTTTATTTTTTTTTTGCTTGGACTGTCAAATCTAGGGCTCTACATGTGAATATTAATGCACAGCACAGTGTTTTTAAATATGATCAGACCACTTGGCTTGTCTAAGAATTCATGTACACGTAGAACCTGTTTTTTTTTTTTCATTCCATTGTGGGTGGCCTAGCACTGAAATAGTATTAATATTCCCTAAAACTGATGACTCATATGATACAGTTGTCCTGTTAAGTCATTTATAGAGTATATAAAACCATCTTACACATATAATATAGGCTTATAGGAGTTGGATTTCCTTGGATATTAAAAATGTGAATCGTTGTCAATGTGTTGTAATACATTGCAAATTTTCTTTTAAATGCAAATATAAGTAACTGAGACATTACCATTACCATAATTGTAATTTAGTATCATATCATATCAAGTACTCAAGCAAGTCTCTTATTTTTAGGTATACTTGCAAAAATGTGCAAAAAAAAGTGCACAAAATTACAGCCACTCAATGCCTCGCAATAATCTGTTTCTCTGTTGACATATAGCTGGGGACCTTGAGACTTGTTTACATTTGTAAAATGAAAATTTAAGCCTGAAATGATGGAAAAAACTAAAGACTTCGTAAGACATCTTTATGTTTCATGCTATTTCACTCAGATAAAAATAGCTATGAGCAATGTATACTATACTCCCATGCAACCAAATGACATGGGCTGCAATCACTAAAACTACATAATTTTGAACACTCTTGGAAACATGCATTAAAGTGTATGTATACAGGTATATGTATCAGTGTCTTATATATTTTAAAGTGAAGATTTTAAACATTATACCTTAAAATACTCTACACTTTAGCTACAATGTTAAAGATGTTTTCTTGTGTGTTCTCTGATGTAAAACAAAAAAGCAGTGCTCTCAGCACAAAATTGGTTGTTTGATGAGCCTCATTCACATGTTCTCACTGTCAGTCATTGTGATGAGGAACATGTCAGAGAGGAGAAAGTTCTCTGGATCTTTTTGGCTTGATGGTCAGATCTGAGGATCTGTGAACAATCATAATGTACAGGCTCTTTACATGGAGGGAAGCCAATTACCTTCTTCAACAATGCCTGTCATTTGTCCTACAGTGAATCAGGCTCTGAAGCAGGCACCTCTCCTCTCATGTCCGACCTGCTGGGTTCAGCGCAAGGCAAGGTCACCCCTGTACACATTCTGATGTGGTATCCTGCAAGGTAGAGGAAAAAATCACTTTGAACTTCTTCTGTCATCATATAGCCCTCTCTACTGGTCTGGTGAATATGTTTGTGCTCAGGATAGGGGTATGTTTTCTGTTATTGTGCATTGCATCAGCTCAGGATGACCCTTTGACAAGGCTTCTTTTTGTGATATAATGAGCATCTAAAGCAACTTGGGAAGAATAAAATATGAGGAGAGCACTGAGCCAGAATGTGCTAAAGCAGAGTACAGGAAGACAGAGACCATTGTGTTGTGTCTGTATTAAAACCAGAGCCCACAGCCCTGCAATCATCTCCCCCTGACGCTCCAAACTATTGTATGACCTGCAAATCAGAAATACAAGAGACAGACCTTTTTGTGAATAATGGTATCTTTCCAATGCAGGAATTTCTATTGGGCCACCTAGATTTTATTATTGCGTTATCAAGTTAAGCTGTGGTTTGTGTATGAAAGAGAGGAAGCAAACTACTGGGAAAACTGAAAACAATACAGTCAAGCTTTGTCCTGCACCACACAGGACCTCTGGTGAAGGTACCGTTAAGAATTGTAAACAGCATTTTTCACCCACCGCAACTTTGTCCAAGGACTATCCTCAACATATTGTGCTGAATCCACGAAGGCAAGTTTTTCTTAACTTTTTTTTTTTGTGTGTTTTTATTTATATCAAATAAGCATATGGAACAAGTATGTGCCTTCTCTGCTTACTAGCCTTAAATGCTTAGCCTTAGGAAACTGTTATTTGTCAGTGCTATAAAGCAGATTGCTGCCCAGTGGTTTCAATTAACATCAAAGAGCTCTTCACAGGCAGTAATAGTTATATCAAAACCTGAAATGTATTATTTAGGTTATGTGCTGTAATCCACCAAACGATTATGCCCTTGTGCAGAAGAAGGGGGTTTTCGTTTGTATTTTTTTTTTTTTTTTTTTTGCTGAGTTTTTCCATTCCATATACTGCACCGCCTTGGCCATATTTCTTTGAAGTAGCCCCACATCCCTCCTGTACACTCGCTTTGTACCACCAGGATACCTGCGTGTCTCACACCCGGTGGCCTATTAGTTACAGGGCATTAAAAGTGGCACCACAACAGATAGAGCAGATTAAAAGTCCAGTTTGCTGAGTGGGTAGGTTCGGGGCGGACTTTGGAAACACTTCCAGGTGTAGCCATTTAATTACCCCTGAAACCATCTACACTCTGATGGTCCTATTAATTTTACATGTGTTATAGTATAAAGCATTTTTTTAAAAAATGGAAAAGGTGAAAACTTGAGAATACTGAATGCTCTGTTGATATTTTTAATCATTTTTTAATGTCAGTTTTGGCACTTTTTTCTTACATTACCAGGTGTGGACGAATCGGAAGAGGCCCAGACTTGGTGTGAATTAGCTCACACTCTAGCTCGTTTCTTGAGCCTACAAGGACATAAGTGCCAGAACTGAGAAGCACCTGCAGTCGAGATGATAAATATAACCTTTCTTTAAATCTCACCAGGAAATATTGTTTCTTAAAGCCCCTATAAAAGCTCAGAAGGGACAGGGGCTTTTTTTTTTTTTTTCTTATTGTCTTGCTTTTAGCTGGAGTGTCATTAAAACCTTTGCAACCCCTGTGGCCAATGCTTAAAGTGCACAGAGGGCCCTTTAAAATTGTTCAAATAGTACATACACCATTCAGTATATGTTGATTAAGCCTCAATAAATGATCACATAGCACCACAGGAAGAAGCCCTTTGGTTAGCGAACAGAGAGAGCGTGCAGCCTTAGTCTAAGATGTGGTACACCTCCTCGCCTGGGATAACTTCCAGACACCGAAATGAGGAAGCGCTTTGCTATTGCTGTGATTTGAATACCATGATCACTGAGCACTTTTATAGGAAACCCATTAAAAATGAGGTTTTGACATACAAAAGAGCCCCTGTTTAAATCTCACGCACAATGTCAGGCTGAAAGACATTATAAAACTCTATACAGAAGCATACATCCATGTGTGTGTCCTTGCCTCATGCGCCATCAGGAGGGAATATCTTTTGTAGAAGCAGAAATGACCCTTTTTTCTCTGGAAAAGCCTGTACCCTATCGCTCAGCGCCATGTGGCAGATTAATCGCACATTTGTTCAGTGTGTGATACGATCACTCAGACCAGACTTAACTTTTAACAAAGACGGCTGGATGAAATATGCTGATTTGTCAAAATACACCGTGATCTAAGGAAATGGGGCAGCTGAGGTGGACACAATGGCCCAGTGTGACCCCTCACTCCACCTGCTCTTGACAGTGTTTATAAAGTGCCAACTCCTCTCATTAGTGTTACCATTACCCCAGAGTTATAGCAGCACCACAGATCAAACACAGCTTGAGAGAACAATGGCTGAAATGGCATTAATATGATATGTAAGAGTTCAACAAATATTTGGAGGGATCTCTTTGATGGGGACTGTTTTACATTAAGGGCTTTTTATTAGGGCTTTTCTGGTCTTTAATGTGCATGTTTTCCCCCTGAGTCAGTGTTACCAGGTTTAGGTCTTGTGTGACCAGTTGCTGAATTCAGTAGAAAATGCACATGCGGCAAACATGCATAAGTACTTGTTACACTGAGGATATTAAATTGGTTCTACATAAGCAAAACAATGTCATAAAAAGGTTTTTTTTTTTTGTTTTTTTTTAAGTGCAAATCAAAAACCACACGAAGAACATGAAAATCTACTGTAGCCTTTGTGTCATTATTTTTGGGTTAATTTTGTTCTATTCTTTGAGATTCTATTTTCAGTTTCATGTTTAAATGAAACCACACAGTGCAGTTGGTTTGATGCTAAATGTTAAAACTGTGCGGTAATAAATGTGGAAGCGAGTCACTAGAAATTCATCTGACAGCCTGAACTGTACCCAGACCAGGCAGAACACTGAAATGAACCCTGAAAAGTGTTTATTTATCCACACACATTTTTCCTCATTTCAAAATTAGCTGACATTACGGAGCGTGCTTGTAATGACAGACATATTTAACACAAGCTGAAAGGTATAAATCACACCCAACTTCCCATATACAAAGCTTCTTATATTCTCATCGAGGCCGCCTTCATATCTAATTACTGTACGTCCAGCTGAATGGCAGGTTGGTTTATAGTAGAACATAGGCACTTTACAGCCCCTCTTTTCAGGCCACCCTCAAAGGTTAAATTGAGATTTTGTAGAACTTGTGTAACATAAATTCTGTCTGTTTTCGTTTCCTTCTCATTTGGTCTTAGTGGCTTTCTTAGCTATATATGCTTTTCTTCTCCTCTCGTTTCCTAAAGGCAGTGGAAATAGAGTTCACGAAAGAATGAGGTGCAAAGGCATATCTAAAAAAACAACTGCCTTTACTCAAAAATAGATGAACTGTGCGCATGCAGCTATAACTCCACATTCCCTATTACTCTAGCCACATTTTGAGACTGTCCCCGAGAATTCCACTCTGTCAACTGTCTCGAATGAGATGTTTTTGCTGCCGCCATAGGTTAGTCAAGAGGGAAGAATTAGATTAGATGTAAAGTAGCTATAATTCTCTAAACAGTATTGAAAATCTTTTGGACGCAGTGCCACATGTGTTTGCATGTCTGTTTGGTTTGGCTAGAAACTGACAGCAGCTTCTGGTTATCCAGAACCCATTAGATGCTTTGATCCCAAATGGGCCTTGTTTCCATTTGCTGAAAATAGTGTTCTGTATTTATGCTGCGGTACATGGATCGGACCTCTGTGATTTGTTTCTATGTGTTAAATATGATGCCCTGCCAGCTCTTTTTAGGAAATGCGGGAATGCTGTCATCTCCCTGCTCCTCGAGGCGCACATTGTCATCATTACCGTCATCAGTAAGTGACGCTATTTTAGAAATATGACTAGAAAATGATCATCTGTTTTGGAAACATCAGGTTTAGGTAGTTTCAGACATTTCCAGTGTAATTGACAGTGTCTGTTCATTGATCATTTTCTGGGAGATTCAGTGCAGCATGTTTGTGTAATTACTCATGTTTTGGTGATGTCACAGTGTCAAACTAACATCCTGACCTCTGAAAATCTGTATAACATACATCACAGACGTACCACACACCTAGAGGTAATACTTTCCATGTACCACCAACACAAAAGCAGCCCCCGGCTATAATTTGAAGCCATTGAACAATTCTGCAAATTATGTTGTTTTGTGGTGTATGGTTGAGGCAGATTAATAAAGAATGTGGCTTGTCCCGCTGGACTGAGGACAAGCATCTGACAATATCAGGGGGAAAAAGAGAAAAAAACGCCACAGCTTTTATACACATGTAGATCATATATATCACGGAGCCAAGTCCCTATTTCAACATTGTGTCAAAGGCTGCTCTGGACCACATCCCAAGCTCTTTGCTTGTTTGTCTTTTGTAAAAAAGGACAACTACCCCAGCAGTGCCAAAGCACCCCAGGCTCTTTGATATGTGAAAGCCTAACAGTGGGACTGCTCCCTGCTCAGCTGGTACGCAGATGTGTATGTGTGCGAGTGTGTAGGGGGAGCCCGCTGTCTGAACCGAACACAGATTAGTGACTCCTTTTTTTATTCCTAATAAATAAACCCCAGTGCATGCTGGGGTATGTGTGAGGGGAAAATAACATGCCACTAGCCAATCAGAAGCAGGTGGTAGGGCTTGGTGGCTCTAGACCCCGTAGCTCTTATCATAAAACAACTGCACTTTTAACTTTAATTGTAGTTGTGGATATATTTTGGGGTTTTGGTTAGAAGTGTTTTATTACTTCAGACTGGAATCAAAGGAACAGAAATATAATTATGTTAAAAACAGGCAACAATTTTGTTGTAGTGGATGGTGGCCAACTTTCAAGTTGAACCCTTTGATAAGAGTCCTGCCACATGCAAAAGAAAGAGGAAAAAATGTTTTCCGTACGTTGTATCAAAAATATATTCACGTTGCTATTTTTAAATATCATACTAAAAGTGGACAGAATACTAAATATATATATTTGAGTTCTTTGCTTGAAGCAGCATGAACCTTCTTTTTCAAAGTGTGAATGATTTTCTATGAATCATGTGTGTTTGGTAGCACTCATAGTCTACTGTTTGTATGGGCATTTGAGTGTGTGTTCGTCTGTGCAGCCTGTCAGTCATCAGCGAGCGCACAAAATAACAGCTGCACGGTAGAGGTGACAATCCTGCTGAGGTGGTCAAACACACACACACACACACACACACAGAGAGAGAGAGAGAGAGAGAGAGATACATCCACACAGGCACTTATTCCACTGTACATTTGACTTCTTTTGCTCTCTTCCAACTTTTGAGACGTTAGCTGTTAATCCATAAGCCCGCTGTATAGTGAATTGTCAAAATAGGCCATAGGTAGATCCCTGTGTGATGTTCCAGGCTGCAGTTTGGGTTGATGGCCTCCAGTGAACGTTCCTCTGAACATAGTGGGGGAGATTATGATGAAAGGAGCAGAGAATGAGATGACACACCCTGTCTCCATAATTCGCTGCTTCATCATGAACAGAGGCATTAAGCGCCACCCTTTCTTTCTCCGGAGAATCGTACATGTCACACTGCACAGTGGCTCTATATGAGTCAGTCACCTCAGGTGTTTCGCACACACACATCAGTGGAAGCTTGGCAGGTCGTCAGATTACTTCATCCACAGCATCTGAGATCACAGAGGGAAAAGTATGATTGATAATGCCAATCACTGATGCTTTGCTTCATTGCAGAGTTTCCCCAGCCACTAAAAAGCATGGTTGGATTCTGTGCCTTAAGGTTCTTCCAACATTTACACTACAATTTCTTTTTTTTTTAGGATTTCAATAAGGAGTTTTAGTGTTTCTTTGTTTCACTGCTGAAATATATGACATTTTTAAGCTTGCCAGGAATAAAACTCTTGTGAAAAACTATTCCGATTTATGACACATTATACACCTTTGCCTCATTTATATACTAAAGGACCAGACTTAAATTCACACCTGAACCATACATTTTTAGACCGGTGTTTAATGTATTCTAAAGTCAGTCTGAAATTATTTTAGCTATTTAAATTATTGAATTATAGCTGCTTGAACCACTGACATACTGATAAATAGAATTGTTCCATGCCAGTAGTAACATTCACTCTGGGTTGGCAGCACTTGAAAAGGATATAAGCATTATATAGGTAGCAATAAATGCCATAAATACATATCTTTATTATTTTTGTACTGTACATAAATACATTTCAGTTTTTGTCCTGTACATTGTCAGTGTCTCTAATTAAAAACCAGAAAAAGTTGACCCTGTTTTGACCTGTCTTACATCTGACCCAAGTTTCACACTGTAAATCGACAAACAATTAAATAAAGCAGCAATCCAAATGCTGAACCACAAAAACATCAGACTGCCATTTTTGGGGCCTTTCCCATAACCCTTCGCTCTTGGTAATTAGTCAGCAATTGGAGATAAAGCATGTGATTGGGAGTGAAAACAACGTGGGGATCGCAGACTGTGGTTTGGAATGGCAAATTCCTATGGGAGACACAAGTCTGTCACAAAAGGAAACGCTTGATTTAAAGGCGTTGATTCAGTAAATTGCTCTCTCTGAGAGACAGCACAAGAGTTTTTAATTGCAAACATTAAATTACAGACTGAGAAACTGTAGCGTGTACTGTGCAGTATGTATTTAGACAGACTTGCAGCTGCAACTTTGGTCCTGATAAGTGTTAGCGTCATCAAGATCAAAATTGTTGCTCATGGTGTTATCAAAATGTATAATTGATTGCACAGACACAACCGTTTAAAATTGCTCCATCTGCAATTAATGGAAAAAGAAAACAATGTTTGTTTTATAGATCTGTTTTCTATAGCTGTTACCTGGGTCGAGTGAATAATATATTTAGACTTTGTTGGGCCTGTAAATTTACAGGTGTCTTCAAAATCAGCTGGTTATACAAAAATATGTCTGTCATTGTATTTACATTATATATTATAATCTTTTTTGTTTTTTGGTGCATTGTGATGCTTATTATATTCGACAAATTCCTTTTTTTATATAATAATAGGTGAATTGTTTCTGTGGAATACTAAAGGTTTTTCATTCTAAATCATCACAGTAAATATTTTTCTTCACATCTGGCATGTTTTAGTGTGTGGTAACTCATTTGTATTGTTAGTATGTTGTGTATAATTAACTCACTTATCCTCTTAAGAATCGAAATGTTCTCTCACATATATACTTTTTTTGGTTTTCAGAGCAGTTGCACTAATCTTCCAGTGGCACCAAACAGATTTGTGTCTCTATATTGGGCTTGGAAAATGGTTACCGCTCAACTATGTTGATCACTTTGTGGACGGATGTGTGTGTTTTTATGTAGTGTGTGTGCTCCAACCCAAATGTAACGTGTCCTCTAATGTGTGAAAGTGTGTGTGGATGTGCACACATGTAGGCGCATTGTAGTTGGGTGTAAATGACTCGGTCCTAACTGTATGTGCATGTGACAAGTGTGTTGTGGGGGAGGACTATGTAATGTCAACAAACAGCAACAACAACAACAACAGTTACGCTGGCTGCCACTGAGCCTCAGCTATGTTGTAATTAGAAGTGGATGAAAATGTGGGACAACAGTGCCTTTAACCATAACCAAACATTTCTCTCAGGCGGAGGATTACAGACAGAAACTGAATGTGGTCTGCTCGCCCCTCTGCGTGCCACATGTCACCGCTCCTCTGGCCACCAATCCTCGTCCTCTTCTCAGCCACCGGCCATTTAGGTCTGCACCCCAGATGTGTGATATGGTCACCGTCAACCACTTAAGTGACTCACCCTGTGTACACATCCATGCAAGTGCGTGCTGTGCAGTCCTATTATCCTCCAGTCTATGCTGCCTCCAACTGGTTGGGGATGATACTGTCACAGTGACACTCATGCCTCTTTAAACTTTATCCTCTCTAGAGAGACAAATAAACTGAAATTATAATACAAATTATACATTTTGAGTATGTTTTGGAGTTAACAACATAAATTGGATGTCTCTGCGGCTTAAGAAATACATTTAATATACTTCACGTATCAAGTTCCAACCATTTATAAGTACAAGAAGTTAAATAAATGTTAACAAGGAGGTGCAAATCCAATGTTACCTCATGTCTGTATTTCTCCGTGTCACAGAGTGAATGATTTTTCGCTGCAGCTGGATCTAAAACAAGACCACCACATGCATGAATGAGTGTCAGGCTTTGAGCTCTACCACCATGTCCTGGCATGGGGAGCACATCTGAGAAACTTGTAAACAGTCAACCATAATCATATGTACCCTGAACAGAGACATGATTAATCTAATCCCCGCCTGTCGGAAAATGCCAGAAAATGTCTCTATTTTGGAAAGCAATCAAGACATGCTTGCCCCGTGAATATACATCGTAATGGCTGTGAAAAGATAGAGTAAAAGAGTTTTATCCAATTTACTGAGTCGATCAGGTTACAGTGAAGGCATGCTGTGTTTAACCCGGTGAAATGTGTAGCCTGGGGATTACTGAGGTCTGTTAAGTGTTCTTGCCCTTCTCTGTTTCCCCTGCACATCTCGGGCTGACCTCTGTGCATCCTCTCGAAGACAGATATCAAATTCAAGTTTAATTGGCTGCAATAAAACAACACAAAGCCTGCTTTGTTTTCCAAACACTCCATCCAAATAAGTGAGTCTGTTGCCAGCATCCTGAGCTGTGCATGGGACTGCATCTCAGCAGGGAACGAGGGCTGCAAGTTTAAGTTTGGGTCTGACCCTCTACATTCCTGTTACCCATGTTTGTCCTGCTCAGCCTCCTCTGGGGTTGGGTCAGGTGGGAGTGAGACCCGGGCCTATACAGCAGCAGCAGGAGAGGGGGTTTGAATGTGGACAGAATGGTTTGCTCAGCAGCCTGTTGCTTTGGTTTGTTTGGAGCTGCGGTCCTCTCTGGAATATGTAACTGAATTCCTTTCCCTGTCCCACAATCAGAGTTTGCTGCCAGCTTCCCTGGCAATGAGGCCCTGAATTAGGGCCAGTCCTCCTGCTCATCCCACAAAGCCTTTCATGTTCCCAAACCGCAGCCTGAGCGAGGCGCCTCGGTTTCAACAGCAGCAGACCAGCATATGTTTGCCTAATTCCTGAGACATGATGACAGTGGTCTCCCAGCCACGAAAAGACAGCTTCACTTTTTTTTTTCTTCATCCTGCACTTTAATTATTATTTTCTGTTGTTGATGACTTCCAATAGTTACACACCACATGTTTTCTCATTACATATGTTTTTATTCTTTTTTTATGAGCAACCCCTCAACCCACACCCCTAAACCCCCCTCCTCTCTCTCCACCTCGGTCACTCTTTCTTCCCACAATGCTTTGCTAACACATGACCCTACGGCTGGAAAAAAACCAAAGAGCAGCGGGGGAGGCTTTTCATTGCCCAGCAGGAGATGGAATTATGGTTGGTTATTACCCACAACTGCTAGGTGTAAGAAAGGATCACAGAGCTGAGAGGTGGACACAGTCTTCCTGCCACAGGTCACAGCAGATCACCAAAAAAGCCAGGCCTGATCTCATAAAGACAGGGCGTTGGAAAACAACACCCAGTACTGCACCCGCCGATGCCCTCTTGAACTTGCATTCACACTAACTGGCGCCTGGTAAATAATCAGAGCCTTTGTTTTGCGCTGTCTAGGGAGGTTCACTAATTTTACATTTTTATGAAACATAGAGCACTTTAATCAGGCACTGTAAGTAGGATTACAAATTAAATATACTGTATGTCTTCACCACAGTGGAGGTGGCGGCCAGTCAGAGCAGGATGGTGTTCATCGAAACTTTGCGTTTGATGAATGAATTAGGCTGGATTCAAACCTGCAACCTTGCAGGTTTTTTTTTTAACCCAACAACCAAGACCACTCGTCGGAAAAACAAGAACAACACCCAGTCACATCCCATGATCCCTTGTTGACCTTTCCTTCACACTTACTGGCGCCTGCAGTAGCGCGTAGTGTTAGAGACTTTGCCTTTGGTGTCTGTGGAGGTTTTATTGATGCCGTGATGATCATAAAACCCACAAGAAGTGCTGCTCTTAATAACCACACAATCTACAGTGTAATCTTCAATTTCGTTCTTATTAAACACACAGTCTATTTGCTGGTAAGGTGAAACGCAGAGCCACAAATCTGTTGCAGAGCGAGAAAAGGCTCCTGTGCAGCCAAGAGAAATAAGCAACAGAATCACAGTGAAAATAATCAGAATTTAGTGGCACATAATGGTTTGCTTTGAAGGGGAAGGTATTCATTTTTTTCTGCTCTTTATTCCACTTATCAGTAGCCCTGCTCTCTTTCCCCGCAGGCCAGTCTTTTGGGAGCTAAGACTCTTTGGCTCACATCAACTGCCTGTGGCTGTCATTGCATGTGTTGAGTTTCACCACTAGTTTCCTATGGCTTACTGTGGCCCTGCTATCCTCTCAGATGGCGTGTGACACACACTTATCCCAGGCAAATCTGTGCCATCCCCTCCTGCCAAGTCAAACAACTCTCTGTATATTGCTGATGTCCAACCCAATATCTGTGGACTTTTACAGAGGTATGCTTTTTTCTGCTTTTTCATGTACAAATCTGACCAGAGTTCCAAATACTCAATCATTAAATTCTCAGCACTGCTTGCTGAAACATTCAGAGTTTATTTTATTCCTGCATGTACAGACAGCCGCAATACAATTTTAGCAGCCGCGGCAGGAGCCGTGTGTATTTTAACGCGCTGGCCATATGTGGCACCCTGACCTCTTTCATAAACAGAACAGTCTGCAGTGTACCATGGGTCTGTTTCACCCGTTTGCGAGGGAAAAAAGGGGTGGTGAAGGGACACTTTAGGAAGGGGTTCTATTGGGGTAGTTTCAATGGAAGTCATGTTGGAGCTGTTCCCCTTTGAGGAAAGATGGGCAACACTTGAAACTACATTTAACTGGGGTCCAGCTCATTCTTGTATTAGTAAAGCCAAAGATTTCATCCGTCTGTTCACCAGAAGGTTGACAGAATTAACTTGAAAAGGATTCCCTGTCCTTAAACTGTCAGGCAACATCCAGTCCTTCAGGCAAGTCCAAATATACTGGACTATTTCATTTCCAATCCTCTGTGCTTTGTGCTTTGTAGTGCAGTTTTGGATGTAGAACAGTAGCTAGGTAGAACAATTAGCTTTCCACCAATAAACAGCTCTTTCCCTCCAAAACAGATGATCATTCTGTGTGTTAAGGGGGTCTTTGATTGATGTGGGTGGCCAGAGTTGAATGCTAGTACTCAAAGCAGACCCCTGGGCCTTTGAGCCCTATCATTGCGAGGGCCCCCCTGTGGCGCTCTACCTGCGGGTATCAGGTGTTGTGAGAGCTTTCGTGGGGGGTGAGGCGGGGCAGGGTGGGGTGTAATTACACATGCATGTGAAGGAAAGGCCTCTGAGGGTAATGAGGTTTGGAGGATGCTGCCATCTCAGAGGGTGGTCCCTCCCTCCACTCTGACACCGATCCCCTTGCCTCTGTGTCTGCGGCTGCTCACGCGAGTCGCCCCAGACCCCGCGGTCCCCTCCTTTCCCTTTGCCTGGACAATCGGATGGGCTTCGGAGGGGGTCTGGAAGTGGCGCATACCCCAGTTGTTCCAGCCAAGCGGGCTCCTAGAGCTGCTTCCAGGCATTTCATCACATTACATCAGATCAAAAGCAATAAGCTAATTACAAACGACTGTGGGCATGCAAGCAGTAAATACAGAATCAACATAATTGATTTAATCCTCTCAATGCTAAGTGAAAAACTTATCAATGCCGGGGCCAAAATTACAGCCCTGTTTTCCAGGGCAACTGCGACAATTGGATAAATTAGAAGATCACATGAAGTTCATTCAACCAAAGTAAACTCTAGTGACGCCAACACAATTCATACAGAAACGCTCAGCTAAATGGAAAATGAGAGACATGTAATTTTAGGCCTCAGCCTTGTGCCTAAGACACATTTAGACTTACTTGTTTTGTTTGTTCATCTGTTTTCTTTTGCCGTGAAGAGATTTTTGTGCGCACAAGTTTCTTCCATCATTCACTGCTGCTGCAGACAGGGAGGAAAGGATGTTTTATGCATGCTTCAATATGCATCTTAAAAGCAAAAGCATTAGGAACGATAGCGAAAATGCAAAGGGTTTTCGTCAACGTTTACTTATTCATGATGCGCTGAGAAAAGCACCGTATTTTAGAGCAAATCCATGTTATCATTGGAGAAGCTCCCCCACAGAAGTCATTTTCCACCTGAGGACATGCGCTTTAATGACAGTTTGAGGTGATGCCGCTGGAACAGAGATACAGCCTCCATGTTCACAACACATGCAATATCAAAGCAGAGGGGAGGAGGGGAGTTTTCCATATAAAACTTGAGCTGTATGATAATGATGATGGGATTCTTCTCCGTCTTATCTCCTTTTTAATCACCACACTGGAATGAACGTGCACCTTATTTATCCGCACCTTAACAGCTGTGTCTCACTCTTTTTCCTTTTTGTATTTTCACATTACCTCATATCTAATTGCATTATGACATTTATATTCAGATTTTTATTGTCTTTATTACGTCCTTTAAGAATGTATTTCAAGTGCTAAAAATGCCAGATGCACTTGTTTAAGGATCTTTACAGTGATTCACTGGAGCAGTTCATTATTACCATTTTCTGATCATGTACACTGCAGAAGACGTGAAAGCACAAGTGTGTATCTGTTTGTGTATGAGCAATAATGTGTGTCAATTTGGCTTGCCCCCTTCCTTGTCTTTTGGCTTCTGCTCAGTGGTGGCAGCCCTCTCCCTGACCTCTCATATGTCACACAGCGCTCTTAGCCAGCATTGTTTTCCTGGAAGATGTATACTGTGGCCTGATCATGAACTATGAGCCTCCAGCCTCACCAGTACACTAGCTGGGACTGAGTAGAACAAGTAAGCCATCTAATGGACAACAATGGAAACAAGGAAACAATTTTGTTTTTGGTCCAATGCTTATTCTATCTATCTATCTATCTATCTATCTATCTATCTATCTATCTATCTATCTATCTATCTATCTATCTATCTAT
>JAPSES010000001.1:20300065-20343174 GCA_029822895.1 Maxillicosta whitleyi
ATCTATCTATCTATCTATCTATCTATCTATCTATCTATCTGTCTGTCTGTCTGTCTGTCTGTCTGTCTGTCTGTCTACCTGTCTATCTGTCTATATGTCTGTCTGTCTGTCTCTATCTATCTATCTATCTATCTTTGCCTGTCTGTCAGTCTGTCAAGGGTTTACAGAGTTTGTGAAAATTAGTGCTCTGAAGTGAAGTAATTGCAGTAAATGAATGTCCAAATAGCAACCAGTGTCCCCTGCACTGCTGTCTGGGCCTCGTTATTTTCTTATTTATCCTGAATAAATAACCTCAAATTATCCATAAAAACATAATGCCTTAGAAATCTTCCCACTTCATCTGGTTTTGATTAATGTTTTTACAGCATGGAATTAAATGTGCTGGAGACACGATCCCGTGCATGTATGGGCCCCAGAGGAGGGAGCAGAGCTGTGACTCCTTTAGAGGAAAAAAAAAAGTTCCCTTTGTTTTCTGTTCGGGACACGTCGTTCTTAACTGCTTCCATGTGGCCTCAGTCAGTACGGATCTGAAGAGTGAGGTGGCAACAGATAATAACGCAAATAAAACGCATGGCAGTTAAAGCGAATATACCAGCTGTGCTGTTTGAAATCGCTCGTCGTCACTCAGCCGGTTGTGTAGGCGTGTGATTGGTGGAATGGGACAGAGCACAGTGTGATAAACTTACAGTCTCACTTATGGAAATGTTTGCATGAGTTCTTGACGGATGAGCGGCACTTGTGTTGCTGCAGTTTAAGAGTTCCCTATCTGTGTCTACCAAGACCACAGTAGCAGGTGTCTAATGTGACCATTTTGGTTATTCAACACATGAGTCCATTATGACCGCTGAGCCGTGAGAAGAATGGGGGAAGGAGGGCTGCTCCTTTAAATGGAATCTTTAATTTCACAGGCCTCTTGATATCCCGCCGCAGTTGCGATTGTGTAACAGAAAAGAGGAATCAAGGCTTTTGAAAGCACATTAAGCAGAAAGCAATTAACCAACACACAGTAGTTAATTTTTGTATTAATACTTCAACAGCTGGTGCAGATTGCTTCCTCATTTTTATCTCCGCTCCAGCTGTTCTTCCACCGACAAGAACATTAAAGAGGATTTGTCCGTAATAAAGTGGCTCCATATATAGATACCTCGCTGAGAAACAGACCCGTAGGGAACGTGGATTTACATATAGAGAAAGTTGGAATAACCGACATCTTTTCAATACCCTGCTGGTCTTCCTCTCAGCGAGCACCTCCAATGGGAGCTGTTTCAAAGACCCTTTTTCTTGTCTACCGAGTGTTGGCGTTGGTGTACATTTCAAAGTCCTTTATTGACATCCTCTACAGATGTGCTGCTCGGAGGAACATTTGTTATATTGTGAATTGGGTACTAAAGGGAAGGCCCAGGAACATTTGATTAATACTCATACATATGGCTGAACTGCTTGTGTGTATCTCCGTTCTATTCTATGAAGCCAGAAGGCAGGAGGATAAAAAAAAGAAAAAAAAGAAAAAACAAATTAAGTGACTTTTTTTCATACTTTTCTCTGGGCAACAGCTTTCCATATTTGAAGGATAATGTGGGTTCTATTTCTGTCTCAGAAAACCAAATGTATTATGTTTTTAGATCAGGCGAGGTAAGAAGGGTCTGCCCATGGGGTCTTAGCTGACTGTCAAAACAAACATACCAGGAACAAGTTAAGACAGGCTGCCACTAGTGCCACATCCGTCCTGTCTTAAACCAGCGTAAACCACAAGACATATACTTATGCACTCAGGCAGTTGCCACACAATGCCACATGCCTACTTGATTAAGTGAGCACTGGGTACGGCTGAATGACAAGCCCGAGGCTGGAGAAAAACTATTTTCACCGACCGTCGTCTACTTTTGCAGCATTAATTTCACTGTTAGATGTCAGGCCCTTGAACACTGATTGTCATGTGGTCTCATATTTATTTGTTTGAAAACACAAATGTTAATTGTCATAGGTCAAGACCTCTCTCTGATTCAACCAATCGCAAAAGGCTCGCTTGACAGAAAAAAATGTTTTTCTTTACAGCAACACACTCATGATAAGAGCAGAACTAGTATGAAAGAGGGATTTAGAAGATTTATGTTGTGCTCTGTAAATGAACATAATTGAGAAAGTGCCTGACACTTGATAAGGATTTATAGTGCCACTTATCTAAAAAATGTTTTTCTGCTGGTTTTCTAAATGCTCGTCTTAACCGAGATCGCTGAGTTTGTTTATTGGCGTATCATGATTCTCAGTGCTAATTAAAACAATATTGCGCGGGCAACTGTGTCTTTACAGTCATCGGAGTGTTTAATCATTCCAGAGAAAATTATTTACAAAGGAGCACCTAATGATTTTTGCAATCTCAACACACGCTGTATTTGCTTTGTTGCTTAGATACTTAGTGTTAATAAAAGTGATGCACAGGGAAGAAAAAGTGCACTGTTTGCCATTTTTGCAGCACAGAATTAGTGGCAAACATTATGAGAGAGCAAGCCATTAAAGTAAGAAATAAGTCTTAATTTATGGTTCTGGTCTGTTTGTCATTTGGCTTGGCTACTGCTTTGTTGCATAAGCATGTGTGGAATAATTATGGACACAGTAAGATGGGATTTATAACGAGTGTGAGGATGATGAGGGTTGTGTAGGAGGAGGAAGGAACTGCAGCCCTTTGCAACAGCACCTCCAGATGTGCAGACGGAGGCCGCAACCCTTGTGTGGTTCTACTTTAAAACCAGTGGGAGAGTGAACATGGCCCGTGAAGGTGATGCACCAGGTCTAGCGTGTGCATTCATGTGTGTTGGTACAACCTTACGATCAAGTATTTCATCCCACATGTCACGGGAACATGTGTGTGTTTCAGAAAACGTGTTGGCCGGACTTTGTTCTCGCAGCTGATAGTTTTACAGACGCAGCCAGAGAAAGCTGTGCTGTCTGTAAAGCATATGTTAAAGGACACAAAGATTTATTGGTGACAGGTTACCTGATTTCACCCTGCTAGTCCTGACACACAATCAAAACACATTCTTTTACTCACACACAGATGCACCAATTCTCCCAAACACCCGGCCTCACCTTGATGTTTAAAAGTCAATGCTAAGTGCCTCTCGCCTCAGATCATCTGCTCAGCTGGTTTCACTGGTAATGCACTTCAGCTTCACGTATCCAGCAGCTGATTGTCGTCCAAGCCACTCAAAGAGGGACTGCAGTATCTCTGGTACTCACTATCCATTTCCAAGGTTCTGAATGCAGCTCTGGGGAACCAGGTGTTACTTCCTCTTGCTCTTTTTCAATATGATGGAGGTGGCAATTCTGGTCAGAGGGATGGAAAACATTAACGCTAAGGCCGCAGCTTTGTTAAGTCAACCAGTTTTCCCAGCTGTTCAACATGAGAGCGAAACAAGATTCACAAAGCAGAACATTTATTAGCCTTCTTCCTTTGTCGGAAAAGAACTGTGTCGTCAATTTCTACGCTAATTGTCATGTTGTGTGCATTTTTTAAATGTCACATCTGTGTATTTCATCCAAGACATTCTATACCAGTGGTTTCTAAACTTTTTTGGCTCATAACCCCATTTAAACATCACAAAGTTCTGGCGACCCCAGACATTCAAAACTGAGATCTTTTTTTTTTTGCTAAAATGTGTTTTGATCATGTAATAGTTTTCTATACTATATTGCAAAAGAAAGTTAATTTTAGGCACATTTAGTCTATATAATGTATATTATTATGGATGGAGGAAGAAAAGCCAGGTTCAGATTACTGCACAAAGTGAGAATTTTATTTTCCTTGGTCAGAATATGTATAGTCAGTCCAGCTTGTATTTACAAGTATGATAATTAATACTGAACAAACAATAACTCAAACTATGAATTATGAAAGAACTGCAAGCATCTGAAACCAACCAAAATTAACATCAGACGGATAAATAGAACCACAGTGCTTCAGTTTCAACTTCACAGTTTGTCTTACATGTATGTGATTGTCTCTGTCAACTCACCATATATTTTTTATGAGTTAGCTTTTATTTTTATTTGTATCAATTACTAGAAATTTCAGGTGACCCCATTTGAATTCCAGATGACCCCACGTGGGATCCCGACCCCAAGGTTGAAAAACACTGTATTAAACCAAACAACTGTTTTCCATAATATGGTCTGAAATGTGTCAGAATATTGTATTTAAAGCTGCAGGAGCTGAAATCAGGTCACTGTAGTAAATGTATTTCCATCCAGAGTTGAATTAACATTTGACCAAGGTCTTGAATTGATGATTGGATGCTGTGTAAAGTCTTAATCACATTCCAGAGATGCTCGATAGGGTTCAGGTCTGGACTCTGTGGTGTTCAATCTATGTGTGAAAATGATGTCTCATGATTCATGAACCACTCTGTCAAAAACCCAAGGAACTTGATGATTCCTGGCATTGTAGGTTCATGCTGTCTGGCAAATTAATAGCTGTTCCGGAAATGAGATGCAACTCAATGCATCAATTAAATAACTAATTGCAGAAATGATCAAACTGAAGGCTCTTAACTATTTCCTTTATTAAATCCAGGTGGGGATGTTTTTTTTTTGTTTGTTTGTTTTGTTTTGTTTTGTTTTTTTGCCAGGCAATATATAAATGCAAATGAGCTGTAGTCGTTTCATGCTGTTATTGGAGAAGCCACTTTTTCAAGCTTCTGTTATGAGACATGGAGTAAAACAGGTCACATCTGACAGAGTCTGATCAGTGATTGGTAATTACAGCTGTCAATCATGTATTAAAACATCCACTACCTATCTGGAAACACCTGCGATGAACCAAAATCTGTCATGGAATAGATTTTCTACAGCTAAAAATGACATGTAAGGATTAGATGCGTAACACTCAGACCACTTGAATTACAATATACTGAAAGGAAAATCGGAATTAATACTACAAAACTATCAAGCACTGGATCTTTAAACGTCCAGTGTGCACTGTCTCATCCTCCTAGTGACTAAAAATGTGATAAACATGAAAACACAAAGAAGAGGAAAAACCCTAAGAGGTTCATTGTTTGTTTTAGTCTGGGCTCTTTGGCTTTTTGGTTGAGGAGATAAGAACTACAAACATAGCTGGCACCACCTGCTGCAAAAAAGGAAAAAAAAAAATGGAGGAAGTACATTGTGGTGTGCAGATCTTAGCTCCTGTATTAGATATAAACAACTCAGGTAATAAACTGAAAACATAACAATGACTATTAGAGTATGTTCCATCTCTCTAAATCTTACTCACTCAACCTTTCATAAATCATTTCCCTCCGTCTGCCAGCAGGTAGTCTCAGATTCAAGCTCTTTTGTTGGTAATAACAGAAAATCGGCAGTTCTGACAACTACATCGGATAAATCTAGTGTCAGTGCGGGTGCCATTGCCACTGTTTTAGCCACACACACAGCTGTGTTAGGACACGGTGGCCCTCTACTTCGAACTATGGGCCATGCACCAACTCTTTCCATAACTCCCAAGTGTTGTATTAAGACTTTATAGCCCTATATTCAAGTATATGTGAGCATAGGTTTAACATGCCAAAACAATCTGCCCTCTTTGTACTCTGTCAGCAGCTCAGACTGTACTTTTTCCATGGCTGCTTTTATTCACTGAGCATGTCTCCTGACTTTCCTGTGATCACCTGTGATATAGTAATAGAGCGCGGAGCCTTTGATGGACTGAAACAACAGCCAAAATGATGATTATATACCATGCCTGGTCATGAAGAGACGGCAACAAAGTTCACATTTTGTTCTAAAAAGCTTTCCTTTGATTTTTCCATTTCAAAGTCTGGTATCATACAAATATGCCGGGCAGAGATTATGCCCCCCCCCCATTTTATACATGCTGCTCTCATCACTGAGAATAGAGTGTATCCATAATAACTTGCACATGTCCCACTTTTGTCTTTGCGGTTTTCATTCGGCTATAAATTGAAGGTAGACACTTTTTTTTCTGGGTCTCTTTGGGTGATGTGTAAGACAGGTTTAAATGGATGTAATTTCCCTTTGAAGCAATTGTGTGAGTCATTAAGTGGTGCCAGTTTGCTGTACATTGCTGGTGGTTTTTGGAGCAGCGTCAGGGCACTCCAAGTCACCGTACTTCAGGTCCGTACCACCCCCCCCTCCAAAAAAAAAAAAAAAAAGACATCTGGCAGTCATTCTGGTAAGAAGGCGAGTGCCAACACGAACACATTAGGCGATGGACCAAATGCTCTAAACCCTAGACTAACACAGAGCGCATGACAACCAAAATCGAAACCTTGCGCGAGCTCCCGCATTTGCACTTTATTCCGCGTTGTGTTCCTCTAAAGATTTCCCTTCCCTGACGCCAGCGCTCTCTGTAGTGAAACCGATCCTTATTGAATTATGAAGGAAGCATTCGCAACCGTGTAGCCCAGCCACTCTCAAATCCGCTGTGGTCGGCATAAAGGAGATGGTTAATTTTTACATTAGAGGGACTAGGAATGATTTGGTGAGTGGCATGTTGTCACTACTCCCCAAATGACCCCTAAACCCTCTGGTTCCTATTGGTACATCATGGTTACAGCTTAGTTGACAACCCACATATTTTAGGAACACAAAGAAACATGTTTTTCCTGACAAAGATGTTGAAATCCCTTCTTTCTGATTTATCCAATACTGTCTCCGGTTATTTGTTTCTCAATATTCCTTTGGACGGCACATTCCCATTTTTTGTATAGCCTTTTATTTTATAGGATTAAAATACACTTGTAAAATTTCGAATTACTTGACTTTAAATTCACTGAGTGAGAGTCATTTAATAATCTTGGCCACATTTATCCAACTTCTGATCATGAATGTTTAATAAAGAAGCTACATGGCTTGTGTCCATCCGTTTCTCTGAAGCGACTTCAAATTTGCTTATCGTAATTTATCTTAACAGCATTTTGCTTTTGAATAAAACTTCTCCCTAAACAATTTTATAAATCCTTTCTGTCAGACAGATTTGTGGTATTTGAATCGAAATGCTCTCTGGAATCCTTTCACCCAGCAGATTTATAGTACATCATCTGAATCAGCAGGGCTGGTGTCGTTTGCCAATAACACTCTGGAAAAGGAACTGTACTGCTTTTCAGTTGTTTTTCAAAACTGGTGAAGAAATACCCTTTGAAGTCCTGAAGTGATAAGTTGTAAATCACTGACAAATATATACTCTTAACCTGGTATCTATTACATTTGAAGGCGAGGTCGAGAAATTAGAAAAGTACATTATGGTTTAAAAGTCAGCACTGTGTACAGCACATTTTTCAACACAGTAACATAATAAAAGTCAATAATATGTAATTTTATTCAAAATGTTGCTGAGATTTTATTACTGGAAAAATATGACCAGCTACTCTCCACATTTTCCTAATCTTTTGTTCTTCACCAAATTACCCCCCCATCCAACTACTACTGCCCTCATCCTTTTATTCCCATAACAGGACTGGAGCATATTGGCAAGAAGCTCAAGGTAAGGCGTCCTTTTTATCCCAAGCAGAAGCTATCTCATTTCAGACCAAAACATCTTGAATGTGACTCTGGATGGAAAAATCTGGAGCAGTGGTCCACTTCTGACCTTGGGGAAATGCTAACTCTGTGGCTTCACAGAGATTTAACAGTTGTCATGAAAACATTAAATTGAGACCACTGCATCTGGCAGTCAGACATTAATGCCGGTACATCACAATGCTGCTTTTCGGTGCCAAGCAGCGGTGACTCATTTCTGATAAACATCTGCATCATAAAATAAAAGCGTGGCCTTGCTTGCATCTCTGCAATGGTACAGTGAATATCAGTAATGCGCGCAAGCAATTTTTTCACTGAATTATGCCTTTATTCAAAACATACAGCTGCAACATATTGGGCACAGCTCTGGAGCAAAAATTGGGACCCCTTTCATGGTTTCATTATAAACACACAGATTAGTCAGTTATTGGTATAATTAAAGACGTTCTAAGCTACAGTTCCACAAACACACTGGCATTGTCAATATTAACACTGAATATGTTTGTATTTAATGATAAAATTAATTGAAGCAGTGTAAACATGTGACACTCATTCAACTTCGATACAATAAAAACTAGATAAACCTTGTTTACCTCACCTCACGACTTTTTTCGGAAAGAAGTTAGCTTGTGCAACGGGAAAGATGAAACACAATATTATTATGCATGCACAAAGGCATGACCCCCATAACCATCCCATAATATTTTTTCACTTACATATAAATCATACATGATGTTGGTCATATTCTTTGGGGTTGGATTCATTAAAAGTACAACAAAGTATTAATAAATTAAACTGTATTTGATGTAAAAGGACAATGACGAATGTCCCAGTGGAAATTAATGTGGCTTAGAGCATTAAAGGGACCCCTTTGTTGATTCTCAATTCCTGAAAAAAAAAAAAAAAAAAGTTTACTTAGACTGAGTGCATCAGCAGAAGTCAATAAGATCACTTAAACACAGTTTGTTGATGATTGCACTGGGCTGCAGCAGAAGACCTGAACTTAATCTTAACTTGTCCCTCCACATGCCAATATCTGTTCCATTAAGTGGTAGACACAATTAAAAAAAACAAAAAAAAAAAAAGCAAATCTGCAAGCCAAGTGATAATCAATAGCTTTCACTCTTCTGTTTAATCAGATGGTGATATTTTTAATTTGTTTGTTTGTTTGTTGCTCAGATACATGGCTGTATCTAGAATATTTATTTGCCCCAGAGGTTTCTCTTGCTTTGGTTTGTGTCAGCGTTTTGTGTCGTTAGCGCTCCCTGTGGAATTCTCTAATGACAGTCCCAATTTGGAACTTTAATGCAGCGCTGAACAGAAATCACTCTTCTCTTCAACTGGCTGGTATGAAAAACTGCCTCCATTGCAGGCCAAAGCCATTGTTTTACAAGTGGAAACCCCAGCGACAATTATGCCTTGCTGGTTATGGTTTGGCCGGCTGAGATCGCAAAAGCCTTGTGTTCATGCTCGTTTTCAGAATGTGGCTTTCCACAGTTAAGGCGAAACAAACATACAAAAACAAACAAACAAACAGACGAAAAGACCAAAACTCCGGCAAACTAGAGGGGATAACATCACCAGAGATGCAGTTACATGGGTGAGAGTTTCCAGAGCTGTCATTCTACTGAGTTCTAGAGATGTGATAATGCACATAAATGGAGGATTAGTGGTCAACCTTGGAAACACATGTGCTGAAAGCAAAGGAAGTGGAGCAGAGAAGGAAGTTTGGCACGTGCAGCAGCTGTGTGGTTTTAGGCGCTGCAGGGTTCTTTGATCTGCTGTACTCAGGTGTGACAGGGCTTTGGCAGACGGCGAGCCTGGTGCAGGCTGAGGCTGAGGCTGGACGGGCCCATATGGTCTCATCGAGAGCATGAGAAAGGGCACCTGCCATTGAGCAAAGAACAATGATGGTGCTCTCAACATGTACTATAACTTCTGGGATAATATTAGCACCTAGACCTTGTTATGTGAGCCCTGAAATGAAGATCTGGAGAATTTTTGAACCTCCTTGATTCTTTAATTATTCCCATCCATCCATCCATCCATCCATCCATCTACATAACTGAGGGGCTGTTGAAACCAGTCCACTCCAAAATGCAGTGAAAAAAGCTGTGGAATAATACGTGTGAGCTGATAGTGAAGTGGCATATCATCCTCAAATACACAGAAAAGTTGGCATAATGCAGAAAAATGAAGACTGGGAGTTTTGCCAGTCTGAATGTTCCAACAGCCCAGCTATTTTTCCAAAGTAATACCTTTAGGAAACATCTCAGGAGTTTTTTTTTTTTTTTTTTTTTTTTTTTTTTTCCAGCACAGTGAGGACGTAACCCAGACCATAATCTCCACCAAACTGAAGGAGATACAATATGAGCAAGAAATAGACTCTAGGCAGAAGAACAGTTAAAGCTATTAGTATGAGTGCAGGTATACTCTGAAATTACAAACCAAAACAAATTTTTATGTCAGAGAAAACTAAGGGTTTAAATGTCTTCTCTGGTCCATTTTCAGACACCTAAAATTGCTTTTCATGTATTTGAAAGACCAAAACGCACTGCACTATGGAGGATGATTACCCCAGCATTACTGTAATGGTCCTAGGGCTGACTGCAACTGTCATTGTGTTGACCCTTTCATCAGCAGTGATCAGCTAAGCTCCAAAGGAGCCTAATAGGCTGTGGTATAAAAACATGGTGCCATCATCAACTCAGCAAATTCACAGTTCGTCTGGTAACGCATCTTATGGTCTTTCAATAAATCAGTCCAAGTAAGGATTTATGAAAATGACTGAGTGAACCCAGAGGTCACAGGCAGTTTAATTTGATACTTGGCAGTAAATCCCCTAATTGTTTCTCAATGCGCCTTTACAGTTGTACAATAATACCACAAGAATACTAGCTTGCATATCTGGATACATAAAAGGAAACAAAATATCATTTTTATGTGCTGTCTGCTGGACACACCTATGTTTAATAAAACTGTGCATTTGATTTTGTCCTATAAACCTTGTCTGCAAAATAGGAAATTAGCCTGTTACTCCGATGCTTAATGAGCTGCATGTTTTTTAGGAATCCAAGTGAACCATTACTACCATTTTGTCATGATTTGGCGGGCTGTGTTTCAGTCCTGGGCTCTATTATTTCTTATGGGCTAATTAAGACATTAGCCATTATAGAAATTCCTCCACACTCTTTGTGGAGTCAAACCGTAGGCTTGTCTTTCGACTTGTTCCAACTCCCTTGGTGCCTGGGCAGAGCTGAGGCCTGAGGTTTTCTCCCTCTGCAGCTGCAATTTCTTGAGCAGAGATTCACGTTAACAAATGCTGTGACCTTTCTGACCCCGTCAGTGGCCATCCAACATGACAACCAGAGGATTTAGACAGATAAAACTTCCACTTCCTTCAATGTATCCTGAACAGTAAGGCCCTCTTTTTCTGTTCCAGCTTCCATTACACCCTGACTGGAGTTTGTTAACTCTGTCATTTGCAGGGAGACTTTACAAAGGTCACTGTCTGTGTATTTTTCATTAACAACCCAGCACTGCTCACTCCTCAGCAGGATAATGAGAACCATCGCCTCGGCAGATCTGGAGAAACATTTTTGGTGTCAGCAAATGTCGCAGCTTGATGGCATATAAATGTAATTTATCAGCGTGTTTATGTTGCCGGTTTAGTAGGACATTTTTATGCCCCACTGGAGCAGGGATGCTGTGTCAGTTCATAATGACAATGTCACTTGCAATAACAGACAGATTTGGTATTTGTGCCGTCATCTCATAAAGCAGCCTTGCACAGTTTGTGAACTGTGACAACTTTATGATTATATTTTACTCTCTTAAGCATAACTTCTCAATATGAATATACTGCTACACTGCATGAGACAGAACTGTGACTGAACTCTATTTGAGACTGAAACACCCTTTAGGTTCCTTTTATTCTTGGACTATAGGAATGTACACAACAAGCGGGTCCTTTTCCTTAAAAAGACTGGGCATTACATCCTAATTGAAACCACTCCATAACGTGTTACACAAATAATTCACAATAGACAAACACAATTGGTCATTGTAGTATTAAACTGTAGCCCTGTGTGCATTTGGTACATGCGTATCAAGATACTGTAATCTTCAAACAATATGAGGGACTGATCTTCTCCAGCTCTCACATCATATCTGTGAGGAAGGGACAGTTTTATGGCAGCACTAAAAGAATCTGGCTGAACTTCTAGGTTTGATCCTCCCAGGGAGAAGAAAAAAAGGGTAACACTTTAATCACTTCAATACCTTTTGTTTTTTGCATGGACTTAACCGCATCGTCACTGAGTAATTGTCAGACTAATTTTGCCTTTTAACCCAATTCCTTTGCAGATGCAAAATCTTCCAAAGCACCGTCTTCCTTTTACTTTTAGTCATGTCCCTCGTGTCGTGGGCCAAACGATGCTGTCAGTGACAATTACGCAGACTGACAGCTACTAAAAGGGAGGAGACTCCGTACTAACTTGTAAACAAGTTGCAAAATGGAAAAGAATAGTCTGAGCCTCAGCAAGGCCTATGATGCTCTTATTGGTTATTACTGATCAAAGACTTCATACTATTGGATAATGGCCATGCTTGTAGTCCAGCCATTGGCAAGCCACCATGGAGAAGCTTGATAACAGAACTCATTAGAATTTAGCCTTCTTGCAAAAGAGGTTTTGCATGCCAGCTTATTCATGAGGTGTGCATTCCCCACTGCTGCTGTCATTGCTGCTGAGATGGATTTCATATGGATGGCTGCCATTATATCAGAACCAGAGCAGTCTGACAATTATCACTTTCTCAAACTGATGGCTTGTACTTTTCTTTCAAGTCAAAGAAACCAACAAGTAAGACCGAAAAAAATACAAAACAGAAAAATATTGAACCAAGAAACAGAGAGTGCAATGGCAAGTAGAAGAGTCATAAATCCTTCCCTGGGTTTGAATGTAATCAACAAGAGTTTTTTTTTTTTTTCTCAATTGTTTGCTGTTGCCAGATTTGATTGATAGGTCAGCCATTTTTATGGATCATTTCACTTCCAGTAAATATGTGCACAATCATGCTGCCTTCTTGAAATGAGAAAAAGAAACATGATTTCTTTTTGTTTTCAATCTTGTAAACCACAACATTTGTATGTTGTCCAGTAATGACAATGTCAGACCGAACGAGCCCCTGAGGGTTTTCTGGGCTTGAGTTCTGAAGGCCATGGGCTGACAGATACATGCTATGAGAACAAGGCTGAGAGGAAGCTTCACCATGACTCTGGGCAACCACCACCCCTGCCCCTCAATAGTCTGCATTCATGGTGACCGGGATAGTTTAACCTCAAGTGAATGATATATTGTGATGGCAGACACTCACAGAGAAATATTGTTTTTATGCAAGTGTGCAACTGTTATTTATCACCAGCATTTCCACAGTGACTGCAATCTATCATTTTAGTTTTTTAGTTTTTTTTTCTTTTTCTGAGAGTTCAGCCTGATGAACTGGGTCAAATACAGAACCATGTGTCTTTCATTAAATTTAAGAATTAATGTAATGTCTTTACACTATCGCTTGAATATTGCCAAAAATGGGAGGCAAACAACAGCAGAAAAAGCTACATTAGTCTGATCCATTTATCTCAACTTGTAATATATTTCTGTTGGTAAAACCTCTTTAAAATAAGAGGAAACTGTATTTTATATTGTACAGCAGATGTAACAAAACAGGTCAATTAAAAACAAAAAGTCAAACCCAAGTCCTTAACCCAAAATATACAGGATATTTAATAAACGCAACAAGATCTTTAACTGATGCAGTGAGTCGCTTTTCACATCTTAAATAAACACCAGTTTAATAGAGAGCGTATAAATTGGACTGTGTTTCAATGAAAAGGGTCGAGTGGTCTGATGAGTCCAGACTGACCCTGTTCCAGAGTGACGGATGCATCAGGGTGAGAAGAGAGGCAAATTAAGTGATTACCCATCATGCTTAGTGGCTAGAGTACAATCCTATGAGGACAGTGTTATGGTCTGGGGTTGATTCGGTTGGTCAGGTCTGGGTTCAGCGATCATATGTGTCCATAAAGTGAGGTCAGCTGAACCTGAATATCCTGAATGACCAGGTTTTGCCATCAACCATCATTTTCCTTCTTCCGTGATGGCACAGGCATATTCACAGATGACATTACCAGGATTCATTAGACTAAAATAGTAAGAGTGGTTCAATGAGCATACGACATTATTTTCACACATGGACCAGGTACCACAGAGTCCAGACCTGAACCCCAGTGAGAATTTTTTTATCTAACCAAAAAAGGAAAAATTGCTTTGCTGATAAGCAGAGGCAGATTTTTCATTTATTTGTTGATCTTTGCTGTACTTCTGCAAGTGGAATTTTTTGGTCACTCTTGCAGCATGAAGGATTTTATCACTTTAACTGCCCAAGGGTCTGTTCTGGTTGTTCCAGACATGGTCTGCAGGCAGGACAGTCCAGTACAGTCTGTGACTATGGAGCCACACTGTTGGAACTCATGCAGAATCACATCTGACACACACCACACGCTTCATGGAAACAAGTATCTTTCCAACTTGATTGCAACATATGTCTCTCTAAAATATAAATTTACAACTTTATATCAGTGTTACAGTAACACACAACACGCTAATGCAACCCCAGACCACCACAGATGCTGCTTTTGTACAACTTACCTGATGGTGTTTTTCATTTCATTTTTCATCTTTGGTCTGTAGAACCAGTCATCTGTACAGAATCTGTGCCAAATTGACATAAGACCTCCTCTAGAGTAATACACTTTATGATTGCATCTCTGGATGCAACAGTAGACTCTGTTATAGCACGTGGCTATATTCAGCATATTAGGATGACAGTTTTTCATATCATGGCACCTGAGGGCTTGAGGGTCATTCACACTTTAAAGTGGTTTCTTTCCTCAGATTTCCCCAGCCTCCCTGGAAATTTTCACAATATTTTTACCTGTAAATGTTGACATACTTACTGTAAGTAGAATGACAATTCTCTCACTGAGTTTACATAAAGTGGTGAATTTGATCTCATCCTTGTAAAGACTGAGCATTTGGTTGTGGATGTTCCTCATATGTCCAGTCATGATTCCTTCAACTGTTATCAAATAACCTGAACTGTAGAACAGAACAGTGTTAGTTCAATACTTATGCACATCCATACACTTGTTAAGTTATTAGCCCACAAAATTAAAATATGATTCAAGTAGTAACTTCATGCAATAATTTGACCGTGTAGATGTCTATTGTAACTTGGTGTGTGATTCAGACATGTCAAAACTAGCATTTTAGTAAGAATAATGTTGATTTGTGTCAGTGACTGTATTTCCCATTATGTCATTTATCTTAATTATGTTTCATATGGAATATACACAGTTTTTCAAATGTTAGCTGGTGAAAAACTAGTTAAGTTAAGCTAATGCTAGCTGCGTGCATTAGCACTGTTCAAAAATACCTCAGATAGTCCAAGGTTTGCTAGCATCGTTAGTACAGCTACGGTCGAACTGGAGCAGTCAAAACTAAAAATAAAATAAAATGCAATAATGGTCGTTTCTTATATAAAATAACAATACAATGCTGTAATTTATAAAAAGCAAAAACCTGTAAAAAAAAAAAAAAAAAAAAGAAAGGATCCAGGAATATACTGTAATTTTTTACAGTAATTACCAAACAATTTTACAGCAATTTATTGGTAACTTGGTATTTACTATAAATTCTACAGCAAATATGTTAGTGTAGCTACTCTGATTTCTTACTACTGTCCAAATATATGAACTTAAATGGACGTATGGATGTAAATCTAAATCAGCCATAGAATGTGAGAGTGGATGGTTGTTCATCTGTATGTGTGTACTCCACCTTCACCCAATGGTAACTGGAATAGGCCAACCCTAACCCTAACCCTAACCCACAGGACCCTTGACAGTGAAGCCAGAAGATGAATGAATGATTATGGCTGATTCTGTGAATTTTTCATAAACAGCAGCTTGACTGACAACACAAAAATTGATGATAAAATATTGTAACTCTCAACATCTCAAAGGTCACTTCTGTCCCATTAATAGTTATGGGTTACAATACTTAAGCTCTGAAGGCAAAATGAAAGTTAGGTAGCACAACATTTTGATCATGATGGAAGTCTGGATGTTGCATCACAGTCTGTAGGTGTTTGGGCTTAATCCCAGTTAAATCCAGATGTCTAGTACATTTCTGGGTTTTTAATATGGTTGCCGTATTTAGCAATATTAGAGAAAAGAGAGATAGAGAAGCAAGTTCACTACATCAAAGGCAGTTGGACCTTTTTATTTTTTTGCTGTGCTTTACTGATTCCATTTGTTAAATAGACCAAGGCGCAGTTGTACAAAAATGCATGAAGACAGGTTTAAGACATATGCTTTAACAATGGGTGATACGCATTTTGCAAAATAAAGCATGTCATTGAGTTAAAAAAGTGACATTTTCTCTGATAAAATTACTAGAATATTAAGCAACACTTGTGATCATTTTATACATTTGCTTCTTAGAGAAAAATATATGTGAAAGAGCCAGGACTGTCAAAGTTTCTTCATTTCCGAGACTGAGAAAACACAGAGCTCCTCTCAGGCCCAGAGCGGATTATACCTGTGTCAAAATGCTCAATGCATCTTCACAAGTCCCTCACAAGTGCAAGTTCTGCATAACAGTGAGATTTCAAAGAGTTACACCAAGAGCTGTGATAGTACACACAAGTGCCTGTGTAAGTGATGAATCTTTACAAAGAGGCCTTCAGCGTCCCAGGAGATGTCCTCATCTTTGCAGAGAGAGGTAACACAGAGGACAAACCATACCAGATACTGCAACTGTCTCTCTAATGTATATTTATAGCACTTCACTTTCATTTAAAAAGTTTAAAAACTTATCAAAGAATGCTAAAGATCTTTCATGTCCCTCTGAGTCTAATGCAAACAGATAATTATGTTTACTTTTTGATGCCTTGATATATACACTGTTTTCCCTATGAATGTACCAGTCACTATCAAAGATAAGACTGCTCCTACATGGAAGCTTTGTAACTGCTCTCTAGTCTGCAATTTGTCAGAGTAATATTTATATTTGCTTTCATGTTTCCACTAGTAATAATAGCTTCTGGTCCAATATATGAGAAAAGACATGAAAAAACAGTAAGTAATCTATTGGTTTGGCTGATTCTTACTTTATTCTATTTCTTACTATATATATATATATATATATATATGTGTGTGTGTGTGTGTGTGTGTGTGTATAGGGAGGGGTTATGGGTTATATCCATATATCCTTACTGGGCTCAGTTGTAAATGATGGATTCAGCCATTACTTCTTTAAATGCTCGACTCGGAAGTTTAACCAGCCATCAGTCAAAGCTGCCGCCTCTGTCTGTCTGTCTCCTCCTGTTTAAAGATAAAATCAACTTAAGCTGAAGCTCTGTACATTCTAGGTCATTTTCTGCACTTAATTAATTATTAATATACAAAAAAAATCAAGCTAAGAGGATAAAGTCATAACAAGCATTAAAATATAATGGAGGACATTATGGAGTGGGTTTACCTCTGACAGCTGATCAGTCGCGCTCCTTCTCCTGAGTTTGATCTGGTCTCTGTTCCATGCTAGTCAATCATCTGGAACAATAAACTAAGTTGCTGCAGGCGTGACGGCGTGGAGCGCAGAGAAGAGCACGGTGGCTACTCGACAGACTAATTAACCATACAGACAGGGCCTGGCGCCATAACCCAAGACAATTCCAATCTGAGGGGCTGTAATTGAAGTGACAAGTTAATTACAGGCTGATAATATCGTGCGTTCCTTGTAACACCCCTCGCTAACCCCCTCCTCACTTCTCCCTTTCCTGCTTCCTCTGTCTTCCTCTGGTCTCTGGAACCTGCTCTACCTCCCATCCTCAGATGTGTTAATTAACAACGGTGGCCCAACAGGTTCTGAGCTTGCTCACATGACCCCCTATACCCCTGACCTTCTCACCTGTGCTGGATGTATAATTAAATGGAAATAAGTCCACTTTGTCTCATTTTCATTTACAACATTTATGAGCTGCACTTTGTAGACTCCAAACTCCCAGTAGCCACAGCGGCAGCACTGCCACCACAAGCCCCTCAGCACAGCCCTCTCCAACCGATCCCACCCAGCACCTCTCTGCACCTCTGTAATTAGTGTTAGCATCTTCTTTAAACAAGCTACATAAAGTTTAGTGGCAGGATTAAATCAGATCATTACCATAATATGGCTGTGCAATTTGCCCCTATCTTTCTGCTTTTCCGCCACATCAAAGCCCGGTGGAGCACTGGTGTAATTGGGCCATGCCGCCTTGTCAAGATGATTCAGCCTGATGGCTGCTCCTCTCCCTGAAAAACCTCCTGGGCATGATAATTAATGGAGAAGAAAGTCAAGTCAACGAGAAGAGAAGAAGGAGGAGAGAAAAGGAATAAAAAAAAAACCCCTTTGGACAGCTTCACATAAATATTTCACACCTCTGACTTATTCAAAATTAACATTATCAATTTGATGTATAATGGATATTAACTTTGTCAGTGCTGTTTCCTTTTAATTCAGATGTGTTTTTCATGATGTTCCTCAATCTAATTCCTTATGCTGTGACCTTATGAATGGATCTAATGATGTAAGTGAAGAGAAATCAAAGTTTGTTTGGCTCATTGTATCCCTTTCAGATCACTGTTGTCATTTTTGATGAGGTGTCGACATATAAGGACAGATGCCATTCAATGAGTTCACTTGGAGATGATTTTGAAGATGATTTCCCTTTGGAGTTAAGGTAACAAACAGTGCCTCGTGTATCTATTATAATTTCCTTTTTGAGTAGTCTCTTGAGACCAATGCCAATGGCATTACAACAGCGTCTTACACTAAATCAGTTTTCTTTGATAATTTACATCATTATGTCACCTTGTAGGAAGAATGCAAATTATAGGCCTGCTGTGCCTTTGTTGACACTCTTTGCCAACACACTTTGGTAATGAATAAGGCAAGGCTTCAAACACAGACAGGTGCTGGGCGTCTAGTAACTCTCACTATGAATATCCGAAGTAGAAAGTCAGCCTGGGTCAGTGTTGATTTGTTGCAAATTAGCACCATATGTTTTATCTCTGCGTTTACATATGAATGACTCAAAACACTGAAAGGGAGGCTGGAGGTGGGCGAGGGGATGAATATCGATGATTCCTCTGTATGCTGGGTCTGGGGTGTGGGGGGGGTGCGGGGACAGAATGGAGCCTGCCATTCAAATGTCCATCATCTGTTCAGCCAGTGAGCGAGGAGAGACAATGCCAGTGACAGTTGGTGACAGAGACAGCTGGTTGTCCCGCTAGCCCTGGCCTGTGATCCACAGTGAGGTGACACCTCAGCCGAGAAAAGAAAACCAAAGTGGAAAAAAACATCTTTGACTAATCAAAACAGCAGGCCAGACGCTCTGCCTGCGCCAACAGGAGACCAATGCCACGAGGACGCCTAGCTGGCACATCAGACAATACTTCCTCTGTCACAGCGCCCCCCTTCTCCTTCTTCCATCTGCCCTTCCTTGAATCTTCACCCACCAGCGTAGGGGCACTGGGGGTTGTCAGCTAAACCAAGTAACCTTTTCGCTCTTTCATTTCTTCCACCCCAAATTTGAATATGAAAAGGGACTCTCTCTTACCCAGTCAAAGACCATCACTTTAATGACATTTGGCAGTCATTTGATTTATTAGGTTTTGGAGGGAGGGAAAAAGAAATCCACTAAATATTTCATATGCCATGCTAATCCATGTAATATTGCCAGCTGAAGCCATGTACCTGCACTGCTAAGACGTGAAGCACATGGATTTCTCACAGTGAGATGGCTGGAAATGCCTGTGAGTCTACTGAATAATAAAATAGCTGTATTGAAATATTTAGACTTTGATTCCCATTAAAGGAATCTTTAAAACATGAGATTTACGTTTCAGAAAGAAAAGAATAGTGATAGTGGAGACAGCAATCACACTACACTCACACCGAGAACCTTCAGCCAGTCTGGATAACAGCGTCTCCCTCTGCGCTTCCTCTCAAAAGTGGATTTGGGGAGAAACAGACGGCATAAGTTCAAACAAAGAGCACGCTACCAAGGCAGAACAAATGGCTCACAAGAAGCGGTTTGCGTGATAGGATGTGTTGTGTTTCTACGGTTGACATCGGGTGAAAAGCACAAGTGAAGAGAGATAGGACCTATACATATATAAAACATTCTCTGACAAAAGTAGCTTCAGAACTGGGAATGAAAGGAAATGAGGTGTCAGCAGTTTCATCCCACTCGCGACACTTCTCTCATCTCAACCCTGTTTGACATTTCCACAGCTGCTCTGAGCAGTAAGTGTCGCACTGAGGATAGCAATGCTGCCTTTGTTTTGCAGAGCACTTTGTCCATTTGACTACGATCCAGATACACCAAGGGAAGAGACAAAGAATGACAGAGACATAAACGGAAGCATGTGGTTGAATATCTGCATCTCCAGACCTTGAGGCCTGCAGTTGGCTGACAGTACACTGCCTGACATGCTGGTGCGTAGGCGAACGTGCCACATGGTGCCTTCTTGCTTCCCATCTCAGGACACTTATGTTAAATTTGTCTCTCCCCACAACTCCTTGGCAGCCATTGCTCCTTCTTTCATATTTGACATTGACCTTGCTGTGACATCACCCCCTCTGGGCAATGTGGCATCACTGAGCGATATGATGAAAGCATCCAACGGCAGGCCACCATGACTACACACAAAACAGACGCTACTTTGAACTCTCTGTCTCCTTTTGTTTTCACTGCAGTTTAAGAGTTGGGGTGGTCAGAGGCCAACGCAGCTCCTCGTAATGTGCGGCTCACATGTGGCCAAAGCCTGAGTAATGCTGCTTCTTTGGTTGAGCCATGTCAAGAGACGTGCCACAAATATCCGCAGACTGAAATAACAACAACTGTACGACAATAAACGCTAAAGATCTAACATTTCATTTTTAACCAACCAAAACCAGTGTACTTTTCTATTCTGTTCCTCCTAACTGCACTGCTTTAGGCTATTTGCAGTATGCAATACCCAAAGGCTTTGGAGCTGGTAGGATGAGAATTCGCTCTGTTGACTAGAGAGGAAACTGTGATCTTTGTGTTCCCAGAAGATTCTTTTACTTTGGGAATATGTGTCATAGTGGCATATGTCACATAATAGTACTGTTTGTAAGTTTAAATCTGTATTCACCTGCATTCCTGTTAAGAAAAGATCATGCACTTTAGATGTAATGTGAAATAATTACATATAAAATATATATATGTATCTATTTATATATAACATGTCACTTATTAGTTGATAGCTTCACCAAGCCCATTACAGAGCATACTGAAGGCCCCTAGGAGGCTTTAAGAAGAAGATAAAAACCCAGCAGAGACACTCTGAGGTGAATCTGGGTAATGAAGCAGATGTGTGTGTCTGTATTTGTGTGTAGTGATGTACTCTATACACTACACATGCATGTGCACGGGTGCTAATGCTGGAGCTGCTAGTTATACATGCTAATCACAGCTACTGGGTGTGTAATTGGACATAACAGGCGTCACTCGGGTGGGGTGGGCGGGAAGAGGCAGTGCAGCTCCTTGAAGGCCCAGCGAGGTAATTTGCACACAGTGATATTCCCGCGTTGACAACTGGAGGCAAATAAATGAGATGGGGAAAGGCAGCCAGACAATATGCCACTGTGCACCCGCTGCTTGATTTGCCACCAGGGCTTCGGCACCCAGGTAGCACAATTACTGCCCATCCTCTCTCCCTAAATTGTGAAGCGGAAGAGAAGTGACACCCATAAGGCGTGCATCACTGTAATCGAATCTAAATGAAGGCTGTGCATAACCAGAGCTCCCACCTGAGACAGTAGGAGAGATGTGACCGCGCCAGCCTGTCAACACCGTGTCAACACACCCGTTCACAGCCCCGTCCGCATGCATAATCACACCGATCATTACAGTGTCAATGATGATAATGTAAATATAAAGAGTGGAAGCAAGAACGAACAAAAAGAGAAAGGTTGCAGGAACGATGGGCAAAACCTCAAATTAGAAGGCAGAAATAGTGACCGTAACCAACACCGATGTGACAGTGTGAAGGAAGATGTTTCAGTTCAGTTTTAATCTGCACCTTAACATTAAAGCTGTGTTACATAGTTGCAGTACAGGTATTATGAGCACATATTACACTTGTTGAAGAACTCTTGCAGCACTGTGAATTGTAACTTTTTGCCAGCATGTCAGTGTCAGGTGATGGGATGCTGACCACAGCACACTAATGTTGTCATAATGTTTAGGTTTAGGCCATTTAAAAAGTAACCCCCTTCACAATATTATTAAAGATTGAATAACACCCTTCTCAACAGCCATATTGCCCATTATTAGCTAATATGGCCTTGGCAGTGGTGAGCAGTTGACAGATAAAAAAGTGAGTACTAACTCAAACGTTCACAGTTTATTGATGTGCACTGTGACAGCTAAATGTAATTGGACTTTTTTTTAAACACCACTGTATTGCATGTTACAATCTCAAATAATGAGCTATATGCATAAAATATGCCTAACTTCTGGTTTTTGACACGCTTCGACTGTGACATGTGTAACACAGGTCATTGCACATGGTTGTATCTAATAGCTGGTTTGCAAGGTAGCTTGTTAGCCCAAAAATGCTGCACAGAAATTGTACACTCTTGTCACAAAGCCAATTACTCCTATTGAAATCTATACAAAAGAGCCATCACCTGGGCCCAGTTTTCTTGCCATTGGTATGCTACTGTATGTCACATCTTGCTTGTCTAGAGTTGGGCAAAGCACAAGTATAGGCTACAATCTACTTGTACTGCAGAAATTCAGGTAGACCATTCTACAGTTTAAAAATACTACACTGTTGCTCATAAAGTTGGAATAATTTGGTTTTCAGACACATACCTTGTTTTATTGCTATTTATACACATCGGTAATGGTCCAATGATTACATACTGAGTCACTGAGTCCCAGTTACACTTCATCTAAGAATAAATCTCAGGGTCACCATCATTTTATGAGAAGAGGTAAAAATGCTTTAATCCAACTTTATGGGTAACACAGTATATCAGTGGTTCCCAACCTTTTTTGGCTTGTGACCCCTATTTAACATCACACATTTGTGGTAACCCCACACATTCACAACTGAGGCAAAAATTAATTTCTTTCTGACATGCAATACTTATGCTATACTGTGTTGCAAATAAACGCTGGTTTTGGATAACATTTAGACTATATAATGTATATTATTATGGACAGATGCAGAAAAGCCAAGTTCAGATTCCTGCACAAAGTGAGAATTGTATTTTCCTTGGTCAGGACAATCAGTCCAGCTTGTATTTATAAGACTGCACCAACAAATAAACAAACAATAACTCAAACTATGGATTATGAAAGAGCTACAGCATCTTAAATTGAACATTTGACAGATAAACAGTACCAATTTGCTTCAGTTTCACCATCAGAGTTTGCCATGTCTTTTATTTATTGGAATTGTCTGTCAACTCACCATATATATTTTTTATTAGTAATTTCATTTTTATCAATTACTATAAATCTCAGGTGCTGTATATACTATTATATGTCTTCTCTACTTGACCCTGTGCTAAAGTACTTAAAAAAAAAAAAATAAAAAAAAAAAAAAACAACTACTAACCCCAGTTGGCAGTTGCACTTATTGTTCTGTATATTTCCTGTGCACTCTGTATCTGCCAGTGCTATGCTATGTTTATGTCCTCTATTGTAAGTCGCTTTGGATAAAAGCATCTGCCAAATGTAATGTAATATAATGTAATTTATATAACAGCATAATTCTCCTTTTTTGACACTGTTATGGTTTTTGGACATATATAGGTTATAGGATATGTAGCCAAAGTGCCTTGTTTATTCTTTGTGATAAATTATCAAGACAGAATAGGCCTAAATACTTAATACTGACTATCTATCAGTAGTCTCATATATAGTATGGCTGTATATACAGCAGCTGTGTGTATGTGTTTCACTGTGAAGGCCTAACTGACTTTTTGACATTTTAATGGTTTTTACCACCATGACCCACGTTTACAGGTTACATTAATCCATTGATTAATGGCTGTTGTCCTTGTAAAAACTGAAGAAGCCAACTGGTTGTGTGAAGCATCATTTGGACACAAAGGCTGTGTGCATGTGTGTGTGTTCATTTGTCCGCCTCTGTGTGTGTATGTGTGTGTCTACGTATGAACTTGCTCACCATTGCAGGAGTTTAAATCATTGCTGATGTCAGAAGGGACACGCTCCATGCCACCCAGCATCATTATCAGCACTTCCTGGTGCTAAAGGGGAAGCATTAAATCCACTCCACCACCCCAGCGATTGAGACTGTCACTGTCATTAACCTGAGGTGACGTCGGTGCGGGCCGCTCAGCCTGTTAGCCATGATCCCCATTGACATCTACACACTACTAACCTGCCAGCAACAGAGACGTATGTCTGTATAATGCTCAAGCCTGAAACCAAGCTGTTTCTCTTACTGCCGCGTCTGGAATGAAACTTAACTCCGCTGCTAAATAGAGACCACTCTGAACCTTATAGGACTTATTGGTGATGATAAAGAGTTGCAGATAACATCTGCTGGACTGTACAGTTGAGTGGACTAGCATAGGCACGAGATGCTTTTGAGATCATCAGGGTTAAAGGTAAATGTATGATGAAAATATGAACAAGTTATATTTTCCATAAAGTTTTTTTTTAAGTAAGGGACAGTCAGTTTTCACATGTGAATTTGTAAACTGAAACTAATATCTTGAATAAATATCAATATGTATGTATAATATTGAGTAAAATACATGTATTATGTAATATGTGATTGTGCAAAAATATGAAGTTAAATGGTCAGATATTCTAACTTAATGTGAAAAAATGTAACTGTCATGCTTTGTTTGATTTTACATCACTTCTGTAGCCAAACAGCAAGGTGCTAAATTTGGTTTTCCATGTTTTTGTTCCATAATCCAATCATTCTTGTATTTCAGTCATCCTGTTGGCCTAAACAGTCTCCTCAGCGAGTGATTTCCTTCCCTGTCATGAGCAGCAGTGGGGGAAAAAAAAAAACAATAGACAGCACAGTTCTGGTCAAAGTGAGGATGGCGACACCCAGTTTAACGGCGGTGTGTACTTGTGCTGTAAGCGTAACACATGATTTACAGTACAGTGGATTTATTTTAAGGGATCCGACTGCCTTCTTGGGTGATGATGAAGTGGCAGAGCAGGGATATAGGAAGTCGGCCAGTCTCTCGAGGCTTTGACCAGACATGTTTTTCTCTTTCTTTAGCCCACAATTAGAAGCGATAGTCTCCCACTCCTACGATGGCTCCCTCTCCTCAGCAGAGATATATTTATCTGAGGATAATTGGCCATTAAATCCTCACTTGACAACTGTGAAAATGCCACCCCAAGAGTAATCTGGCTGCCAGAAAATGACAACGGTTGGCAGAGCTGTCGACTGCTGGGAGCCACATCAGGAAAGGATGGATCTATTCCACACACTCACACCCATTCACATACACATCGAACAGAACGGGCTGTCCTAATCAAATTCCTTACTGTTCACAGGCTTGTGATTTTATTTTTTATTTAGTTATTGTTTGAAAAAGGAAACCTCTTATTATGATCCTTATTAAAAGACAGGTCTCAGCACTTGGATAAAACAGCATCCTTTTAAACCCTTCAGTCACTAAAGAGGAATGCACATTTTAAAGTTATTTTCATTAACTTTGCAAGCTCTGTGCTTTGATCACTTTATCGTGGCACTCTATATTCAATTACTGATGTCACACTTCTTTGAAAGTCCTTATGTAAAATTTGGTTCTTTATAGCCTAACGTCTGTCTGAGTCAAGCTGATCCTTATCTCACGGTTCAAAGTATCTGAGCTTACCAGCTTTTTGAGGCTGTCGAAAGCCTGGCCAAAGCAAATGAGAAGATAGGGATTGCGCTATACGTTTCTGTTCTTTCCATCCAAGTGCCTTGGCTGTCTCACAAGCTGCTAACTCAAATCAGACTGAGCAGCACATACAGTAAGTGTAATTATTCTCAAAGGACAGGGAGACCAGATCTTTGATTCTGTTTCAGATACTGGTCATAGTTAGCCCCTGGCTGAACATTTTTCTGTATACACTATGTATTGTCTCTTTCACTCAAATCCATGCCAGATCGTTTCTACATTTGAAGTATTAATTAAATTTTGTTTGCATAGAGGGAGTGTTTGATGAGAACATCATGGAGAAGGTGGAAACAAAAGTAAATCACGTTCAACAAGGTTAGATTTGTACTTTCGGTGACTGTGGTTGGGATTGTTGTTATTGACATTTTGGATCAGCATAGAGTGTGTTTGATTGTCTGGCAAGAAAATCGCTGACCATGACAGAGCGGTTGCCATTGGAATGTGAACATTATCTCTCACAGAGGAGGTTGAGGTGGTCTCTTTCACTTTGTCTGGTAAACATGTGTTGGAAATAGAAGGCTGATTGAGTTACTGTATTTGTTGGGGAAGTGTGAGGTTATGGCAGAGTGACAGCGTTTTATAAAACTGCCATAAATTTATGGTTGGAAAAAGTGTGTGTTCAGTTTGTGTCCCCTGCAGTGAAATACTTTTCAGTGCCGGATTAGAAAGCCATGTCTCTGCGTTGCTTCCAATCTAGGCCAGAGCCTGAGCACGACATTTACAGCACCTCACCTGTGTAGGAGATATTGCAGGCTTTTAGACAAAGGTAGCTGAGAGAATGAGGAAACCATGCTTTGAGTGTAGCCTGTCTTTTCAGATGTCATTTGCGTTGCAGATCTGGGGGTTACTCGGATCACAGCACCCTGCCAAAGCATGTTTCAGGAAACACCCATCTCTGATTTCCATCCAGGAAGCTGAGAGCTTTCTTTAATATTACTCAGATGGTACCGGACAAAAGGCTGAGGATGAAAAAGTAATATTACTTATAATATGGTGAGCTTCAGGAAAAGGGTGGATTCTGCCCTAAAAGCTCCGGAATATGATGTTTATTAATTCAAAACAGTGTTTCAGTTTCACAATCCATGTTATCAAAAATTCCAACATTGTGTTGAGTGCAATTTCATGTTGGAGTGATAATGGGACAGAAAGTACAGCAGAGGTGAATAGAAGGTATGTAGCATAAACTATTCACTAGAGAGAATTGTATAGAGGGAGAGGGAGTGAGAGAAAGCAGTGTTCTTCTATTCTCCTACCTCTGCCCACCAGGGACAACACCCAAAACAGACGCACTTTACGTTTTAACAGTTTGTCGAAGAAGCTTTTGTTTGTTCCATTGTATTTTTTTTCCCTCTGTTGCTTTTTTAACACCCCTCCTTTCACATCAGTCCTTTACTCTGGAGGCTGCCTTGACGCTCACAAACAACAGCATTCTCCCAGTCGGCTCTGTTTGATGACCTACATTACATTCTCTTTGCATGGAGGTACAGTGGGCTTACATGTTGTGTGTGCATAAACTGTGGTGTAAATGACTTGAACAAAAGGGAGGAGCAGCCGTACGAGGATGGAAATGAAAGTGTGTACCATTGTAGGGGACACATTTCATCAAGAGAGCTGAGTGTAGTCTAAACACCACCGCTGAGGGTTTGTGTCACTGATGATGGCTTGCATTGGTATGATGTGTGTCTGAACATGTTCTGTGTGAGTGGGTGCTAGTTTGTACATACAGGACACGTGTGCTCATCACATGTTTGTCCCTAGAAGATAAAACAAAGATAAAACTCCTCTGGGACCTACCGGCAGCCACTTCTTCCCTCAGGTTTGACAAGTTGTATGTAAAAACAATTCACAGTAGTTCAGTTCAATTCTACCTTTGGGGTTGGGTGTGGAAGTGTCAAACTAATGTGCATCTGTGGCTCTGATTCAAAAAATCAGACCAAATGGGTTTCATCTGGTTAGATTCTGACAATATTGGGACGTGCTTTGATCCTATGAGCATGCCCCAGCATTGTGCAGGCCCTCCAGCACCGTGCATCATGGTTAAGTCATGTACTCACTTCTATTGTATGTAGTGATTGTGCTCAACAACCCAGTGTGCCTCTTTGAGCAAAACCACATATGTTCAGCATGGCTGAAAAGTCAACTCCATGATGTTCATCCAACAACAGCCTCTTTGATTACTGCTTTTCAAGCACGGGCAATTTCGCCATCTGAAACCCATGTCTCTGCTCTGCACAGACATAGCGTACACTCATGGCAGTGTCACAACTTGTGTAATGTGTCATGTGGACGTCTGTTCATTTGGAAGTAAAAGCTCACTTCTGAAAGAGCCGTCACACAAATTAAACCCCTTCATTTCCCCTATCCAAAAACTAAAAGTTTGGTGTTATCCCTGAGAGCAGCACTAAAGCAGAAAGCCGGTTAAGCCCCATTAGGAGCCTGTGCGCTGTGACGATCTCATTGGAAGTGCTGGATGAAAATTGCCCGGATTAATGTGTTAATCCACCTCTTTAAAATGCTAATGTCCATTTTATGCCCATTAAATCTCAGTGTGCGTTTTCTTTGATGCGTGCAATTTCTATCAATTAAACACAGAGGAGTGAAACAGGCAGGAGGGAGATTAGTTTCTTTGCTTCAAGCATGAATTTCTCCTTTTGGTTTCATATTTATCTTGAATGGGGAGGAGGGGGGGTTGTTTGGAATTGGCTTGTGAAATACAGAAGGAGCAATGTGGTGATATGAAGAATTCTGGAAGGATTGCGTGCCTTTCACAGAGCTTATAACAAACCCTCAAACAACCACCAGTAAGAAGGAATATGTAAACATATTATGGAAGTGATTTTACATTTCAATGCTGTATCTGTAAAGTATAACATACAATTTAGCTATGCATTTAAAACACTCTTTAATATCTTTTCTTTGTGTCTCTTTTTATTTCTTGTTTTAAATACAGTATCTTGTATATTTTTGACAGCATCCTTAACTATATGGCAGTGTTACCTAAACATTATCCCCTTGAATCCGGAAAGACAAATTCAGTGTGTCCTTGGGATTTAAACTTACAAAAGTACATCTTAAAGTGCTGTGTGTGTGTGTGTGTGTGTGTGTGTGTGTGTGTGTGTGTGTGTGTGTGTGACAGAGAGAGAGAGTGTGTGTGTACAGTTGTGTTTTTTACAATATGTTATATGTTATCCTATATTATAAATGGGAAGTGTGTGTGTCTCTGGTGTCAGTCAAAATCTGGGAAGAGCTGACACGTCCAGTTTGGCATACTTGTTTTTGGTCAAGGAAGAGACTGTTGAATATGGCAAGTTGATAGAACAAGTATTTTTGGAGATATTAGTAATTTTGTCCATTTTCCCAATGGTCACCCACCTTGCTATGCCCAGAATCATAGAATCATCATTGAAGTGGGTTACCTAGCAACAAATAAACAATAGGGCCACATTGCCATGGTGTCAAATTTCATTTGCTGAAACAAACCTACCAGCTGAGAGGTTATTGAACTGGAAATGTCAGTGGACCTAGAACCCATGGTTTCCTATGGGTCAACACACTAGTAGCAATATAAGATAGCAATTTTTTGTGCCATACTATGAGAAAAGTTTTTTAAATTACAATTTCTGCCAATATGAATCTCCTAAACAAACAAATAACACAATAACAGTAAGATAACATATTATGAGAATGTTATGAAGTAGTGTGGGATCATAACCATCACCTCTTCATAAACCATTCAGGCAGAAATTATGTTTCCATACGAGATAAAGCATCATCGTTTATATTTGCTTTATATTTGATATATATTCATGTAATTGATTTTCATTATAATGAAACAGAATAAAGCTCTGTATGACTTTTGTCACCAATTTTTCATTAAGTTTGTAAAACCCGAGTCATAATCTTAAGTATCACAAATACTTAAGTCTTTCTATTAGTACAGAAATTTGTCATGACGTGCATTGTGGGAAGCGAAGCTCCACGCAGCTGCATTATGACCACAGTGGCAACAAACATGGAAACAGCTTCATTCCTCTGACTACTGCTGTTGTGTGGAGCTCCACTTCCTAGAATGCACATCGTGACAAATTTCCAAAAATGCCCAAGTGACCTACTGACTCTGTTTGTAAAGAAATGGATTGTTTATGATGGAGCACACTTCAAACGAGATTCAGGTGCATCAGATTTGATGAAAAATTGATGACAAAAGTCAACAGTTTAATGCCATAAATGGAATGGTTCTTACACTTATTTTTTGTTTTTGTTTTAATGGTGTTGATTTTTTTTTTTTTTTTTAAAGAATGCAAGTTAAGAATATATGTCATGCAGAACTAGTTGTTTTACATTCTCATATGAGAATATGTTATAATATAGGCTTAAATCTGAATTGATATATTTTTTTTTAATTCACAATTTGATATAAGTATGTGTATTATTTTAAATTCATCATTATAACCTCATTCTCTACAAATATTTTAGTGTCTTTCAGTTTCCGGTAGCCATTTCACCTGCAGGTACATGTATAACACTGAACTTCTAATTACAATCATTTTATTTCAGAACATCCTACTCAATTGTCATATTTCATCTTTTGTATGTACACTTTTGCATAGCCAGCTGAATTTTCATGGATATGATGGTGACAGTTGCATGACATCATAAACATAATGTCTGGCCCTGTTAGCTCATATTTCATAATAGCTTTTCCAACACTATGACTCATAACCAAACATAAACACATGCTGAAAAGTTTATTTTTAATATTAATACAAAAAAATACATTCTATATCGCTCCTGGAACAGACAGATGATGAGGTGTGGATGTAGTTATCAGTGAGGTAATAGTCAGCGCCTTATTCCTATAACACTGACTAATCCGTTTTCAGCTTAGTCAGTGTGAAGCTCCGGAAAGCCATGAGTATTGATTATGGACCACAATCACAGTCACAAATTACCGAGCTGAATCATGTGTCTGCATGAGCCTGCAAATAGAATAAGCAGTTTGGATAGAAATGAACTATGTGGTGAATCCTGTGGAATTCCTCTTCCCACAAATGTAGGGATGACTCGCGGATGCCCTTACTGTTGTGCAAAGCCTTTTAAGACCAGGAGTGACATAGCTTGTCCAATCACAGAGGCCTCTGCGGCTGACCATAAAATGCTTCCAGATTTGTCACACACAGACACACACACACAGACTCATTGTTCAGAGTTAAAATGCTTCCAGTAAACTCGCATTTATCATGTGAGCACTATTTTTGAGGTAGAACGCAAGGAATGATTTATGGAGGCATTTCGACTTCTCTTGCGCTCACCCTCCATCATGAGCAAAATATGCTGCCGTAAAAGTAAAATACACCCTGTGCTACATGGTGAAAATGTACTAACTCATATTTTATTTACTCAGGCACTGTGTGACAAGTTGCAGTGTGCCAGTGGAATGGCCAGTGGCTTTTTGGGAGGTCCGGGTAGTTATGAGAATAGATTATTTAAATGTGGAAGTACCAGCCCTTGCAGTTCAATGAAATTACTAAAGATAAAACCAAAGCCTCGTGCGCAAAATGAATCCAAAGTCACTCAAGTGCTGAAATCCCTCTCCCACCACCATCCTCTCCAGTGGCTAGTCCTTCCCACTAGCAAAACAGCCCCTCCTCCTCCACCGTAGCCATATGTGGACGATTCAGTGGGATGGGTAATTTATTAAAATCAACCTAATTTTCCGTGATATATTAAATCTCTGCCTCAGTAATCGCGAGCCCCATTTCATTGAGCGAATTAGGTGCCCACTGCTTGGTGCGATCAGAGGCCTGGAAAATGAGGCCCGGTCTGGTATTAGTGAATGTTCACAGCCTGCTAATGGTTGGGGGATGAAATAGATTACCATAACATTCATTACAGTTCAGTTGAGCAAAGTTGAGGAGCCAAATATAAGTACACGGTCAGCACTGTCATTACAGCGGCCTCTTTAAACACACATATGGCTCCTGAAGACATTCAGTATGTCGTATGGAGATTTTTTATGATAGAACGAGGTTGTACTGAAGGTATCAGTTACAGTGTTTAACAAATGTATTCTCCCACCTCCACCCAGTATAAGGTGTTTTCCACTGCTGCTATAATTTAACAGTATTTCTGTTTTAGCTAAATACCTTTTTATGTTTCTATTATGGTTAATCCACCAGTATATGCAAAATCTTTTTTTATTAAAACCATGTATTTAATGCTAAAATATAATATTGTTGCTATCCATAAATGTTCAAGTTTAATGTTTTCCAAAAATACAAAGAGAAATGCAGCAGAAAATTACTATTTTTGAATGAAGTTGCACAATTCCAGTTATTACTTTTCATTCTTTTGTAAAACTGCATAAAAAATAATGGCAGCAATGTTATAGAACTGTTATCTGCACCATAGGTGGTCACATTAACATTTGTCATATTGACATTTTTGATTATTATTTGTCAACAAGGACTATGTTGTTTTTCCAATTGGTCATTTTCTTAATGAATAGCAATGAAATTGTTCATTTGAAACAAGTTTTGGATAAACTATGAAGTTATTTATGTTTTCCCCATTTTCATGACAGGTAATCTAATAAATTTATTAAGCACCGTATATATAAGTAATTCATACCTACGTATATGTTGTTTGGAATTTAACTTTTACCAGAAATGTTTTTTTAAAAGCTGAAAATGACACATATCTTTATAAATATACTTATACAGATGCATAATTATGATACAGGTGGATTGCAGGGAATTGTTTTGGGGTCACTGATAAATTGATTTATACACAAATTTGGGTGCTCATTGTTTGTTGTTTTAAAACTTAAAAAAAAAAAAAAAAAAAAAAAAGCCTGTTAATGACTGTGATGTCTCAGAAATGTGTGAATACACAATCTGTTAAAACTGGATGTGTTTGCTACCCTGTCTTTAGTAAACCACCTTGCCAGTAAGAATAAAATCTGCAAGTTTCAAAATGTCAGTGATCTTTAGATCTTAACCTCTGATGTCACTGTGAAAATGGGGCAGAGAGGAAGAATATGATACTGCAGGATATCAGATCACAGCCTATGCATGTATGAGCTGAACCCATAAAGACCCAAACAGTCACTGGCAACCAAAACCATCTACTGATGTAAACGTCTAATACCTGTTGATCCATTAATCCTATCAGTCCATGTAAATAATTGGTGTAAAATGCAGCTTGTCATCTTTTCACGGTCATCATTTGGATGTTCAGAGGCTCCGTAGTTACCATGGAAACGCCGTGCTCTTTTATAACATTGAGTCACCAGTAAAACCCATGGAGTTTGATCAATGACAGTGGATGGAAACACTTGATTTATGTTCAGGTAATGATATATTTTGTTGAAAAAGTCATGATTACTTCATTTTTCTGTGTTTTCTGATGTGACATTCATCTGTTATTTACATTATTATTATTATTTTATCATTGAGAAAGCTAAAGTAATGAGTTGTGTTCTATAAATGAGAGATGGGGCTGGAATTTATGATGTATGCTTCTTCACACTCCTTTTTGAGCAATACATATACATTTATTTTGTTATTACAAGTGTACATGGCAATTGCTGTATTGTCTTGATCACCTCTATTTATTAATGTAATTGTTCTGCTGTTACTTCCTTGTACTCGTAAAAGTTCTGTTTTCTTTCTTCTGTTTCAAACAAATAAATGAATGAAAGGAAATGAAATGACAATCAAATTCAATCTGATCTTTAATGAATATCTACATGATTAGTAAATTTAATATAGGAAAATACCTTCATTGAAACAGAGCAAAATGCAGAGGATAATATTATAATTAATGATGATAAATCACTAAAGAAGGGTTAAACAGAAAGGAATAAAATTATTTGGGAACTGACACAAAAGTAGCACTGGGTTTTTATGGGTTAATATAGGAAGCAAATACTGTAGATGATTATAGTTTAGCCTAGCTTAGCAACCTGGAAATAACTCTCTGTCCAAAGGTAAAATATTTGCCAAATCTTGTAATAGCTCACTTATTAATACACCAAATCCTACATTTCCAGATGAAAATGTTTAAACATAATGTGACTTTAACACTCTGCAGAAACTGTCCTTTGCATTTGATACTCCACATAAAAAAAATAAAAATAAAAAAAAAACCTGGGATATTAAACTGTATTGAGCTGGATGAAACATCAGTCATCTAATTCCTCACACCCTTTAACATTAGTATTTCTTCCCTAACTTCTAATAGAGGATGACACTAATCTAATCCATGATCAGCCGTATAAACACTGGAATTCAGTTAGTAGTGAAGTTTCTCAAACACACCATGGCACCAAAGCGAGTGCTGTGTGCTAAGCTTAAGTTTGTTCATGACCCAAAGTCATGTTGGATAAAATAGAAGAATACAAATGTGCACTTATTCTAAAAACTGTTCACAGCCTCGCAGAAATTGGATAACTACAAGTATAGCTCCCCTCACTTGTAGCCAAACCTCACAGACCATTTTGCGTGGAAACAGACAAAGCCTGGTCATTGTCATGTTGTTCTGCTTGTTTTGGGGTTGAAGCAAAATTAGTTGCAACTGAGTTTGAGGTCCAGAGACAGCACGCTCCCACGAGGTTCAGGCCACCATTTGTCATTATACAATTTGTCGGTACTGTTTTCGACAAACAGGAAGTCCCTTAAAACTAGCAGAGGACCTGGCAAGGACGTGTTTACACCGACAGGCTCATAGCGGAGGACTGATGGGATTGGACAGATTCAAGATGGTGTGGTTATATCTGATGGCTGGGACTTTTCCCTCTCAGTTATTCTGAGGAAGGAGCCAGTACACTTGAACAGCCTGCCAGCCACTTTAGCTCGTGAGAGAGCAATCCCACAAAAAACATTGTCATTCTTGTATTGCTTTCGCCTCTGTTTTTTCTCCTGAAACACAAGCACCCATGCGTTCCAATAACTGAAGCAGCATTTTGGTTTACACTCCAAGATTTCCATTACTTCCCCTCCCTGTCTTCCAGTGGTTCCAGCTGGTGTTGTTGGATTGCATATTGCAGCATGATCCTCAGGGAAGGCATTGTTATGGAAGTTGGGTCTACTGCACTAGAATCTATTCTAACTCCATTCAACAGCCTCCCCGTCTTAACACCACAGCTGTCAGCAATGTCACTACATGATGAGCCGTGACACCACCGAATCTAGCAACGCTTTGTCACCCTGATACACTTAAGCATTGGTTACAGAGCTCCGGCTCGACAAAGACATGCTGTCAAGTAAGGAAAGACCATTATCTGCAATAGACACAAAAGTACAGGGGATCCCTGCAGACACAGAGATGATTAAGGGCTAAGTGTCATTCTTCCTGTCTTGGTGTATTTTTTTTAAAGCACTGTATCTCTTACTGTCCTTTTTACCATGCGCCTCAGACTTATAGTCCTATCTCTCATGCCTTCTCTGAAGGGACACAGACCCTGACAACCATGTTGGAGTATTATTCTGAGGTACCAGCCGTGGTCATACAGCACTTCTCCTCAAAACAACCCAAAGAAGAACAAAATATGAGAATGAATCTATGTGCAGATTTTTATGCATGTGGAAGGCTCTTAGTGATGAGCACCAGGACAGCGTGAGTGGAATCTACATTGATGGGAAAGTATTTCAGGAATGCTCTCCCCCCAAAAAGAAAAAAAAAAAAAAATTGGACCTTGGTTCTGGCGGCCAAAATAATGTAGCTAAGCCTCAATGACATGGGTTTGGTTATTGGTGTCTGATTTCTCAGAGATAATACTGCTAACATGCCTGATTTAGAAGTTAGATTCCCTACGGGTCTGACGGTGCTCGATTCATATGGTCATTTTGAAATAATGGAGTCTATTTAAGACAAACTGGAATGCATTGCTGTTTGATTTCAAATAATTTGATACAATGACACTTCAAAGTGAGGTGTGGTAAAAGACCAGAACCACAAACATTATTCTAAACATCAGGATCTTGCTCAGGGGACTATCAATGGAAGGTAACAGCAAGTTTTTCATAATTTGTTCATTTTGCCTGCCCCATATTTCACAGCCAGTATGGAGCTCTGAACAGAAAATCTCAGTGTAACAAGCCTGCTTGGCCAACCTCTAGGCTAACATGAATCTATGTAACAGCCCGAAGAGTGGTATTAGTATTCACAGAGACAGACAGACAATCAGGACCCAGTTTTATCACTCAGCATTTGTAAGAATCAGATCTGAGACGGAGAAGTATCAATAAAAGATCTCATTTCCAGCTTCACTCGAACAACTGCGCCTCTTTCAACCTACACTGTGGGTATCAATTGTGCACTGAATAATGAAAAGCAATTATGTTGCTAAACAAAGCCATGGCAGTAATAGGCCTTTGTTTTATTTTTATCCTCAAAATGAAAATAGATTTTTCGGCTGTGTGTGGTTTTCTTTTTCTAGATCCGGTGGGTCATGTTCAGGACACACTCCTCCTAACACCAGTCTGCCTGCAGCGTTATTACAATGGAAGTTCCAATCCTGATGAATTAGACGGCAAGTCAGTATGAATCTGGGGACAGCGGCAGACAATCTGGCTGAAATGAAGAGGAAACAGAAGTCGGCCGCTTAGATTGTGTCTCGATTAATTATTCAAGGACGAGATTCTATATCCAATGACCCCGGTAAAGAAGCACAAATTATTTAGCAAGCTGCCACATTGGTGCTTGGTGTGAGACCATGAAGCGTGGTCTCTGACTGAGGTATCATAGGAGGCATGTGAACCCCTGCTCAGGCTGATTGCTACATGACACATAGCCTCATGGGTATTGATGGTTGTATCAGGGTACAGGGCTATGGTTTCTCTCACCGGTCAGCCATCCAACTCGGCCCATACTGACCATACTGGCCTAAAAAGGAGGGGAAAATGTGTGCACTTGTTAAGAAGACTGAATAATTTTGACCAAAGAAACATGAGTGTATTTCTAAGTCAAATAGAGAGAATAGTGACATTCATTTCTTGAGATGAACTAATAATACAGAGTTTAAATGAGTGATTTTACAGGCTATGGAAGAGTCATTGTTGCATGAAACGTATAGAAGATTTTTCCAGAAAGGGAACAGTTGCTAAACTTTTTTTCATGTGTCTAAAATGGTGCACTCTGCCTTATTTTAAATGGTTTAAACTATTCATGTGACTGTTTCATGCCATATCTAAATATATTTTTCATGTCTAACAATAAAACAGGCAGATGTATTTGTGTAGTAGTGTCACCACGACAAAGTTCTGAACTTGATGACATACAGTGAAATGAGACAGCCACGTCTGACAGCGTGATTGTCACCCTGTTATTTTTGTTGCTCTTAAAAAAGCTATATACTTTCCACAGCCACTCAAAATGTGTTATAATTTCAGAGTGTGCCAGAGACAGAGAGAGAGAGAAAGAGAGAGAGGGAGGGAGAGTTGGATGAACAGAAAAAAAAAAAAAGGGGGACAAGCTGTTTGCAGGAATGTGAGCACACAGATGCAGGTGTGTTTGTATACTGTGAATGTGATAGAGAGTTAGCCTTGATCTTATTAGTGGTGATTGGGGACTCTGTGAGACCTCACACTGGGCTGTGGGTGTAATTGGCCCTGGCAGGCCGGCCTATAAGCATGTGGAGACTTAGGGTAGAGGAATGGGGAGGAGAGTTCGGGGCCTTTGTTTGCGGCAGCCGCCACATGTCTGCCTGTGTGGCAGTGCCGAGCTCCCGGGTGTGGAGGCTTGGCTTTGGGGAGATGATTGTTATAGCACTGGTGTTGGCTTTAAAAATGCCTTTTTAATGGGAATGCATTTCACAGGCAAGAGCAGCGAGGTCTGGGAAGCCAACATCACAGCCGTAGGGTACAGAAGTTCAGCATGTGCTCATGTTTGGGAGATGGTTCATCAGTGGAAACAGCCTGCCATCTGCTGCTGGACACATGTATAACATACAGCCTTCAAGAAAATCCCCACACTCATAATACAGACTTTTTTTCTTTTCTTTTTTTTTCTTTTTTTAAAGTCAGACATATGTTTTAGAAGAAAAATATTCAATTCTTCCATGTAGAAATAAACTGTAATTTTAAATTCTATCATTTATCAGCTCATTATATACATCCATATGATCCAGTTATTCAGTTTGAAACCTTGATTTTCATTTATTCAGTTTTTCACTTGGAACAACCTGCACTATTTCTACCTTAGTTGTTGTCTTTACGGATGCTAATTCTGCTTGTAAACAAACATGATGCATATGTCATCAGTCGTGTAACTGTGGTTGTAAAGTAGCTTAATTAAAGATCCATTCAATACATGACCTTTTCCACTTACCTCAAGCACTTTCCATGCTTTCCCTTAATGAATGAATGAATTATGCAGTAACCTAGGCTCAGCCAACAAAAGGCTTTTGCTGCCTAATGTGTTTGCCTAAATAGCAGTGAAGAGCAAGCCTACCTTTAAGTGGATAAGGTACCTCTGTTCAGCTTGCAGTAAGTGTCTAGTTTAATTTAATTCAATAATCCTGATAAATGAAATAAATCCCTTTTGGGACACCCATTCCTTGAGTAGTGAGATAATATAAAATGAGGTTCACGGAGAAAAAATTAGGACATTATGGTTGATTGAGCTTTTACAAAAAGCAGAAATATTAATACAGAGATATTCTTTATGTTTATAATTTTGCAATAATGAATGAAGGCATCCATGTGGAAAACAATCAGAGCTCAAAATGGATGACAGTGATTGTGAGGCTTAGTGAAAGAATGCATTAGCATTTTCACACACTCCCAATGCAAATTGTTTCACTTAAACTTTTTAAATAGCATTTTGTGTTCCGACTTAATTTTAATAAGTTTGTAGATAAGACGGCATAAGCATAGACTTGAAAGGCAGATCGTGAGTCACTGCAACACATTTATTCACCATTTGATTCATAAGAGGAAAGGGGAAAATTGAAAAGAATGAAAGAACATGATCTTCTCTGAGAAATAATACACTTTGTGCTGAATAAAGACTATTTAAATATAATATCCATATCAAACATTAATTTGAATTCAGTATAGATGCTTGTATAATTGAATGCGCTACTCGGCTCAAATTAAGCAGGCCTGTGTGGAAGTTAGTCATCATTATACTGAGAATGTTGGGTTTTTTTTTTTTTTTTTTTTCGCAATTTCACTTTTATTGAAATACATCTAAAGAAAATATTTTGTACTCTACATTTGTTTGTTTTAAATAACAGTCAGACTAAGTTTGTTTGCATCTGACTCAGCCAAATGACTTAAGAATTTAGCACAGACCCTATAAAGTACATAATTATGAAGTGTAGCGCTACAGAACAGAATCCATTTGTTTACTTTAATAAAACTTGAATGTGTATAAAGCAAATGCAAAGTGATTTTAAGCAATAACTTAAGCTTGTAAAAGCAATAACTTTAATGAGCTTTAAGCTGCCAATTGTTAAAACTGCACCACCAAATCTTCTGATCATTTGGTAAACATCAAGAACATTTTAATTCATTAACTGTGTGTTCTATGTGTTCAGTGAACCCAGTCGTGATCTCACTCTGAATAATGGACTCACTGTGTTTGATTCTGATGTTCCTCTTTTTTTTTTTTTTTTTTTACCTGTACATTACCACACTGAACTGTTTTTATTTAACCCTTCTGCCTTCCCTCACATACCTATCACTTGTTTCCGGTGACTGCAGTCTCTTGTAAGTCAAATTGATTGAGTTGTCCTTGAACATCTGTTGTTCAGCCAAGCCTCAAAGGTAATCCTGCTAATGGCCCTCTAAGCTATCCACATAAACACACACATAAATAAAAATGTTTCCAAAGAGATTTGGTCATTGACTTGCTGCTAATCAATTCTGGAGCCGCATCTGTTGATGAAGGTTTGGGAAGTACAGAGCAAGATATATGTAGCGATCAATGCCTGGCACTGGGTTGGCTGAGCAATGAGTGACAGTCACAGCTCCACTGGGAGTCAACATTTACACACAGATGGACCGGGCCTGTCGGATGTCTTGGCAAAAGCCTGCTGTACACACACAAACACTGAAAGACTGACCGACAGAATGTTGTCCATCAATGACACAAGAAGGAAAAATTACGGGCTTGTGTGAAGCGTAGTCAGTAAAGTGAAGAAGTGGCATTCAATAATTTGAGCTGCAAAGCTCTGACACAGACAGATATGACTACTGCTGGAAATATGCCACTCCAGAACGCCGGAGTTTCAAGACTGTGGACAAAAGAGGGAAACGGCGTTATAAATTTTCACCAGCTTGATGGAACTTTTGCTGTATCGGGGGTTTCTTACTTTACCTGTGTTTTAATGCAATTTAACCTAAGAGTAAACACTTATTGGATATGTGAAGATTGAACAAAAATGCACTGTACACACCCAGTAAATGTGCAGTATATAAAAACAATGTTCTGCAAATTTTGTTAATTTTATTAATTATCATGGTCACATATTTATTTATGAAGGGCTGTTTTTTTTATTCACGCGACTTTAAAAAAAAAAAAAGAATAAAATAGTATAAAATAAAATCCACAACACAACCTGCTACTTTTGTAGGAAATCAAATAAAACAACTAAAGAATGTCAAGACCAAAATAATACGCATACCTTCTGCTATTTCAGCAGGATACTCTCAGGGAGACAGTTTGTTCCCTTTTTTTTTTTTTTTTTTTTTTTTTTTTTTACACCTATGCTTACAGCTAGAAAAAGATCTGCATATGACAGACCAAGCTGGGCTTTTTTGGATCACTATTCCTGCCAAGCAATATTCATAAATTTAATTTCCAATCTGCTCTGCTTTTATTAGTTTGGGTGTTATTAAATGAGATTGCTTCATCTTAATATAATATATTTCCAGGGCCTGCAAATGTGGCTTGGAGTTGATATTCAAATTCAATAACATGGCCTGTACTTAGTGCATGGCACTAATAAATGCCAATGTATGATGCATATGGAGATAGGGCTCAGTGTAGAAGTCAGAGCGGGCAATAATAATGCTGTGAAAGTCCTTCAGAGGTGAGACATGCCTCTTTCCAGCCATATACTCCACCGCCTGAGGAAACCCAGGTGACCTACATACAGATATAGACAGGATGGAAGTACTGAATAGAGGAGAGGTGGGTGTTCATATTTTCTTAGATTTTATTAACTAGATGATACAAATCCCTGAAGAATGTATATAGCAGCTTTAATACAGTATGATACAGAGATGAATCTTAAGAGTGACCAACCTTGAACCTTGGCACCTTCGACACCAGAGGAACCTTACCCAACACATTATATCTACAGTATCACTGATTGGAACGTTATCGAAAGGAGAAACTCATACAAATGACCAAGGAGTTACAGTATATTTCAACAGCCTCAGCATCTCACGTCTTTGTCCCTGCAGGGTTAAAAGTTGACTACTCTCTTTTTTTCTATTTTATCACTGGAACCTGACAACTGCTCTTGCAAAGGTTGCAGCTTAGGAAGCTTAGCTGCAGCAGTGAGTGACCTTTACTTTTATTATGAATATTTCTATTTCATCATTATTATAGAGTGAAATCTATGCATATGATCAGCACAATGGATTTCTTTTTCATTAGTTGTGTAAAATGCCAGTCAGTGAATAGAGGGGCAGCCGGGGCTGAGTGCCAGATTACCTCCCTCCCCCACTGGAGGGATCTGACAATTGGAATTAATATGCGTGAAGCTTTCCCTCTCCATTTGTTGGCTGAGGTTTTCTGGGCAACTTTATCAGGGGTAACATTATCGAGAGCTTTGCTGAGAGCTTCTTCATCATGCTCACATCCGAGCCTGCCCAACACTTGTCACTGTCAATCACAAGGTGATAATACACAGATGATTCTCTCATTTGGTTTAATAAAATCTCCAGGCTTATTTGAACTGCAGTCATTACAGCAAATAATTGCTGCATTGAGGTTTTAGCCAGGCCATAGCCTCGGGGATAAGAAAAGACTATTGCTATATGAAGGATTTGGCTGATGTTTTTTTTAACCTTTACTCCCCAGTTGTTCATATTTCTGAAATGAATATTACATTTGAATCTGGATTTGGCATTTTTTATTCAAACTAACATTGTTATTACATATTATCTGGACATGGAGTCATCTGTTTTCACTCCTATATGTCTGAGCTGTCAGGACAGGTTTCACTGGGGACTAGCAATTGTCATTTTTAACTGTCATTTATCCCAAACTGCAGATCTGAATCAGTGTTCCTAAAATTCTCTGAAGAAATCGACTGAAAGAAAGGTACATATTTCATGTTGAATTTGAATTCTGACAGTTGCTGAAACTGTACTACTAAAACCACAGCATAGAAATCTTTAAGACGTGAAAAATCACACAGTAAAATATTGCACATGACCCACATGCCAAATATATAATGGAGCCCTTGAATATATGGAGCTCTATTCAAGTGTGTGCACAGCATCCTGTACCAGTTTATATTGATAAAGTTAGACTAGACTAGAATATATATCAACACTTATCAGCACAGAGGGCTCTTGTAACTTTTGATACATAGTCAAATTTCTATCATTGAACTTAAACTATGATGTTATGTTCACTGCAGGTTTTCTTACTTCCAAATGTCAAGGATGTATCTGAAAGTATTGTTTTCCAGCATAAAAGAAACACAACTATTCCAATGGGTCACATATTTAATTAGCTAATCAAATCCTTCCACTTACACCCATAATTACTTATTAGTATATTTGTTTGGCCAAACAAGGTCACAATAGTTGATTAGAGAAAAAAAAAAAAACAGTAGCAAAGACAAAAACTCATTACAAAAGCAGTGGTGTGGATATTTGCTCCCTTGTTTGTGTCAGACACTTTATCTCAATGTCGATGAAGGCAAAGCAGGCATAAACTTATTTGTTTTGAGGGGGTCTTTGATTTGTATTTGTCAAAAGAGTGCTGGTGACCTTGCATCGTTGGCTGCCCCAATAAAGAAGCAGGACACTAATTAGCTTTGTCACTGAAGTGTACTTGGGACAATATACAATCGAATAATAAATAACGGCGTCAATAATTTGTATTTACTCTGAAACTTGGACAATGTCATTTCTGCCAATTAATGCAATCACTCATGCATTAAATTAGTTTTTTTTTCTTACTCAGAAAATAATTAGTGGTAATTGTTAGAAAATCAATCAATCAACAGAATGAAATGCCAGTGAAGCGTGGTACAAACTAAAGTTTTGTGTGACACAGATAGTATGGACGCATCTTACCCTCCGTGGACCTTTGGTGCACAGTACACTGGTTTATTGAAATTGAAGTAGGAAAAATAAGTTAAAAAGTCTGGATTATTTTCATGGTATCACAAAAACTACAAAAACTCTATAATAATCAAGATTTGGGTTGTACAATTTCCTGTTGAATATCTATCTATCTATCTATCTATCTATCTATCTATCTATCTATCTATCTATCTATCTATCTATCTATCTATCT
>JAPSES010000001.1:20345528-20365773 GCA_029822895.1 Maxillicosta whitleyi
CTATCTATCTATCTATCTATCTATCTATCTATCTATCTATCTATCTATCTATCTATCTATCTATCTATCTATCAAGTTGATTGACAGTAAGCCAGAGTTCCTTTAAACTCCCATTCCATTTCAGCTGACTGAATTTAAGCCAATAAAATGGGAGGAGGTTATCCTGCTGGACCAATGAAAATCCGCACACATACACCGAAACGCCTCTTTTTTCAGGTTAGATTGACGTCCGGTTTCTCTGTCAAATTATTTAGCTAGCAAACGTTAGCTTGTTAGCTGGGATGTCACCGAAAGGAATGGGAGACTGAGCAGTTTCTGCGAAAATAACTCTAGGTTAGCGGTTACAGTTTCCACTGAATAATATTTTGTAGATCCATATTGAGTACGGTAAGTCACGATCTCCTCTGTTGAATGGGGTAAATAATAATACAAAAAAACCCAATGCAGTATGTAGCAACACCTAACGTAGCTTCGCAAGCTAATGTTGTAAATGTCGTTAACTCAAGTGGGTCAAGATAGGTGAGACAACATCGGTATGCGAACGTGAACTTTTTAAATAAACTAGACACAGCGTCTCCAAACTTAATTTCCAGCTGTCATAGAAAATACGCAGCGAAATCGGACCTACCCATTACAGGTTAGCTACATATCGGTTGCTAGCTTGGCACTGTAGTATCAAGTTGAAGTGAGCGTTAAGTGTAAATTATTCTGTCGTAAATGGCTTCGAATGAATGTTTTTTTCTTATTTAAGTGTCATTAAAGCTCTGTATCACCACTCTATGACAGTCTAGCTTAGCTAAAGTACAGATTTAGTGAAGACTAGCAAGACTTCAACAACTAGCATACTGTATGTAGCTGCTAAATTAGCACAAAGCTAAGTTATCTTGAATCCCTTTAATTTATTAAAGAGCTTTTGTTATTTATTTCTGTGTGGGCCTCACTTTTTATATAAAGCATGTTGCATATTTTAACAGTAACTGTCAAGTCGTGAAAATCCATACATGGTGTTAAATAGATGCGATTAGATCAACTTCAGTTTGTTTACATGTTAGGGTATTTGACATCAGCTGCAGAAACAGTTGCTTATTTCATCCCGTTTTTCCTTAATAGCAACGAATGGCCCGGGCGGCTCTTGTCGTGGGACCGACATAAAACGAGGGACACCAATTCCAGTTCCTTATGAGTGATGAACTTAAACCCCTTCTGGAGTATGTCTACCAATACAACTCGCAAGGTAAAGTTGGCTACACTAGAAAAGCATACATTAACGACTCTTGTACTATAGAAAATGATGGTAAAGGTGTTCCATCATGACTGAAATAAGAGACCGAAACACTCTTAATGAGTCATATCTTAGTTTAGCAGGATATGTCCTTGTAGGGTCTCTCTCCTGATATTTCCTTGATAGTTGTCCTTGTACAGATTATGTTTTATTTTCATGTGTGCAGAAATGACAGCTGTACTTGTAAATGTAGTTTTGATGCAGTTAGTAAAAATATAAGTCTCTCATTCTCATAGTATAATCCTTTGTTGTCATCTTAGTTGAATGATTTTCTCTACACTGTAGTCTAATAATACAGTTTAAGTTTGTTTTGTTTTTTTTAAATGTGATAATAATTAATTTGATGTTCACTGTTGTAAATTTCCAGTGAGCATAAGTTCTTAGAGGTTTTAAATGGCAAGCTACTGAGTTTTTACTGACAGAGTACAGTTTTACCTTGCTGGCACAACCCTGTGTAGTGGGGTGGAGACAGCATTCTTTTCGTATGGGTGTGAGTTAATTTTTTCCTGCCTTGCTGGACAAGCATTTCAGAAAGTTCTTTAGTCAATTCTGACTCAACAAAGAAAAACTGTACAGGCTAGATGTGTCACAATAATTGCCTTTTTTTTTTACGTCATACATATTTGTCATAACTCTAATATTCATCACCAGTAACATAAGCTAAAGAATCTTTCAGTGATGAACATGATGTGCACAGTTCAACTCCCTTTTATTTAGCACTACAATAAAGTAACAGGTGTTCTTAAAAATGTTGGTGTTTGTTCGACCTTCATTTCCTGATTAGGTGTAAACTAGAATTACACTGAAACCTGAGAGGTTACTTGGGCCGGACATGGGCGTTTCTCTTGCTATTTGCCTAACAAAGGTTTCCCTTTTTTAAAACTTAAGCCTTTCTTCTGTCTGCATCATAATGTAGCTAGGAAATTTTAAAGGCTGTGTTACATCTGGTCCAAAACTACAGAGACCTGACAACGAGGAGCAGAGTGGGCATGGGGAGCAGAGAGCCAGTCCAGCCCGACTGCCCTTTGGCAAAAAGCAGCTTCCTGCTATTCCCAAGAATGCAACCCCCATCACAAAACCATCCTCAACTGGAACCCCAGCCCAGTCAGCCAATGGTACACACGCCTCCTATGGCCCCTTCTACTTGGAGTACTCTCTGTTGGCAGAGTTGTAAGTATTTGTCGTTCCCTGTGCACATATACTTGAGGTTTTTCTCTATTATGGTAGTACTTGTATTCTTCAGAAATATACCAACTGTTAATACCAATCTGATTCATGCAAATGTTCAATGATAGATGATTTCACGCCTTTTTCTATATTGATCTCTTTTCTGTCATGTGTTCTGCAGCACGCTAGTGATTAAGCAGAAACTCCCTGGAATTTATGTTCAGCCATCTTACAAGTCAGCTCTGAGTAAGACCCTCTGATATTTCTGAACTTTAAGATGTTGCATATACAATGCAAAGATTCTATTTATAATGTGCAACATCCATCATTTAAAAAAGATAATGTGAAAGTTTCATGTAAGTATTTTAGTGTCTTTATATTAATTATATGGTTTTGCCTAATATTTACACTATATGGTAAAGTATGTGCAATATTGCACTGCTTGATGCTCACCCTAATACCTCCTTTGTGATCATATAATTGTTTTTAAATACTGTATGTATTTGTTCTTTTAAGTGTGGTTTGGGGTCATCTTCATCAGACATGGATTATACCAGGATGGTGTCTTCAAATTCACAGTCTATATTCCCGATAACTATCCAGATGGAGAATGTCCTGTAAGTAGTTTCTTTCAAAAGAAGGAAATACTGTTTTTCTTCTGCTTTTTTTCATAATTTTTGGTAGATTTATAGTGTGTATAGTAAGAGTGCAAATAAAATGGGAAAAAAAACTTAGACTGTGAAGCACATATTTTTGACAGCTGATAAAATGTGAGATCTAAGGTCTATGTTAAAAGTTTGTCCTGTTTTTTTCCCCCTAGAAATTAGTATTTGACATTCCTGTCTTCCATCCCCTTGTTGATCCTGTGTCTGGAGAGCTTGATGTAAGAAGAGCTTTCACCAAATGGAGGTATACTCTTGGTGTTTGTGTTACACTGTTTGTTTATTTTGCTGTAAATGGATATTCAAGTGAATAATTTATTTTTTGTGGTAATATCCCCCACAGCACACACTGTATTACAGTATAAACATACTCTATTTACTTAATTGTCAGCCAAGCAAAGAACATTCACTGAAATGAATGTGACATAGTTTAAGTCATGAAGTGAAATTGGTAATTACAAATATTATTACTCTGAAAGACAGGAATTTAGGATTTTATGAGTGAAATTCTAACATAATGTAGAGTTCATTTTGATAAGACACCTTTTGTTTTTTGCTGATTATTATGATTGATTCCTTTTTTAAATACCAGAATCACTGTATTCAGAATTTTTCAAGCTCCTTTTTTCCAAACAAAGAAGTTCAGTTTTCTTTGTAAATCACGTTGTTTTTTCTTACAGACGAAATCACAACCACATCTGGCAAGTCCTGATGTATGCACGAACAATTTTCTACAAGATCAACACCACAGAACCACTCAATCCTGAGGCTGCTGTGCTGTAAGTTCTTTCATGAAATAAAGTCCGAACTAAATAGCATTACAGCCCTGTTGGGATATAGTGTTCACCTGGATTTGGTGGTCTATTGTGGCTTCTCTGAGTCTGACATACACTTTACTGATGATTAACACTTCACACACTTACGCATGTTAAGGTCCACTGGAGTATGTGAACTGCAGATTCTGTATCCTCACTTGGAGACAAAAAGGGGTGTTCTGATAAGCTCAGGCAGCGCTAAATGCATGAAGCATTTTGTGGGCTTTTAGCATTTTCTTGTGTCCCAAAACTTCTACTCTGTGATCTGAAACCCTGTTCAGACTTTGTATTTACATCCATCTGAACTGTAATATAATGCAAGGTACTCCTTATCCTTGTATCCTTGTCATATTTAAATATTGTAAAGACATCCAAAGTCTTCCAAAAGCCTGCAAAGTTGTATTATGAATGGTTAATATGTCTGGTTGTTTCTGAACATCTGAAAGACCTCCAACATTACAACTTTTTTTTTTTCCTGTCTTGAAGAAATGGTTTGTGCTGTTCACATACATCAGTGGAAATTCTGAAACACGTTTTAAGTACATGGAGATGTAGACAGCACTGAAGGTTATGCCTTGCGTGAAAACAAATAAAAACACTCAAAATAATTAATGTTTTCATGATGGTGTTTAAGGCGTATCGACTGAGTCATAGTGTCAGCTTATGGAATGGATATAATAATATTTAATAATAAAACCTTCATATAGAACTAAATTACATTTTAAAAGAAACACGATGAAGCCTATTTAATCTTAAATGAACACATGCTATATTTTAGGCTATAGATGAGCTTGTTGATTTGGATATGAATGAATGACTTTAGTTTTGGTTTTTACATTAATCATTGCACTTAGTACAATAATCATAAAACAAACAAAAAAAAAGCAATAGGCTAGAAGCTTATTTTTTTGTCCCATCCTTTTCACCTGAAACACTGCCTACGTTAAACCAAAAGTGTACAGCATCAAGCATGACACCATAACAAAAAATCACCAAAAAAAAACATATCTACCATCTCATTCCAATATTCCTAAATTATTTTAAACTCAAGGCATGTTTTAGAAACTTTGTAAGTGACGTGAACAACCTAAATTCATCATCAAGTCCATTCCATAATTTCACACCCACAAACCAAATCCATCTAGACTTCACTTTAATCCATTTACAAACATACAGATCTATGAAATTATAATTACTCAATTAATTAAAAAAATCCTGAATAGTATAAAGTCAGATGTGATCACTTAAGATAAAACTGATGAGACTTTGTGAAGCCAGGGATGCAAAGACACACTTCCACCCGACCACTTGTTTTTAGATTCCTCAGGGCAGATGTTACTGCCAGGTCTGAACATCGCCACTGATGCTCCTCAGTATTGTAACACTTAACTGTCATAGAATACTATCAGTCTTCCTCCCTGAACTAGTTTCCATTTATTGGTTCCTTACAACAGCCTTTTGTAGTGGCAGACATTTTGACCTGTAGCAGGAACATTAATTGCATTTAAGTGTCCCATTAAGCCAATCCATTGAGTGAGCATGACAGTGTGAGGGCCTGAGGTAGGGCCCGGTAATTGAAATCCTGTCCTATTAATGCCTTAAGTTACATCACTGCTATTTCTGCTTTGTTAAGTTCAAATGTCTGCTGAGGAATAGAGGCAAATTTGCATTTCAAATGGACTTTTTCAATTATGGAAATTCTGTGGGAAAAGTTATAACAATTTCTTTTCTTTGCCACAGCAAGTGAAATAAACCAGGTGTGTTGTGTAGTGTTTCATCTGTTATTGGAGAAATATATACAGTTATGGTTGTTTTTCCTTTTCCTGGTGTCTTGCGTATATGTTGTTACTTTGTACTGACAGCTCAGGAAATTTACATAAAAGGCAACATGCATTCCAACTTTATCTTTCCTCTGTTAGCTGAGTTGGTCTGATGTCTTACATTGATATGGGTGCTTCTATGAAACTGGTCCCTAAAAACAGGACAAGGACTAAAAATCCAAACCACATGTAGACTAATGTTATGAAGCACTTTGGATCTATTTTATAATAAAGATAAAAGAGAAGCTATTTTTCAGATAAAACACACTTTTATATTATTTTTAGACAAAAATCCACATGGAACATTTTTTTTTTTTTTTTTCAAATATTTTTTTATCCTCTCAAGTACATTTTGGGAATCAAACTAATTATACAAGGCAGAGTATTTCACAAAAATGGTCACTGTTGCAAAATCACTCGCAATTTATGTGTTTAAATGAGCAGGTTCTGGGTGTAATGCAAGTGGACACAATGGGTTACGCACATAACCTGGAATGAGACTGCTGATTCATAAAAAACCCACATGTCTGGATTACAAAAACCACTAGGATTGTCAAATTTAATACAGTGTCTTTATTTATAGTGGTATATAAGACCATTTCAATCCATGTTTTCAAGATCAAATGCACTGACACCTAGCTGGCTTTTTCATGTCCTAATTTTGGTCCTATTTTTTGCCCAATATTTTATTAAAAATTCCTAAATTTTGGGATGGCTCAGAGCAAATCGATAGTATTTTTGCATTTATCGGAGGTCATCATTAGGTACATCCTGGGGGAAGTATATTGAAACTTGTTTTTATCATTGGGTCTAAAAAGCGGCCAAAGTGTTGGGTACCAAAATGAACCCAGTTTATGGAAGCACCCATATATGATGATGATGATGATGATGAATGATGATCCAGTTTGTATTTGATCACTTAATCGAAGTGTTATGGTCTTGTTACAGTTATTTACATTTTCTCATGATAACAAGCAAAAGTACACCCTTAAACACATCTATAGGCTGACCCTGAGTTTGTTCTGTTTGTTCCAAGTTGGACCTTGTACTTTAAGTGTAGTCTGGCTTGGTGGAAGAACTTTTCCAGAATAAGGGTGAATATTTTCATTGTATTATAGTTGGATTTTGTCATTCTCCTTTTTACCTGTGCATAACCATTATTAAAATGTCATTTGTTATGTGAAAAAACAAGGTCTGAAGTCCAGCCACACCTTGGAAAACTTTCCCAGTCACACTTCTTTTTCTGTGTATTTAGTAACTATAATACCATGAAACGCTTCCTCACACAACACTGTTTTGTACATAACAGCATCCTACGGTCAATGCTACCTAAGAACTAGCCAAACAACCCGGATAAGTTCCACCCCTATTTCAGAATGATTGTGTAATTAGCCTGAACAATCTGCAGCACAGTGCCAACAGAATAAGCAGATAGGTTTGGCTGTGTGAGACTATATAAAGTGAAGATCGCAATTCTTTGTAAGCTTTTGATCCTGTTTAAAGACAGCTACACTTAGGGAATGTAAATGTTTGACTCTTCCAGAATGTAATAAATAAAATGAATACAAGCTATAAAAAAAATTGTACTACTATTCTGAGATTTCACTTGAATAAATCAGTTGGAGGATCTGAAGCTACTAAGGAAACCTACTGAAATGAAATGTTTGCTATTGTGAAAAAATGCTGAATGCATTTAGTATTAACTCTATCAAAATGACTTAATGCTGGAGAGTATTTAAAATTGTATGCTAATCTAATAATGTATGAATTTATGTCCCCCTCAGCTATGAAAAGGATGTTCAGTTGTTCAAAAGCAAAGTGGTGGATAGTGTGAAACTATGCAACAGTCACCTCTTTGACCAACCCAAGATAGATGATCCCTACGCAATAAGGTTAGTGATGTGGTTTTTTCTTTTTTTTAACCCAAATTCTTCTCAGTTTTTACCACTGTTCTAAAGTACCCTTGAGAATTTCTCACTGGGGATCGCTAAGGTTCATCTGTATCTGTAATCCTAGGTGATGTTGGTTATGAATGTCTAAAAGAAAGAAGGTTGTGTTCTTACAAATTTTTCCGCTTTTATCCATTTGCAACAGTTTTTCTCCATGGAACCCTGCAGTTCACGAGGAAGCAAAAGAGCGGATGTTCACTTACAAAGTAAGTTGTACCAAACTACAGAAGTCAAACATGTCACTTTTCAGCTTTACATAAGCAGCAGGGTGCAGTATAATGTGGTTTTCCTTCAAGTCTTTGAATCCTAAGGGTTTGGTAAAGCCAGTGTGAGCTATGAGCACTTTGATTGGATGAGCTGTTCCTGTTGTGTAACTGCTAATTTGCTCTTGTTGCCTTAGAGACGGCCTGAGGATCACCACAAGGGAACACAGGTGTCAGGCCTGTCTTGGGTGAAACCTGGATCGACACAGCCCTTCAGCAAAGAAGATGGCCCTCCCCAGAGCTGAAGCTGCACTATCACTGCAGTGACCACTAGAGGGAGGTACAAGCCTCTGCCGTGCCACTGGCTTGCCTCAGCTGTTATGTGAACTGGATCCTTGAAACAGGAGAACTCGATATTAACTCTCCATGTTATTGCTCAGCTTTAAAGGCTTTGTAGGCATCTTTTTAAAACAGCTTTAGAGTAAGGAAAAAGTTTGTATCATATGTAAATTGACGATGACAAATGGATGTCGCTGCAACACTTAGGCTGCGGTGTGAACAAAGAGCTTTGTCATTTTGAGTTTGGATCCATGCACATGTTAGGCTAGGTGACAAAATCTTTCCCCATGGGAGACAGAAAAGTATGAACAAAGCAAATCTGTATTTTGCATCCATATGTGAGTTTGGCAGACTACAAACCACTTGTTGAAATTGGCTCAGGACTGTTTGCTTTGTCAGACTTGGAATGTTTCAAGTAACAGCTGATTGAAACATCCTCATCACTACTACTCCTCCCAGTATCCACACAGACCGACAAAACCTGCTTTTATTTGTTTCTATTTGGACAGTGATTTCTTTTTAATTTTACTGTGTAAACTATATTGTCTTACATAGTTCATAATATATATATAAAACAGAGTGGATGAGGACGGTTTTAAATAAGATGTTCAGTAAGCTCATGTATTTTATTGTCTTTTTTTTTTTTTTTTATCATTTTGAATATTTTATGTACCCTTGACTCATGGTTATTAAAGGTTTGATCTGTACATATTGGATGCTGTGCTAAGGTTTGACTTCCAGGGACGTGTTTGCATCAGTGCTTAGATTTACTAAGTGGGTGTTGGTTTTCTTTGCAAATGTAAGTTTAGCTCCCTTATATTATTATTTCTTCACAAGAGCTAGATATTACTGCAGGACTGTGTACGCATCTGATACAAATCAAATGTATTTTCATAAATTGTCGTTATTCACCTATTTTTAAGCAGCGCATACTAGAGAATACTAGTCAGCTCCAAGACTGCATTTTCTATAGCTCCAGATGAAACTGATTTTATATTTGATGTCCTGATTTGTGGTGGGATTTAAGATAAGAGGAAATATCACCAACCCCTTGTCAATATGCAAATGTTAAGTTAAGAATGTAGAGACTGTATGGAATAATTAAAATATATGGAACACATGAAGACTGTATGACAGTAGATGTGATATTGGATCAGTTAATTCTGCATCTGAATGGCAAAGCACTTAATGTGTGGTTTGGGCTGTGTGGCTTCAGTGAACACCGGAACTGTAATGTGTTCTGTAATGAACCATTTCTCCAGTTGTGAATTACATTAGATTCAAATGCTTTTCTCTGAAATCAATAAAATGATCCAAAACCAAGTCATGTTTTGTGTTTTTACTCTTTAGACTTTGTCCAATTCAGCTTTATAAAGCACTTTTAAAAACAATAGTTTGCCAAAATGCTGTACGCAAATAAAACTGGAGACTTACAGACCCATAGTAAAGAAAAGCAATATTTAATATATTTTGTAGCTGAAACGTTATGCAGATACATTTATAACTATAACTTTGAATAAAGTTGAGTTAATCAGTTTTATTGGTTGACTGGTCTACACGTCTACTGCTGTTTTGTTCCATTATGCACCTCATAACTATTATTGCATTGCACTACCGCCGTTATTATAAATAAGTTATAATATAAAATATATAAATCAATAATAATTTATCTTTATTTTTAATTTACATCTTTATTTACTCTTATTCTATTTAATTGCTAGTACCAAGGTAAGAGAAAATATCTTAGTGTTGTATATGTCCTATGCAAATAAAACCTGTCTTTACATCCAAAGAAGAAGTTTAATGAATAAATGAAAATGTTTCGTGCCGTAATGAAAAGGACTGACAGTACAGTGGGAATAAGTTGGGAGCAGTGTACACGTTTAGCCACTAGAGGTCGCTATGTACCCACAAAGAGAAGTGACTTTCCCATTTCAGTCATGTTTGCACTGGAGGAAGACTCGGGTCCATGTGCGAAAGTAAGAGCTCTTCTGATTGGCTGCGGATCGGACGCGGCCATCTTATGCGACCTGTCAACACAAGGACGTTCCCCGTGAACCTCTGATTTAATCACATACTCTGTGACAACTGCCGAGGCAGCACCGGGTCAGTAGTTCCCCCACAGAGTTAACCCCCTTTGAATCCGACAAGTAAAAGTAAAATTGTGGCTCCTTGTCTTTGGGCCAATCACAGAGGAAGTCACTAATATGCAAATCGTGCGTTATCACAGTCACGTCAGCAGCGCTCGAGCCGCTGCGCCGTGGTCGCCAGCAGGAGTACAACTAACAACACACAACTTCGTCGATAACACTCTCGATACATCGACGCCCGGAGTTGCACTTTAGGGTTTGTTTCAGGTAAGAATTAGCACTTCTTTGGTGTTTTTTGAGAGACGTTTCAGAGTCGAGGGGTTTTATTTCATTCAAGACCGGAGCTGTCAAATTAGTGACAGTGAGTGTGAGGCTCGTCTCAGCTGTCTGATGACACACCGCCTTGCTGAGTGTGGATCTTTCCGATAGAAAGAAGCCTGTTGACGAGACTAACTTGTCCGTGTTACTTTAGCCTACAGTTCGATTTGAAAACAGCGTATGTCATTGTGCGCTCGCGCATAGTTGCCGGTTAAATGAATTGCGCGTGGCTCCGGAGTGGTCCTCCTCGGTTCTTGGTCATGGTGGTCCTGAACTGACAGCGACCAACCGGGTTGAAGTCAGCGCCACACTCCACTATGGTCGTTGTTTCGATGCCTGGACGGTGGACGCAATATTAGAAACGCAAACTTACCGGAGAATAAACTATTTCTATTATCAGAGGCTTCATCAGACTCGACCTCTTCATCCATCTCCACCCCCTCCCTTCCTCCTCTTCCTCACATAGGAAGCGTCACGACACCTTTGAATCCCGTGGAGCTCTGGCAAAAAGGGGCACGTGTGACCCGTCTGTAAAGACACCCAAGGCTAACATTTATTCCTGAACCAAGTGTTCCGTATGCGCTCGTTTTCTTTCCACTTTGGCGACGAGTTGTGCTTAAAGAAGCGCAACATATTGGTGTCTTGCTGGCTTGTTGAACAACGCGCCCACAGCAGCCGAAGCCATTGCATGGCGAGGATGAAGAGGATGCTCCTGACTTCACAGATGAAGTCTCTTCAGCCATGATGAAAGTAAGACTCTTGTGTTGCACAGTGTTATATGCTGAGGAGAAATGTAAACAACCGAGACAAATGCGTCATCATTCTTACCAATATACTTTCAAAACAAACCTTTCTAACCAAACACATTTTGATCTAGTTCATACCACCACAGTTTACCATGTTTATTTCTGATGCTACTTGTTGGTTTGAAGCTATATGACCGAGAGAATCGTTTTAAGACACATGTGTCTTAACTGAATTGCAAACTCTGCGCAGTTATCTGCACAGTTCTTGTTGATATTATGCATGGGTTGCACGTGTTTGGATGATGCTTCCAACGTCATTATTATTATGGAGGAAACAGCTGGAAGTCGACAGAGGCAGCGGGCACCGGTCTGCCTCCGGGCCAGATGGGAGTGTTAAAAGGTTGCCAGTGTCTTGGATAGCTGCTTCAGGATATGCTGCACTGATAAGAACATATTGGACGCGTGATATAGTTGTTGATTTAACATTCTGTACACCAGTTTTCATGTGGAATGTGTGTATTAATATATAGGCTAGAGAACAATCCTGCAAAACCTTTTTATTTTTATATGCATTTATTTACCAGGAAAACATTGAAAGTAACTCCAAAACAGACACAAAATAAGAAAATATATTGTAGTTAGACTTGTTTTTTTTTTTTGTTTTGTTTTGTTTTTTTGTTTGTTTTAAATTTGGCATAAGTCCATCAAAGTTAGTTTGAAAAATGGCATTACACCTACTGAATAAAATATGTAATTTGTGTTGTACTTAAGTTACTGCACTGTGCCAGTTCTTCTTATGCAATGATTTCATATGCCTCATTAATCATATTGACAAATCTGTTTGAAACCTATAGAAATTATCGAATAGTGTCATGTAAGTGGTAACTTGGGGCAAGTCACATATTGTATACAGTCACATGTTTTCCAATGTAACAGGTTAGTACATGAATTCCTCATGGAAACCTAGACTTGGCATTAAAACAGAAATGGCTTTATGCCATTGATTGGGAAAATTAGAAGTTATATTAACTAATTGGCTATTAGAATGACTACAGTTTCTCTGCATCTTTTTGGTGGGTTTAGGCCAGGCTCTGTGTTGAATACATTAAAACACCATTTCCTAACAGTAGAATTTAATGTGACAAGTTAGGTATGTGTTCGGAGACACCAAAAATAAGTATTATAGTTTTTCCTCAATGGTACAGCTTTACAATATTAAAAAGATTTAGTAATTAAGTGGGTTAAATGAAGTATGAAAATGTATGTTTAGCCCTTCATTGTAGTAAAACTAAAATACAATAATCTAACAACAAATTATCAATGTTTTCAGAAGTTGAAAATAAATGGTGACACGAGATACTGAAGTTGCAATACAAATTTTAATTGGGGCTTTTTGTTTGTTTTTGTTTTGTTTTTGTTTGACTCCTCCATTTGTGGACACAAGACCCAGAAATCAATGAGGCCTTCTTGGAAAAGATGAGGAGAGGAAAAAGAGAAATGCTTCAAACAAGGAACCATAGGTGTTTTTTATTGTTTGTTTGTTGTTGTTTTTTTTTGTTGTTGTTTTTTTTCAAAGAACAGCAACACCTTTATTAATTGAGAGTTGAACTGACAAGTCAGTACATGGAGTGGCGGGCTGTGAAAATAAGGGAAAATTAGAGTGGTATTAGTATTGCTCAACTGTAATACCGTACCTGCATTATGTGTAGAAACAGGATTAAAGGCATCAAACATGGTTATAGAATATGATTGTAGGCATTTTTTTATTTTTTAAAGCAGCACAAATGTTGGAGACAGAGCATAGAATTGCATTTCATATATAGTAAAACTAATTGATAATTTTTTTTTTCATTTATAACAATCTTAACAGTGTTTGCTTTTACATATTCCCAGGGTGAATGTTCAGTTACTTTATATGTTATAGTTTGGTGGGCGTGTATTGGCATGGAAGAATGATGAACCTATTGTATGACTCTACCGAGTTTCGTCAGGAGTCTGGTATAAAGACAACACAATTTTCCACCCATAACAACTTGTCAGCCTGCCTTTCATTTGAAGAACAGTAGACACTAGTATCTCTACAAGTTGGATCCACTGTTGGAAAAGTGGCTGTATCTATTTGTGCTTTTATGTATCTGAGTGCATTGCAAGTCAGCATATAATGACTGACCTCAGTGAGTGTCTGTCATCTTCCGCTGGTTTGTGGTTGCAGAACACACACACAAGTACACAATAGACCTCATCTGCCTGTGTCCCTAGCTGTTGAAATTCTATCAGCTGTCTGCACCTCCCACACAATCTGCAGTAGCAGGGCAAGCCGCTTTCATGGGTTGTGGGGGTGGAGGGTGAGCAATTGAGGTGCGTGTGTTTGCGCAAAAGGGGAGGGGGTACAGGAAGAGGCACCTGCTGGTGGCTGGTGGCTGATTTACACCAGCTGCTTTGCTACACACATGAAAGGTATTCCTGATAGGTAATTGACAGTGCCAGATATTTCACACTGGTTATTACCTGGCCTTTAAAAGCATTTTAGGTAGAATACTGTATGTAGTCTACAAGCTTGTATGAAATGGATGATAAAAATGTGTGATGAAAAGTGTTTATTTTTTTTTAAAAAAGTCATTTCATCTAAAAAATAAAAAAATAAAAAAATCTTTGCCTCTGTCTGTGTTCGCATTGGTACTGAAATTTAGTTTGTACTTTGAACACAGTTTACATTTTTCCATAGTAATGTTGCGGTGACATGTTTTCTTCTTTACTTTTCAGGGCTGCAATGTAATGGACATGCTGTAGCTCTGTGGGTTGTGAGGCTCATAGGGACCTGCTTTGATCCCGTGCAATTCCAGAGGTTCCAGTTAACTTCCAGACTCTGCCATGGACTTTTTTGATGACCCCAACCTTTTTGTTGGAAGTTTGGAGGGGCTGGACGAGGATGGGTTCCCCTCAGGACCATCGCTTGTGGATGAGCTAAACCTCACTGCTGACTTTGAACCCATTCAGGTGGAGCCTTTAGGCCGGGGGAAACACCAAGACATGATGCCCCCACTCTCTTCCACATCTACCCATCAAATCATGCCTACTTACAGTCAACAGATGGGTCACTTTATAGGCATTAAGTCACAGAATCCCATAGGTCATGCTTTTCCAGGCCCTGTGGACACAGGTGGTGGAGGTGGTGGTGGCATGATTGCAGAACAACATGGCCAGTACCATAATGCCACAATGAGCCAAATACCTCAGTCCAATGGGTTGTTCTGCAATGGTGGTAGTCCAATGTGGGGCAACCAAGACCAGAATGCAAATATGTACCATCCCTTATCTCAACAGCAACAACAAATTTGTCATCAGCAGCAGCCACTGCACAATCAGCAACTTCAAATCCGACAACAAACACAACAGCACCACCACCAACCATCCCATCATTCACAGCAGCACAGGATGCGACAGCAGCACCTGCAACAACAACAAAACCATCACCAGCAACTGTTGAACCATGGTCAGCACCAACATAATATGTCCCTGCAACAACCACAGCATCATAACTTCCCCTTCCACCAGGAATGTCACCCTCAGAATCAGCAACAAATTCACCATAGTCAACAGCAGGGTCAGCATCATGTAGCTGTAGGAGGCCCTAAGCTCCATTCAAGGGCTCCACCAAGTAAAGCCTATTTGGATAGTAAAACTGCTTCGCTGAATGTGACATGCTTACAACAACAGCAGCAGCAGAGTAGCTATCAGTTGATGACAGGAGGTCAATCAGGAGACAATAATTTGACATTTCCCATGCATTCAACGTCTATGGTTCACTCCATGCCCAATTGCTCTGTCAGTTCTGCCACTGCTTACCAGCCACCTCAGTACCCTGCCTACCCTGGAGAGCCAGAAATTCCCAGTCTCAGTCAGCAGTCTCTGTCGTCAGCTTCAGTGTCTAGGCCCTTGACCACTACTGCACCCCTCACTTCCACCATGCCTGATCTCTCAGGAGCACCATGTCACTTCCCATCCTCAACAGCTATTAGTCAGCAGAATACACCAGTAAGTCAGGCAGAGGAATGTCCTTTCCGGTCTCTGCGTTGCTCTGGAGAAACACAGGGAAGCTGCAAATCCTCTGAGATGTTTGGAGATTCTATGAACTGCTACCCAAGCATGGCCAGCCAGACTCGCTATGAGCAGGAGCACCAAAGCTGCAATGCTGTCAACACGAATGGATACCAAGATCTGGGAGATGGTCTCCTGCATTCCGAGGCTCAAGATGGAGACTTGGAAGGACTGGAGCCTCCTGACCTCCTGCCTGACCTCCTGCCCCAGCTGGAGGCTGCTCTTAGCCAAGAGGAAGAATCTAGCTGTTCCTGGGCTGATTCCATCCAGGGGAGGGGACATGAGAGGAAACCACCACATGTTGAGTACAGGGAAGAAAAGGTAATGAAATATTAAAACTGTATTTGAGTCATATTTTGTTTACATCTAAAGCTTTCATCTGATCAGCTAAATCCATTAAGTTCTTGTTCATGCTCATTACAAGTCACATGCAAGATCAATGCTTCAGGCGAATTGTGGAATTTTTTAAAACTATTTTTAAATGCTGGGTATTTGCTTAGCCCACCATAATTCCCTTTTGTCCTCCTTAACTTCATCTTTGTGGATGTAGGCAGGTGGAGGGTAGTCAAGGTTAATACATAGCAGTCAAAGAAATTAGGTATTATATTTGGTATCTGTTAAAAATATAGTGAAAACATTTCTTTGCTGACTTTAAGATGAGTTTGTTTTCTCCATATATGTCATGAAGGACAATTTATCAGCCATGAATACACTATTTATCTAATTTATACAGACGCAATACATGCTTCTCTGGCAGCAAACCTGTGACCACTGGTGAATTGGAGAAAGGTGGAGGGGCCATACCTAAGGCTGCCTGAGCTTTCCTAATGGCCTATCCAGCCTAGCCGGTCTAACTGCCCAGTGGTCCGACAGCAGGTCAGGCCTGATTAGGCTAAGAGTGGCAGGAGTGTCTTCAGGACTTAGCTGTAAGCATACTTAGGGCTATATCAAGATGTGGGTCAGGGCAAGCCAGAGGCACTTGCTCACTGCCTTGCTGGAGTGTGGGGGAGGTTGCATGCTGTTGTGGTAGCTGCCACAGTTTCTGTGTGTGTGTGTGTGTGTGTGTCTGTATGTGTGCACGTGTGAGTGAGTGAGAGGGCGGGTGAGAGAAAAAGAGCATGGTGAAGGAGAGTGGTTAGCACTTCAAGCAGGGGGAGGGGGGTTGGGGAGATGGAGAAAGCAGTATCTCATGGAAAAAGGACAGCTTAGGAAAGAAAAGGAGAGGAAGAGACAGAGGAAGAGCATGAGAGAGGCAGAAGAGAAGCAGAGGGGGAGGTTGGGAGAATGCATTAGCTGGCTGTAACAGGCTTGAGGCAGTTCCTGGACCTCAGTTGGCTAGTAACTTAGCAGCATCCAGAGAGCTCCATGGCCCACAAGTGACACATGACCAGCAGCAAAAACAGCAGATGTTATATCATAGCCTGTACTCTCAAAAAGGATGTACTTTATATTCCAACCAAACAATGTTATTTCAAAAACACATGTTTTCCTGACAAATAAGGAATATTACACATCAGAAATGAACAAATTTCTTTTCATACCAACATGGAGAGCAAAGCACGGTGCTTTTCATTGGCACCGATAAAACAGGAGTGTTTTCTGGCTTTGTCTTACCAGATCCCCCTGGGGAATTTTATCTTAACACAGCAAAGTCAGTATTATGTGGTATTTCTTTTATGATCTGAGCAACCCGTTTAAATTTCTCTAAATACTTCTTGATGGCAGCTGACCCCATGGCTTCATTCTGCACCCAGTTCTGAAACTAAATCTTTGCCTATGAGTCAAAATGTGACCTGTGAGCTGAATGTGGCTTCCACCACAAGCAACAGGTGACAGTAAAATCAGGGTCTTCTCAAACCAGGCTCATCCACCCAGGCCATTTGTCCATCTGCAAAGGTCCTTGATTGAAATAAGGGCATGAACCAGGGCCATACAAACAAGCCTCTCCCTGTCTGTGTCAACATCCAGCCCTGTGTTGATGCTTACAGGCTGACTGTGCTATTCATGTTCACCGATGTGTGAAGAGCCTGCTGATAGTGTGTTTGCTGAACAGGCAAGGCATCAGGGGATAGCTGCCCACTCTTCACTCCCCCGCAGTGGATGTGACTAATTAGGATTTCCAGTGGTTGTAATGGTCAGCTACAGCTGTGATGAGCAGTTGGGGCACAGGATTGAATAGTTCTCACTGGTTGTGGTACATGGAGTTGAAATTGAGCAAATAATGTTTTAGGTGCTGTTCTGCATCTAATTTAATTGAACCAATATGTTTATAACTCCCATCATGTTTCATGAATCACTTGTGGAGTATTCAAGATTACTAGGGGCTTCCTCTGAGGGGGTAATTTAAGCTTATAGATGTCAAACCCTCTAGTGAGCTCCTTTGAGCTTACAGGTGTTTTTATGCTTAGGTGTAGTGATGTGAAACAGCAGGAGGTCATTATGCTGTAAATGATAAGGATTCAAGAATGGCTCTCAGATCTGATATCGTAAGATCCCATGATGGAGTGGAAGACAAAATAATTGCTAAATCTAATGTAATACAATACATCACTTTGTGGTAGACCACAGCTTACAGTATGGACATTATTAGAGTGCAGTTACAAAGCAATAAAATATTTAACAGTTTTCAGAAATATGACTTTTAAAAACATCTGTGATTTTTATGTGTGAAATGTGAGACTGAAATCTAGCATGGGCCACATGACCAATATGCTTTCCAAATTTAATAGAAAGAATTTAATAAAAAGCATAAGCTATATTTAAATCATTGACAAGGAAACCCAGTTTTCTCAAAACAAGTAATATGAAACTGAAGACCATCTGATCTTGAAAAACAATGAATAAATAATTAATATTCAACAATTAATGTGTACTACACAATGACATAGTGTATAGCTTTATGTAACTTACAAATACTTTATCAATTGCAATAATAAAAATGTGTGATTGAATGTTTAATAGCTTCATTAATTCTGAGCTGCTGTGAAAAGGTACATGACAACACAAAGCTGGTTTGCAAGAAAATCTCCCACGTGTCCTATCACCCTGGCTAATAAACAGAACATCATATCCCTTGATACTGAAGTGTGTTACAAGTGACACAAAAACAGTCAATGCATTTAACAGGTATGTTGTTTTGGTCACATTTTCACTAAGCTTGTGAAAAGCAATATCTGCTGGTGAAACATGAGTGTGAAAGTATTTTTTGAATCATGCACAGCTGTGGCATATGTAGTCTTCATTGGAAATACTAGCAATTTTAGATTTGGTGAGTTGAAATAAAGATAGCTAGTTGTCATAACCAGGCTGTTGATGGCAAGACAAGTTATTGTTTAAAAGCGGTTGTTAATACTGTACACAACATAACTGCAACGCCACCTAAAAAGAGTGTGTCACACCATCAGGCACTTTACAGCCCAAATGCCATATGATAAAATTAATATATCACCACTGTCCATTCAGTCCTGCTCTCATTACTCTGTGTGAGAGCAGAAATGTCAAACTGAATAAATGTATGTGTAAAGCTGCAGGAGTCAAAACCAAGGGACAAAATGTCAGAATTTGAAAATAGATTCTGTCCTTTTGCACCTCTTTCCTCTTGGTCCAAGTTAAATCATAGGATGCCATATTACGTTGCTTCACTTTTCCATAGTGGCTCAACATGGCAAAATTGGAACAGCAAGTTACTCACTTAGTCACTTAGTAACCCCCCAATGGGTCTGAAAAGCACCAGTGAGCTGCTAGATATTCTACAGCACAAATGTAGACATCAGAGAATGACTGATATTCACAACTTTAATCTGGTTTTCTCTGTCAAACAAAAACTTAGTCAAAATAATGCTATCTTATAATTTTCATCTGCTGTGTCAGCCAATAGTTTACATTATTGATCTCTTCACTCTAGTTTAAGACAGAAGACGGCCTCAGTAAACTACAAATCATCTCTGTTTTTGTACGGTTTGTGTTGTCTGTAGCTGCATTTTAAAAAGGTTTTAATTGTTCAAACAGTATTCTGAAACATGGATCTACAAATGACACATTTTGAGGAACTTTATACTTTCTTTAGCTTCATTCTCAGATTCACCAGTGTAGAAGAAATACTCTTACTACTAATAATATTCTTGAATTTACAGTGACACAGCAACTCATGGCTGTGAATAAATTCACTGCACATCTGCACAACAATACAACACAGTGATGTCTTGAACATAATGAACTCATAAGATTAGATTTAGTCCCACAATGAGAAATTACCTCTGTTGCAGCAATTTAAGGGAAATGAAATAAAGTAAAAATTACAGTAAAAACAAAAATGGAAATCTAAAAATAAATAAGAATTTAAATAAGTTAAGAAGGAAGACATCAACAGTATTGAGAATAAATCTTACACATTGCTGTGCAATATTTGTACTCTTGATTATAATATTTTAAAGCTACCTTTCCCAGATTGGGTTTTGAAGCTGTATTTATTCAGTCACTAAATTTCATTTCAATTTGTAAAATACATGTGGATAATATAATGTGTGAATTAATTTTCCTAATTAAGGTAGAAGAAGCGTTTTGGTATTTTATAAATGTGTGCACCAACCACAGCATGTGAAAAAGTACAGCAGTAGCATCAGATGGTAGAGATGTAATGAGGAGATAATGACATAAAAGAGATATCAAGAAGATAAAACTATGTATGTATGTATGTATGTATGTATGTATGTATGTATCTATCTATCTATCTATCTATCTATCTATCTATCTATCT
>JAPSES010000001.1:20370864-20382047 GCA_029822895.1 Maxillicosta whitleyi
TATCTATCTATCTATCTATCTATCTATCTATCTATCTATCTATCTATATATATATATATATATATATATATATATATTTTACACTTTCCACAGTGTGTGTTTGTCTAAGTTTGCTTGGGAGTTTTTCTTCATTTAACATTCAAGCACTTTCATTGAGCTGTGGCTGAAGTTGTAGATTTAAAAAAAATATGACTGCAGACTTCTTTTAACTCTGTCCATCTTCCCCTTTTCTCGGTTCTCCCTCATGTTGTAGCCGGTCGTAAGAAGATAATTAGGTCTAGCATACTGCACCTGTAACAGTTCATAAGGATGTGTGTGTGCTCATAAACCCTCTCATCAGGAATAAAAAGGACCGTCTATACATGGTTTGATTAAAGAATAGTCAGTTAGCTGAATGCTTAATAGAGAGCTAGTCTTTGTTGAAGCTTGTTGAATGAAAGTTGCTTGGGAGTGCAGCTGGGCTTTATGTGATGAGGTATGTCACATCTATAGTTGGACCAGTTAATTAGTTGAATCCTGTGGACTAATTGATGCATTTGCACAGAATCACTCATGCATCCCTCACCTGGGACCTGTTTGCCTTGGGTGACCCTACCAGGGGCATAAAGCCCCTGACAACTTAGCTCCTAGGATCATGAGGACACACAAACCCCTCCACTGTGATAAGGTGGTGGCCTAGGAGAGGATACTAAGTATCAGAGGGTATCAAGTATTATGTTCATTAAAACTCAGAATAAATTCAGAGGTTAATATATCAAAATGGAGAAAACTGAAGAAAAAGTGACTTTTAGAAAAATATATATTATTAACTGAACATACAACAAGTCTCTCCAGCCAATGTCATTTATCAGACTATGTTGGTTTTTACTGTTGAATCAGTGTTGCAGAAGATGACAGTGTTTGCATTTTGATGATTATGAGAAGATAGCACTGCATCTTACCAATTCTTTCCATGTGTTCATAGAATTAGTGGATCAACAGGTATTAAACATTTTAGATCAGAAGATGGTTTTGGTTGGCAGTGACTGTTTAGGTTAATGAGCATCAGACCACTTTTAGTAACAGTAGACTAGACTTGGTGTACAATCACCATATGACCAATAGCAGCTGTTAATGAAGGGAAAATGGATATCATTAATGGCTTCTCCCCAGCTTTCTTTTTTCCCTTCATTTAGGTAAAGAAATCCACTACCAAGCTCCATCAGTTTGTGTTCAAAAATCATCTGTTAATTACATGCAGTTGAATGACAGGTAGCATTTATCTATGACCATGAGTACAGCCAGTTTTAATATATTTATCCAGTATCATCCCATGTCTCTGCACTATATTTCCATGTGTCTATAGAAAGGTATCTGGTCACAGTGGAGTATAGGCCTGACTGTATTAAGGCCAGAACCGTGCTGCTCTGTCAGACTTTAAACAGATTCTCTAGAGGGCACACTTCTCAACCCCAGCTACTTTACCTCTTGGCCATGTGAAAAGGATCATTAGTGCATGGTGCAGTATTTAATTGGTTGAGGAAGCATTGCTGTACATCATGTCTCTTTTCATTTATCAGCTCTGCCACAGCCTCACACCATACTCTAGTTTGTCTGCAGTGGCCTGCAGCCTCAGGCCTGATTAAGGCACCTAATTTTTTCTATTTCTAATTATTTCCAGTAAGGGACGGACCAAAAAAATTATCATGATAATATTTAATATCATATCGCGAGTCATTATTTTTATAATAATATATCTAATGTATGTTAATTAACAACAAATAATTTTCTATGCATTTTAACTTGTCTATTGGGTTTATTTTTGCAATTAAAACACAAAGAGTTTCGCATTTTTATTGTTTTATTTGACTTTACTATAATTCTCAGCCACTAAACCTGAAATTATTACCAATTTCACATTATTTATAATAATTGTGATACTTGATTGATATGATAAGCATTTACGGCTTCATAGCCTTATGTTTGCTTACCCATATGTATGAGCACCAGACATAGTTTTTGCTCATGAGGTTTCTGGTCTTTTACACCTTTAATTAATATAGAACATGAACAACACTATTAAAGTGGACAGAGACATGCTTTCAAGTTAAACTTCAGCAACTGTTGAAGAAGATGGTGATGAGGATCTATTTATCTGTCTGCTTACTGCAAATGAAACACATCTGAGAGGCACATACAAGTCCTGCAATGGGGAAAACACCCATCTGTCACAAACCCTTTCTTGATACAGTTTGTTAATTCTAAAGGGAACTATGGATACTTATTTAGTCAATACACCTCTAAGGTAATTCTGACTGCACACACAGATATGGGTGAAAACTGCTGGTGTGTTGGGAAAGTCAAACATAGATTTCCTCTGTTTAATACTAAGTATCTAAAAGTGTACTAACCTGATATGTCATTATCAATATGCCAAACAGATCTAAGCAGTCATCAATTTTGGTAATGAGATGCACCATGTATAAGTGGGTGATACCTGTGGATTGTAGCTGCAGACTCGAAAGCACTGATGGGATCTAGTCATCTTATTTTCAGTCAAGGCATTGCAAGCTCTAATCTTTCATTCGCCTCATCTTGAGTTAGTGAGAGCTCAATATAAAAAATGGTGGTAAAAGGGGAAAAAAATGAGTGCGGGACTGGTCTAATACAGGCTCTTTTGATGAGGAAGTAATGGGTTGTTCGGAGACAGACACCTGTGCCTCTACTGCCACTATACCTCAAATGCGCACATGTTTTTTTTCCCACTCTGTTCCTTTTACCCGATTTGCTACTCCCCTCCCCTTCCTCTACTCCCCTCCCCTCCCTCATGTGTCCTCAAAGAAAGCCACTCCCCCTCATATAGAGCTGCCAGGGCTGTTTGCATATTAACTGTTCAGTTGCCAAGGAGCTATACCTTCATGCCATGTGACCACTGAGGCATGTGTATGCCGTTCTTCTTATCTATTTATTCTCTTGACACAAACACACCTGCCAATGAAAAGAAAATAACAGAAAATTGTCCTTTTATGGCTCAAATGTTTGTCATCATTTGCATTGCTACCCATCATACAGGCTGTAGTTGTCACTGTCTTAGGTCCATGTTGGTAATACTGAGAATACGAATTACATACACCCGTTGCACTTTTGATCTTTGTATGTGTTGTCAAAGCCTACTCAAGGTGCTTTTCCCTAGTGGGCATTATCTGACAGTGGATTTGTTTAGCTTGGAAAGGACGCTGCTGCTCAGCTCTCTGTACGCATGTGGTTTGCTTTTAAGTCCAAACTCCAAGGCCTTGCCTGGCAGGTGTATTCAATTCCTGCTTCTGGTAAAAGCGGCCTTTGTCACACACACACACACACACACACACACACACACACACACACACACACACACACACACACACACGTGATTCTCCATCCTTGTAAAATGCTAAAATCCTCAAATCCCTAGTGAAGAGAATCTCTAGTGCTCTTGTAGCCCCTCTTGTACACACAAAACTCACACATTTTGAATAAGACTTTCCACACCATTCAGTAATATACATATCATTTTTATTTATATTTCTTCAACATACAGTATAAATTTAGATGCAACAAATCTGTATTTAAATTAACTTAACACAACAGATGTGATTATACTAACGTCTGATTGTTTCACCATGATTTGGTGTTTTACTGGGCTGAGTCTGGCCATCAATGAATCTTTCACCACCTCTGTTGAAAAGGTTTCCAAAGCATGCCCACCCTGTTGGTATGTGGGTGGCAGCACTGGTTGACCTGGGCAGTTCATAAATGTAAACCAATATCGCGCAGCTGCATAAAGAAGGAAAGGGGGGTGCTGCATGAGAACCAAGCACATTCAGCTGTTTTGGCTTAAAAAAAATACAGGTTCAGAAGCTGATGAGTTATCTGTCATTACTCAAGCCTTACTCACTAGAGCTCTGTACAGTACTGGCTTCAGGCCAGGTATGTGTCTCTGCAAAATTCCCAATACCATGTGCCAGCCAGTGCACATGGGCCCTGTATCATGCTGTCAGGAGTACCCTGAAATGCTTGCTTGCTTTTCCTCTCCTGGTGCACACAGAGGACGCACATTCTGGACTCATCCCAGTTTCTCATGGCTCTTCAGTTGTGGTCAGGTGACCTGCTCCTGACCCTTGACCCTCAGTATGACCTCTGGAAACTGTGGCTTGTATGGCAAGGAAGTAGACAGTCTGCTGGTGTGCGCGATTCTAAATGCCTGCACTGTTTATGTCACAAATGCATTTTTAGCCTGTAAAGATTTGTTTATCTATTGGTTCCTCAGTTTTCTTTTGGTTGATGCTGTTCCATAAATAAGTAAGCGCATCATTGGCAGAAACCTACATGACGACAAAAAAAAGTCCACAATCTGTGGTGTATGAGAAATCCAGAGCTTTGGGGGTTAAGCTGTGAAAGTTAATGTAATAACTGCTAGCACCATCTGCTGGCCTACTTCCTTACAAAGAGAGAGAGAGTGAGAGAGCGAGTGAGTGAGTGAGAGAGAGAAAAACGAGTCGGGTTTTAACGACATCTCTAATATTCATGCTGATGCATTTTGCTGCTTTGTGCTTTCATTTTCTGCCACTCTGCCTGCCAGAGTCTCGAGTTCGCCATACACGCCTCAGCCAGGGAGAGGGGAGGGCAGCGAGGGAGAAGAGGAAAAAGACAAGTGGGAAAAGGAGGAAAACACAACCGGCCAAACAAGAAAGCAAGCTAACACAAAAGCCTTTTTGTGTGTGTTTGTTTGTTTTGGTTTTTTTTTCTCTTAAAAAATGGGGGAAATCCTACCTTATCCCAGCTGGTGAAGAGGACGAGTTGAAAGGGAAAACAGCAAAGCGGAAAAGAGCAAGAAAGACCAAGAAATAAGAGGGAGAAGGCTCACAGAGGCAGCGAGAGCACACGCGAAAGGCAGGCGGAAAAAGGAATCAATGAGAGGGGAGGAGAGAGGAGGCAGGGGAAGGCAACTCTGACACATACGCTCAGAGAGAGAGTGAGGGAGACTTGGGTGAAGCCGGACGACAGCGAAGCAGCACGCAGCAGCAGAATGAGGGCTTCCTGGACTGCCACGCACCTCCTCTACCGCCCACAGCGCTGCTCCCTTATCACCCTGTGAAGAGACAAACGAGGGTGAGAGAGAGAGGGAGAGAGAGAGGGCTCCCATGCGCTCCTCTTGAGCCCTGCCCGCTGGGGGAGGAGGAGACGAACGGCTCCAGCGCTCTCACACTGCCTGAGGAGAAGAGCTGACCGGGGAGGAGAGAGAGAGAGAGAGAGAGAGAGAGGGAGGGGAGGGGGGGACACACGGCTAAAGGAAGAGTGAGAGAAAACGACTGTTGAAATAGAAAGAGTGAGTGTGTTTGTAAGAGAAAGTGTGAGCGACCAACGGGGAAAGGAAAAAAAAAACCCGGCGAAAGGGCAAGGCTTTTGTTAGCCGGTTGGAGAGGGGGAGGAAAGAGGAAGAAAAAAAAAAACACCATGTCTACAGTGAAGAGGCCAAGAGGAAGGGTAAGTGAGCTGCTCTGAGAGCTGGGAGGGAGGAGGGACAAGGGGGAGGAGGAGGAGGGGCCGGCAGGAACTGAACAACCTCCTCTGCTACTGGCTCATGCTGCACTGCCGCCATCTTGAACTCATTGCTGCTTTTTTCCTCCCCTTCTTACTCATTTGCTTTGCCGTGTTAGACCTTATCAAGGCACACACTTGATTTACAGTGTTTTCTTTTCCCCACCCCCACTGTCTGTTCACTCAACACATTGCTTTCTCATTGTGCTGTGAATTTCCCTCCAAGTGGTCTTGCGCTGTAGTTTATGTACAGTGTGTGTGTGTGTGTCCATGAGTTGAGCCTGTCAGTCACCAGAGACCTTACTACATGTGGAAATAAGTGAGGAATGCTACCCAACCCAAATGGAGCTTACTCTACCTTTTGATGGGCTGTAATGGTCCCCACCGTTTTCATGGGACTACTTGCTGCTAGAGAGATTGAAATCACTGCAGTGCTGGCAGGCTGTAATTTCAGTTATTTATAGATGTATTACACAGCTGCAGTGCTCTCACTTTTGGTGCATTTTATCTTTTCTCTCCCTCTCTATTTCTCTGTCTTTCTGTTTGATAGAATGGCGTTTTCATATTTTTTCCAACCCCCTCGCTGTTTCTTTCATGTGCCCTCATGTTCTTCCGCTCCTAAGCATTACTTTCAGCCCCTCCCCCTCTTTTTTTTTTTTACCATTAACTTGAATGAGAACATTCCAGCATGATCCAGTAAATTTCTTCCTAATGGCCTCAGCAGTATTGCACACGTGAAAATCATAATGCAGCTCTTGTGTGAGTGTGTGTTTTCCTTTCCTGCTAAATGAATTGCTAGTTCAGTTCAACTCCCTCCCCCTATTTTGTTGGTGAGTTTGAAGCTAATTCTCTTTATTTAGATAGCAGCAGAGGGGGAAAAAGCAACTGGCCATGCCATGTAGGCATACGCAACACATTTTTAGATTAGGTCATCCATTTATGGGTTCCCTCTGCACTGGGCTCTTGGCCCACCACAAGGTGCTTATGTAGGCATAACCGCAGTCACGCCATCTATTATTCACATATTATCACGTATCAAGAAGGCTGGATTATTTATGTCTGAGTTTCTATATAGCATGTTTCAATGTGCTGATGTTAACCTAAATTAATTTTATTTGCCAAAGTCAGTGAATTTTTGTGTCACATTGTTTGCAGAGTTTCAGAGTTCTTTCTAACTGATGACAAATGATTCTTTTGGGGAATCGGGGCTTTTTCATGTCAGAGGTCTAACTGTAGACATGAAGGTGAGTTGTGAAAATGATGCAGAGCCACACAGGGCCACCCCCCTCCCCCGGTGTGTGAGATGGGACAGCAACAAGCTCTGCTGTCTGTGTGGTTCACACAGCCTTAGTAGTTGTGTTTTTCTGAATGAATGATTCAGTGGTCACATCACATCGTCATTGTGGTATTTTTTTTTCCCTTGTCTTATTTGCCCGTTAGCTTAGTGTTAGCTGCATGGTACTCCTCATGGACTCATACTAGAGAACGCTGTTATTTTGTATAGTGTTACTCCTTTTTGTGACTGAATAAAGACGCATCTTAAGCAGTAATTACTGCTGATCTTTTCATAGTGAGCTTAAATGAAAAAGTGTAAAATTCATAGAAAAGCTTTACCAGCTCAGCTCATGAAAGGTCAATGTCAAAGTCCTTGTATGACTAGACATCCTTTTACACAAGTAGCATCATCATTTTCATTCTGTGTCATCCGGAGAAGGCTAGATGGCATCATTTCTGTAGCAGCTTTAGGATGAACGTGATGTGAGTAAATTCTTACCACAATTTTCTTATTTTTCTTACTCTCCTCAGCCTCGAAAAAACGCTAATGGTCCTGGGAGCCAGGTCCAGGTCCTCAGTCCCCCAATGAAGAGCAGCTCATCATCATCCTCTTCTTCCTCATCGTCCTCTTCCTCATCCAGCTCCTCATCAGAGAAGAGGACCCAGCGCAGAACACATCATCAGATGGAGTCAAATACACAGGACAAGCAGGAGAAGGCCAATAGGATAATTTCAGAGGCTATTGCAAAGGCCCGGCAACGTGGGGAGAAGAATATCCCCAGAGTTATGAGTCCTGAGAGCTTCCCCAGCTCCTCCTCACAGTATAAGGCCCATCGTGACCGAGACCATAAAGGAAACAGCAAGGCACGGCCCAAAGAGAAAGCCTGTAGGAAGGTCTGCATTGTTCCGCCATCCAAGCCCAAGCAGAAGGCCAAGATTGGGTAAGTAGTCACACAGCTGTTACTACTGCTCTGTAACTCCACTGTGAATAATGAGGAGGAAAAAAAGCACCAACATTCACATGTAGGAAACTACTCTGTTCACTATGGCTTGGACTGAAAAGGGTAGAAGATAAAATGAATGAATTGATCTATAGATGTGCTTTCTATAGATGAAATGACCCTGAATAGGTTAGATGCACTTGGTTTTTTAAGAACAAAGCAAAGCAGCTTCTTTGCCTCATGCATCTAGTTAATATGCATAACCTAGGGCAAACTGATTTATGTCATCAAGTCCTGGTAGAGCCAGATTTGCAGATGTAGAATGATGCCACAAAGTTTCACATTTGCTATTTCACTTGCTCTGATTTCCTGGATATGAAACTTGACTGTATTAATCCTGAGGCATTTAATGAGGGTGGGGATTTTTTTTTTCTTGTCTTTCTTTTTTTAAGCATAAGATGAACCATGAAGCAGTCACTGGTGGTAAAATCTGCGCATTGTTATTGGCACAGGTTGCAGTTCTATGACATCGACAAAATCAGCAAGCTGACTATGTACTGTATCAACTGGTGCTACTCTAGACGGAATGATGTACAGAATGTAGTTTGTTGAAGATTATTTGTATGAATGAATGAATGAAGGTTGTCTTCTGTGTAGATGTAGATTCATCAGGCCGGACCATATTTGCTGCTGTTCTTTAGGTTTTTTTTGTTTAGCAGATGTCTAGGTGCTGATGACTGCTAATTATCCATGCCTTGTCAAAAAGTGGTCTATTCTTCAAGCTGTGATTACTCGTACTCCCTTTCTGTTACCATATGCACGCAAAAGAAAGCAAAGTGATACACTGTTGTGTCCAACTGTTGTGCCTACACAGCAGCCACGGAACCTTGTAGTGGTTTAGCCCTATTTTATGTACAGGTTTTTTAAGCTGGTGCATTTTTTTTACTAGCGTACATTTTCTGCCTGTGGTTGCTGAGATGGAAGCTCAAAGTTCAGCTGAATTTACAGCACGTCATAACAATAAACCAGGCTCAGTCATCAGCATAGACATGGGAGGAGCAAACAGAGGCTGCATTTACATGCGAGACGGTACTGCTGCAAATATTCAGGCGAGTAGTGCTGATGTATAGATACTGCCTCCCATCCCCCAGTTTTTTAACTGCTATAAGCTATGTGTAGCTATAAGCCACACCCTACACAAGCAAATGAAATATCAGCTAGTGCTGGCCCAGCTGGTGAGCTGAAGGAAACAGGGAATGTAAAGATATAGTAATATCAATTTTGGCAGCAGGAATAAGAGTAAAATAAGCTTCCACCCATCAATGTGAAGTCCTAAATCTGTGTGGATATCTCATGTGAGACTGATTGACAGCATTGAACATTAATTTCTTGCTGTATGATGGGCTGATTAATAATTAGATGAGCCAGGGAGAGGGAGTAAAGCTGTGGCAGAAAGTGGATTTTGCTTTGTGCGTGCGATTATGACAAAGTTGAGGCAGTGCTCATGTTTGGGAGATGAGTGAGAGGATGAAGGCGTCAGTCATGGCAATACAGAAAAACTAGCTCTCAACCTTAAACTGGCTGTGCTCGTCTGGTCATGGTTACAACAGCTCAGGTTGTTTAGCTGGCAAGCAATTGAAAGGTCTGTTGATCTGAGGATCACTAAAACCTCTAGTTTACATTCATTTATCTGAGTGAAGTTGAGCTCTGTTTCATTATGATGATTATATTTGAAGCAAAAGTCTTGAGATTATTTTTGGGATTATTTGTAATATGGTTGATCAGTGCAGGTCCAGTCTGTTTTGGTGATACTGAACTTAAAGGCACTGTTCCTAAATGTTTCCATCATAGAAATACAATCTCGACTTAGTAATGAGAATAGGTTTCATTTAGCCTACAACCTGTCATTCAAATATGTCAGTGAAAGGAAGCCTTGTTTTTTCAATGTATAGAGCTGTGTAACCCATTTTAATTCAGTGTTTCCATATTTGGCCTACATGAAGAAAAAAAGCATCAGATCAGGATGCATGCAGCATAGCCCACTTATGAAGCCTAATATTGTTTCAGCCATCTGTTTATAGCACTCATTACAACATGCAGTTCACACATTATCAAACATCCAACTAATTTCATTTGGTCAGATAATAGATTGGCTCAAGCTTACAGAAAATGTATGCTTTTGTTTGTATGTATGCTCTTTATTTAGCTTTATATCAAATGTCATTCCAGCATATTTTAATTTAAATCATGCATTTGACTGCATTTTTTAGGTTTTCTATTGTTTTAACATATTGACAGTTGTGTACACTTGCACAATAGTACGATGAGATTTTACAGAGATTATTTAAGAACCATTGGAAGACTGTTTAAGCCTATTATCCCCAGTTTTGCTTTCTTTTTGCTTTTTGTCTCAGAGATCATATGGAGTTTGCTCTGGTCTGTGTGAAACATAGGTTTTTGTTGAGAAAACAAGTTCAGATGTTGTACTGGACTCTTGGTGCAACTGTGGTAATGACGTTTAGTTTTGTAGCTTGTAGGAGTGTGTGAATATTTATTTTTAGGTGTGAAGATTCACATTTGGCAAAGCTCATCGTAATGGTTCCTTTGTGTCTAATCAGGACTGCACTCTATAGAACAGATAGAGTCCATCGTTGTCTTCGGAACTGTATTTCATTATAAATTTTTTCTTGTAAGTTAGAAATTCTAACACAGTTTTGTTAACCCAGAACATTCAGCTTGACTGAAGCAAGGACTTAAATAAACATGTTTGAACAGATGCTTTTTTTGTATTGAAAAGGGAAATTGCTGGAATTTCATAGATAGTAATATTAAGCCAGTAGCATCATGAATTTCAGTGAGGTACATTCCTATGATTCAGTTTTTATGTGAAAATGTGAGTGAATCTCATTTAAACATGTCAATACCCTCTGCTTCTTGAATCTGTAACAGAGCCACATCCAACATACTTGGTAACTGTAATAATTGTAGAGATCTTTATTATTTTCTAGTGTAGTAGAGCAGAGGGTTTTATTGGACTTGCACCAATTACAGGTTTTTGGTCTGATCCCAATTTCAGATTTGTAGGGTGCTTGGACAGCTGATACCGATTTTTCGTTGATTCTGATCTTGTTTTTTTTTCCAAACACAACACACAAGACATTGAAATGGAACTTTCCCATTAGAACATTTATTTCAAAAATAGAAGAAAAGTCTGCAAAAAGGTGCCGGATTTTCTGTATAAAATCAGGTGCTTTGAGTGAAACACCTGGGGCCTCATTTATCAAGCGTTCTTACGAACAGATATGTGCGTGCGATCATTTCTGCGCAAAGTGTAGGATTTATGAACTCGTACTTGAACGTAGGAATGTGCCTAAATGTACGCACACCTCTGACCAGGCGTACGCACAGGAG
>JAPSES010000001.1:20382147-20428437 GCA_029822895.1 Maxillicosta whitleyi
ATTGGGGGCGTTGTGGGATGTAAATTAGTCTGATCGTGCACGCGCAAGGTGTTCTAGCAAGTGTGGAATTTATCATTCAGACCTACCTACCAGTGTGCGTACGAACGGTTGATAAATGCCGAAATTTCCGTGCTTAGGAACATTCTAAATTTCATTCATACGACAAATTTTAGGAGGAATTCTACAAACTGATGATAAATGAGGCCCCTGGTTTTTGTGAGTCTGTATCTTACCAGGAGCTGAAAATGATCATACTTGAAGGAAAATTATCATACACACCCAAGTTTTATTCTGATGTTGCTCAGACCATCTACTTTAGTAACACATTATCATAGACCGTTCATGTTACATACTGCAATCCAATTTTACTTTTAAATAATCTAATAGACCTTTGGAAAAAAGCAAGTTTCTGTACATATGTGGAGCACAGGATGAACCCCTGCACTGAATGGACCAGAACACCATTTATACATTCACCACTTCTACATGCTGTGGGCTGAATCAAGGGCCTGCCTCACAAGTAGAGAGGCATGTAATGAAGGGGTCAAATTATCATACATTATGGGATTTTTGGATTCATTGATCATACATTGTACAGAGGGTAAAATTATTGTACAAATACAATAATTATCATAGGTCAAGATCTGGGAGGAGGGCTTAAACAAACCCCTTAAACAAACATCCTGCCCCCTCAAATGAAAGAAAGTTAGGGAAAATGAAATTGAGGTGCACAACAGCGGAAGTCTTAGAGGAATTGGTAAACGTCTTAAATTTCACTTTCACTTTGTATGGTTATATGGTGGGTGCATATTCAGTATGAGGTCATGGTTGATCACATGAAAATCGGCCAATTTCCAAATGTGGCTGTTTAATTGGTGCACGTCTAGGTTTTATTTGTCAAAAGGAATAGATAAGGTGTACACTTCCAGTAGGTAACTTTTATGAATTTCACTGTCTTTCCGTCATGTCACATGTTGATAACACTGGGTTTGTATACCTACAGGGTGAGTAGTCTGTGTACACGATGAAAAGAAGCACAGGAGAGAGATTCAAATTGGAGGAGAGCCCTGTGCATATGCATGCACCACCCTGGGTCTTCTATTAAATATTAATGTATCTCGGCTACAGTTACTAACCTTCTGCAAAAGTCATTACCACAGTCTCTGCTTTGTTGAGGGTGTGTACAAGGCTGTCATCAGAAATTGTGAGGTTTGTGTTTGTGGAGAGGGAGTATGCTTACTTTTCCACTGCACTTGACTGTCCTGTCTTCAAGGACTCGAGATGAGACTTTCGTACCAGAGTCTGTTTTTCTGAGACCTCTGTTGTGCCATACTGGGTGTCTACTAGACTCATCAGTTCTGTTTACATTCTAGTTAGTGCCTTATGGACTCTTTTTAGCTGGGTGTAGACTTCCAGCTGCTTGGGAAGCAAGGCAAGGGTGATGTAGAAAATGTGTTTAATACATAAGGAACATAAATAAGAGCAGCTTATGAAAATATGGATGTAGCAGCCGCTGTGACAGGTGGACAAGCAATATAACATATGCAAAAAAAAAAGTGTCAAAGTGAATAAAATGTATATGTTAGTGTTTAGCATTTTTAACATCGAATAGGCCTTGTGGTTTGAATGACTTTGAGGAAAATACACATGCAGTTTAATGATTATCCATTTTAACAAAAGGAAAATTGCAGTAGCCATTGTGGTCAATTTTAGTTTTCTGCTCACTTCCATTGTTCTGTCGTCAAAGTAGTTAAGCAGCATAAAAATAAACATTTTTACCACAAACTGTAAGTTGTCATATTATCATACATTATTATTTATTTATATAATATCATTACATATTATCATTAATAAAAATGTATTAAAGCAATATGGTGCATGCAATGAAAGATCAGAATCAAACAGAACTATTTTATGCATTTTTTTGGTACTCGATGGTGTCTAAGTATGAAAACATTGAAGTTCATTTCCAAGCTCTGCTCAAGTATCTACTAATGTTTTAATTAGCTAAAAGAGGATGTGCCACTTTGAACTCAATGAGTGAATTTGTACAATTTGCCTGAATTACCTTGACAAGTGTTTAGCCTCAAAAGACAACAATGACCGTACTCAAAGTTCACACATTTGTGGTGAGCTATGTGAGATTGTAAGACTGTGTTTTTAGTGAAATCCAAATAAATGCTCTTGACAGCTGGTGTTTGAGCTCTGACTTGAATCACAATTTTGTTCCCATGTTTAAGGTAAAAGGTGGGAGGCCATGAATATCACTTAGCTATTTAGGAGGCTGACCACAGGACCTGTTTGTTTCATGTGGAGAGGGTTCGAGTTAATAGTTGCAAACCATAGAAAAATTAGGTTCCATTTAAGAATTGAAGTGAAATGAAATTCAGGTTTTAAGCTTTTTTCTGAAACTGGTGCATGAATTGTTTAGCAAACATTATCATAAAATGACAAAATATACCTTTAGGTGATGTAAAGGTTTTTTCCTCAGGCCAGGATTGACTGATTATAGCTCTGGCCAGGCTGGTATTTGCTTTCCTAGGCACCATACCTGCTGAGAAATAACCTCATATAATCATTAGATAAAAGTACTCTGCAGCTCATTCCCTTTTGTGTTCCTCCCCCACCCTTACACCCACTGTCCTCCTCCTACTTCTCCTCCTCCTCCTTCTCCTTTACATTTTTTTTCCTAATATAAATTTGGTTCTACCAGCGTGCTCAAAGCTGCGGATCCAGTGTTTCCTGTGAGCAGGCATGTTATAAACATGCTGATAGTACAAAGCAGCAGGGAGCAGTAAAATATCAAACAAAATGGAGCTCATGAGATCAATTACATGATAGAAAATGGAGGTTTAGGTCTAGCCTATATGCTGCAGCATATACAGTAGCTGTTCATATTTCAGTGCTTGCCTGCTAGTGTCTAATCTCTTTTGCCTCACTTTTTCATCAGGAAAAGCCAAAGCTGTTTTTTAATTAAGTGGGTTTTTTTTCTAGTTAATCCCTTGCAAGGGTGCGTATGTGTGCATGTTCACATGTGTGTGATGAAAACAGTGTATGTGTGTGTTCTGTATCTTCATGTTGAAAGTCCTTCAAATATGCACATAGTTATTTTTTAGTATGTGACCAATGCCCACTATTACTATCTAGCTGAATAAAGCAACAGTCCCTTGTGAAGCCATGTGCACTGCACTGATACTGTGTTTGTGTTTGAGTGGAGGCTTGTGGCTGTTGTTACTACTCTTTCCAGTTGTGTTCTGTGTGGCTCTGAAATTATAGTGTTCTATTCACAAGAACGGGGATTTCCTGACAAGGACCAGTGCTGCTGTCTCAATAAGCCCCTCAAGGATGAGAGGCTGAGACACACAGCATCAGAATTTCCAAGGTAGACCAACTTAAAGGGCAATGAAGGCCTCTCTGAGATGCTTAAGCACCATATTGTGCTCTTGGCCTGCAAAGCACTATCATTTCTTGATTCTATTAAAATCAAACCCTCACACATGCACTCCCAGTGGCGGCATGCCAAGTAGGGCAGGACAACACTGGGGGGACAAGGAATGGAGGTTATTTGGCACAATAGGAGGATGGGAGCCAAGCAGGCCTTGTTAAACGACTAGTCTATCATTCTCTGGAGAAGTTAGTGGTATCCTAACATGAGAGATCACTCTGTTATGTCAGATCAGGGGCAACTGTCGTCTGGAGATTTAAGATTATATGGGGAGGATGACCTCTTTAAATCCCGGTGGGGAGGAAAATAATTGACTTCCCCTTCAGAAGTGTATGTTAATAGTGCCGTCCTGGTGGAAATGCATCCAAATATGAATGAGCAAGTAGAGTGCAGTTGTGAAATGAAGATAAGCTTGTGAGGGCCTACAGGCATCTAGAGGAATGAGAAATGAAAGACTGTATTTATTGTGGTAGTATTTTTGTTTGTGCGTCAAAACATTTGTAGTGAAGAAATAATTAAAATGCCACCAAACAAATGACAGAAAATTAAATTAACTATATTTTAGACGTGCAAAGTGGTTTGGAAATGAAATGTTTGTTTGTAGTTCTAGTATCAAAATAATTAGACAAAAATCAAATGCAGCCTTCTACTCATACACAACACAAGCACAATCAACACTCTGTTTACTGCTTTGTTGTAACGAAGACTTAACAAGAAATTCCACTCATCCAAGAGAAATATCTGAGACCCAATCCTCTTTGTGTTGTGCGAGGATCTGAAAGTATGACTCCTTTTTACTAATAGTAGAGAAATATTGGTAATAATTAGATCATATTTGTTTTAATATTAATTCTCTCACTAACCCTCAGCTGTAAATTGTCTGTCTCTAGTTTTTATATATTTGCATTGTGCTCTCTGGTGACACAACTCTGATTGCAGCGTTTTCTTTTTGTATTCTTTTATTTTGGTTAAATATTCTACGGCAGCTGTTTGCAAAGATTTTTCCAAATACTTACAAATTATTAAGTGCCTCAATCAACCCAAAACTAGCTTTTAAATAAAATTGCATACAATAACTCATTAAAAAGATGGAACCAAAGATTTAGCTACAGCTACAGTTTTGCTGGGCTTACTGGGGTCTGTGTAAGCTGATAAACTGAGTAATATTAGTTAATCATGTAAATGTTTTACAATAAGGCCAATATTGACCCTGAATTAATAAATATTTCAGATGTACAGTAGTTGAAATGCTTGCATTTTCTAATTGCACTGGACAGTCACTCTTTTTTTTTTTGCTGTGCATTCAAGCAGCTTGTGCCCCTCAGGATGTCTTTTTTTTCTCAGTAAGTGGTTCACCTGAAAGTTGGAGTTTTCTCTCTGTCATCAGAGCTCCTATATATCAGCTAGTGGGGAGGCTATTGAATCAAATAGAGTGTGTGCTCCACTGCTACTAAACCCCTGGGTGGCCCTGTGTATCAGCGACAGCAGGCTGGAACATGCTTTAGCCCCCTCACTCAGATGTGACTTAGGCTTGTTTTTCCACAGTTTTCATCCTTGCATTATCTGCACTGTGCTATGTTTAATGTACAGTGGAGCCACCTTACTGCCAGTGTTCTGTCTGCTCCAGTTCGATTGATGATTTCAGCCTTAAGTATCTTGTTTGCAGGTTTTCCCATATGGGGATTAGAGAGATGCTTTAGCCCTGTTAGATGCTGTTAGCTGCTGAGCTGCTGCCTGGTGATGTGACACTGTTATTCTGCTGGGCCCATATCCCCGCCAGCTCTTATTTGGTCGAGGAAGAACACTGTGTTCCATTTGATTGAGCTGATTTATAATATTTTTCTATCCTTAGGTTCACAGCTGTTTTGCTCAGTTTTGTCTTTTTTTTTTTTTTTTTTTTTGCTCCTGGTTTTGTCACTCTGACTCGACACATTTCTCAGCCATTCATAGTGTCACAGGACATGTACCTGCTGGTGTTATTTTTCACAGGAAGTGATGTCATTATGAACATTGCCGCCCACAATGCCAGATACACTCCCAAGGGTGCGTTGCATGGCAACCATAAAGTGTCATTGTCAAGAGGATTTGTGAAATGTAATATCATCCAGAGGGGGCAGGGCCATCAGAAAGAAGGGCTAGCGCTCAGTGCCTCTGTATGAAACTGCTGTTTTCTACTTTTTATACTCAAATTTTGTTTAACGGTGTGTGCCTTTTTAAACACGTTTAATAAAGGTTATAGTTTAGTCTTTGTATTAGATGTTGACAGCAATGTTTTTGCCATTAAAGATATTTAGCTGGCGTTACACTGACAGGTTCATTGTTAATGTGAAAACTGGTCACAGTAGTTAGACCAGCTTATTTTATCCTGAGAAACCATTGACCTTTGAGGCTTTTTTTGTTTTATGTCATATGTTGGCTAATAGGGGAACCAATCAACACCTTACTGATATGGTTGGAAAAGAAAGCTGCATAAATTTGCACTCAAGTGGATTTAAAAATTGTTTTTTTTTCTGTATTATGCACAGGTTAGTGGATCTCTGTAAATAAGGCTTGGGTGAAAAAAGAATCTCAAATTTGCAAATCCTGACAATAAGTTTTGGACGCTTTAACTCTTTGGTTTGACTGACAGCTTGTAAAATAGCAGAAATAAAATCAACACTCACAGAGGGCCATATGTGGGTAGATTTGTAGAGTAAGTTACAGAAGGTGTAACCGCTCTCTGGCAGGTAAAGTGTTTGTTCTAAAATAGTCATGCAGTAAAAAAAAACGTCCTTTTGTCATATTACCCATCCCTAATTGTCAATAATTTATCATGCGTAAAAGAAAAAAAGATAATTGTAAAAAGCAGAACAAAATAAAACAGTTTTCCTTTACAACACTGTGCTCTTCATCTAGTTTGTTCTCTGTCTTGGCTTGCATTCGTTTTAAGGACTTAACAGTTGTTTAGCAGGCTGTTCTGCTGTCAGTTGGGCCTCCTTGGTATCCAAAAAATGACTTGTTGGCTAACAAAGATGATATTTGCTAGCAAGGGAATCTTTATTCGTGCTCAGTATATTTTTAAGCAGTTGTCACAGTGTAGTTTTTTGGCTTTTTTTTTGCAAGAAAGTAGCGTATTTGCACAATGGTGTTTTGTGATGAGACAGGTAAGATTATGTTAGTATGATTGCAGCATTTTTTTTTTTTTTTTATACTTTTTCCTCATTACAATCACACCAAGGCAGTTATTTCACGCCTTTGGCTTCCAAGATATAGTACATGTGGAGAGGTGCAAGATGGGAAGTCTGTGCATATGTGGTGAGAGAATATATGAGGAAAGGTCAAAGAAATAATGTGTGACTTTGTGAGCAACAGATGAAGAGAGAGTGAGAAAAGATGCAGCACTAAGAAAAAAAGGCTTCACAATCTGTAGCAGCTTGCCTCTATTCACTTCCATTCCAAGTTGTCGCTATACATCCCTCACATACTAGTAATGTTAACTTAATAGTCACAGCTTTGTGACTGAATTATGCTGGTCTAAATCCACAGACTAACTGTGAGCTTAAGCAAAGCACCAAATTCCTAACTCTATAAACCTAAGTAGCTCTCACTGTGAGCATGCTAATACATGGAAGCATTTGCTACCATAGTCATGTATTTTATTTATACATTAATACACACAGACTGAAGTACAAAACAATTTAATATATGAAAACTCTCTGACAGTCTGCAAGTTGGAGAGGACAAACATCTGGTATGGAACTTATAGAATCTGTTATGTAGTTGTGGATGTTTTTCTCTAATGCATTTTCAGCTGTGATGACATGATACTTATTAGCTTGTTTGCCACAGTCTCCTACTGTAAGCCTGTTGCTGTATGATGACACAGGGCCTTTCTTCTATTATAATCCTGTAAAGATAGTCCTTCACCCAGCCAGTTTCCTTATCCACAGGAAAACAACAGTTAAAATTCCTCCCCAACAAACTCTGAAGGACCATCTGTGACTAGAACTCCAGACTGTAACTAAGGACTTGTCTTGTTTTCTGGAATAAAGGCCAATTGTTTTTGCCAGAACGGGTTTTACTGTAAAGAGTGGATACATAAAGAGTTTATATCAACAAAGTAGGCATACAATTTGTTTTCTGTTTCGTTTTCGTTCTTGTCTTCAGCACCACTTTGTTGATACTATACATCTAAATAAAAAATATTCCTTTAACAAACTTTAACAGACTGTTGTACATTAAAATTCCGGTCTAATAAGAATGGCCTGGTGTTGTTCATATTATATATATTTCTATCATTTATACTAAATGTACAGGCTGTTGCTGGCTGTTAAATTATCAGAATGATTTGAGAGCATTTGATGAGAGAACTGGCAGTATTTGCAAGGCTCAGTATTAACAGGATTAAATGCATAGAGATTTTGAAGTATGACAAGCTAAAAATAAAGTATACCCTGACTTGTCAAAACAAGTGTATTAAACCTTCAGTACTGCCTTTAAAACAGGTTTTCATTTCTCTAATGACTGTGTCATCACACTTATGGTCTCTCTTTTACCTTCCTTTAGGAAAATTGTCATCAAGATTGGAAAGAAGAAAAAGCGAAAGCCAGAGTCGTCAGATGAGTCAGATGATGAACCTCCACCGCGACACATTTCCAAGGATGCAGATTCTGTAAGTTTCAGCAATTCCATATTATCAAAAAACACATATTTCAGCCACTTGTATACACAAGCTTTTGAGTGCTTTATTTCAAGAGGAATAAAAATTGTAAAAGAGAGAGTGGATAGATGTGAGAATGTGGCATCCCCTTTTCACCCTTACACATTTCCGAAACAAAGGGAAAGCATCTGAATGCGTTTCTATCAACACCCTGGTACAACACAGCCAGTGTAGTGGCGTCCTCGACTTGACTCTCCTCGCTGCTGCAGGGCAGAGGGGAAGGCTTCGTAGCTTTAGGTTGATCTCGGGAGGATTGGCTCTGTGGTTCATGCGGAGGTCATGCAGTGGGTGGCTATCTCAAGTGCACATTCTTATCTCTGATGATGGAGCTGACTGACAGTACAGAGGCATTATGTAGGTCAAAGCATAAACAATAGCACCCCCACAAGCACCTACTGTACACACACCTTAATCATAAAAAAAGACATTATAATCATGGCGCATTTGTGCGAATATCGAGTGTTGTTTGAAAAGCAGCAAATTGTATTTCAACTGTGGCTGTGTCTTTGCTTCTGCTCTAACCTTTTTTTCAGTTTGTTTAATAACATAACACTTGGTAAAATTAAATTATCACATAGCCTTTTCCAGTCCATTATTTTATTTATAGCCACTTGGTGTCTCCCGCTGAGCACACTGTGCAAAACGTGTGATCTGTGTAATTTATTTTATATTATTGTGCTAATTTTTTTGGAGGCAGCGAAGAAAAATGCAGATTAAAAAAAAAAATCCACGATGTTCATATTATTTGACAATGACTAATACAAATGATTGCAACTGAAATTGAATTGAAATGAAACTGAGCAAATTATGTGAATATATATTTTTTTAATGATAGAACAGTTGTATTTTAGATTTGATATTTTTTTCAAGTTGTCGTTGATCTATGCATTATTGTAGATCTATAGTACATTAGTTATTTTAGATCAGTGGTGTCAAACTCATGTTAGTTCAGGGGCCACATTCAGCCCAATATGACCTGAAGTGAGCCGGACTAGTAAAATAATACTCTTACAAATATTGTCAACTTCAAACTTTTCTCAATGTTTTAGAGTGGGGAAAAAAAACTAAATTACATTATGAAAATGTTTACATCTAAAAATTATCCTTTAAAAAACATGAATAACAAACAACTATGAACAAACTGAAATTTATTAAGAAAAATAAATGCAATTCTTAAAGTTTGACACCTTGCTTTATTATTTACACATGTACATTACAACTTACAGTGGATCTACAAATACACAAAACATTTAGTAAGAGGCAGAATTTTGGTAAAATTACGTGTACTTCTCTTAAGGCATTTCAGGTTGTTCATATTTGTTCGAGTTTTTCTCAATTTTTGTGAAAGGATAGTTTGTAAATGTAAACATTTTCCTGTAATGTTACTTCACACTAAAACAAAAACAAACATTTGGAAACACTGCCGACAGCCTTCAGGAGATGAGACAGACTCCACAGTTGTCATTATTATGACCGTATTTTACTAGTCTGACCCTTTTGAGATTGAAGTAATCTGAATGTGGAATCTGAACTAAAATGATAGTTAACCCATAAAGATCCAAACATTCACTGTTGACCAAAACCATCTACTGATCTAAAATGTTTATTACCTGTTGAATCACTAATCCTATTAATCTATGTAAATAATTGGTGTAAAATACAGTTTGTACAGTTGTATTTTATAAATTTATCTCAGTGGCTGGATTGGAGCCTTTAGCGGGCAAGGTTTGGCCCCTGGGCCATATGTTTGACATCTGTGTTTTTAGAAAGGACAGTTTCAGTGTCTTATAAACACATCCTGCACAGAATTATACAAAAAAGCAGCATATTTTGTTGGGGACAATTATCACTTATTTGCCATTTACAAAGGACTTGTTTGAAGGAGCATCACGGCAAGAGCCACTTCCTTTGTCCCGTCATCATCCTCATCATTCTTTCATTCGTGCCCTAATCTGGCTGTTAATTATGCTTGGTAAATGGTTTTAATTAAAACAGTCTGTTGATGACTCATTTAGGGTGATTCTGTACAAAAAGCCAAAGCAATGTGGTCACCGGTAACGAGAAGGCACCGCCGCTGCAGGGGTTGAGCCCTGTTGTTGTGGCATGTGGCAGGTTTGACTTGGCGGCTTCTGGTCAGCTTGAGTTTGAGGATGTGAGGGTATATCTCCATGGGGATGTTGTACTCCACACCTAATTAATTTTGGCTCAGTGGCATTTATTCCTAATTAACTACATATTATCATTAGGAGGGGCTCATGTATTGATGCAGGATAGAGCAGCCCACGCGTTTGGTAATTAGAAAGGCTTGACAGGAAGGAAAAGAAAGAAGCTGAAAGTTTTCAGATCTGTTTTTGAAATCATGCTTGTTTATTCATTTGGTTTTTTTCCCCCCGAGTTTGTACTGTAGTGATACACAGCTCTGTGAGTAGTAGCACTGGTTCTTAGGTTACATATCGATTCATATGTTGTTACATAGGGAAGTACAATATGAGCTAATAACATGTCGAATATTTTTGTAATGTTTTCCCCTCTCTCTTCTTCTTGCTTTTATAGAAGAGGCGATCTAATCGCCAGGTAAAGAGGAAGAAGTATGCTGAGGAACTGGAGGCCAGGTTGTCAGATGAGGAAGTCAAGGTTATTGTCAAAGCCAAGAAAACCAATTCTGCAGTGTCCAAGCAGCCCGCTGTTCAACTCTTTGTAGTAAGTGTTTCTGTGCTTGAGAACAAATGTTTTTAGTTATTTAGTTGTAACATGCATATATCCTATATATGTTAAAATGCCATAATTCTGTTACAATTATATAACTGGATAATCTCATCAAAGGTTTGCAATCTATGCATCCATGCAGAACAAAAATGATAAAGATTCCCTTAAAAGAAGACATATTGTAAAACAACAGAACTGTATGCGAAGCACAGTCTGTTCTTTTCACCACACTGTGATGTAGAAACCAGAGAACCCTGCAGTAAGCCTTTACAAAAGGGATAATACTTATTCAGTACCCATTTTTAATAATTCAACTGCAGCAGTAGAGAAATTAGGAGCAATATTGTGACGAAAGCTCTAATAAAGACATTTTATAGCAGTGTTAAGTCTCTAAAGAATCCACCCTGGTTTCTGTTGTCTAAATAAATCGTACCTTTTCATCTGCTTTGCACAAGTGGAGCCAGTATGGTACTAGCCAAGCTGGATTAAGCAAGATTTTTTTAAGTCAGTGTTATTTATATCCAGTAATTTTCTTGTACAAATCACCACACTTTGTCCCCAGACCCTCTGTCAATGAAAACCCACAAGCACTTTTGAGGGGAATGAAACCCCAAGAGGAGCAGCAGCTTATGCAGATTCCAGTTTTAGGACATTGTCATGAAATGGGGTGTGCATTCTTGGTATTAGAAGTGTGCTGAGACTCATAGAGAATCATGCTTTTTTGAAGATTCAGAACTTGACATCAAGTATTTCATGTGTTGTGCATTTGTAGGAGAATCCCACTGAAGAGGATGCAGCAGTTGTTGACAAAATCATGTCCTCACATATCGTCAAGAAGGAGGTAATAATTTTCTGGCATTTTTTTTATCACTTTGTAGGGTTGTTGAGATGCAGTTGTCATAGAAGATATGTAAATATTTAAAAAATATTAATTAATCCCAGACATCATCAAAAAAAAAGATCTTATGTGTTTCTGTCATGAAATACACAAACTGGTATGTGTAGAATGTGTAGAATTTAAATTCTCAATAAATGCACATACAAATGCAATTTTAGATATAAGTGTATATGTGTAAAAATAATATATCCATTAGAGATGTTTCTGTACTTAACATTGTCTTTCTTTTTAACTCTATAGGTTTCTCCAGGAGTGGTGGTTGAAGTGGAGGAGTTTTTTGTTAAGTATAAAAACTAGTAAGTTCATTATTTTTCATTATAGAGACTTTGCAAGAGTACATGAAATAAGAGATTTATGTTTTAAAAAGTGTCTGAAGCATAATTTTTACAGCATCCAATATTGCCATGTGTGTTATGACCAGAATTTGTAATGAATGGTGATTTAATATTCTATTTTCAGACTAAGATTTATGGGCCATAGCTTATTATCTCAGCCTCTCAGAGAAATATATTTACTGCTGGCAGATAATTTGTCATCAGCCTCTGTCACATTTATTACTTATTGTATTTTTTCAAATAAAAACCAGTAGTCAATTAAAATCTGAGTCTCCACTGATGGTCACAGGTGTGGTTGACACAAACAGATGAAGCTCCAAAACACAGGCCATGGATAAGCAAGGGTGGATTAACTGATTTAGATTAAATTAAACGACACTTCATCCACTCTGGATGTATGACTCTAACAGCAGCACCACAAGATTCACACTCTGTCTTTTGTAGGTCAAAAAGCTCCACTGCTTCCGATAAAAAAAACTGTTGCTTTGCATTTAACCCAAAAAGGCCAGTGTCATGATTTGAAGAAATACAGTATCACACTCACTGTGAAAAGGTGGAAGTTTGTTAATTGCACTCGTACATGTACGCAGATATGACTGAAAGAGATCAGCGACTACAGAAATAGCATCAGTAAATGCTCCTGTGACCACATCTGCAATCTGTGATCACACCTGCTGGTCTCAGCGGTTGCCCCAGATGCTGTTCAGAAGGTGCTTTCAGGGTTTCTCACCCAGACCTGATATTGTGTGTGTGTGTGTCAGCTCTTACCTACACTGTGAGTGGGCCACAGAGCAGCAGCTGGTGAAGGACAAGAGGATTCAGCAGAAGATCAAACGCTTCAAGATGAAACAAGCACAGAGGGCGCTCTTCTTCGCAGATGTAAGGCTTTATATCTTTGGACGCACATATGCTTTGAATAGTTTACATGCATCAAATATAGCGTGTGTGGTTTTGTAATGTACTTTATGTGTGGTTTGTTTATGTGGGCATACACATGTGTGTGCATATATTTGAATATCTTTGCTCACAAGCATCAATACTGTATCAACTGTGTCTCAGATTCCAGATGGTGAGTGGGCACTCACAATTATTCTGTCTTGTCTTTCGCTCTTATTTCTCTTTCTGTCTTTCTCAGATGGAAGAGGACCCCTTTAACCCTGACTATGTAGAGGTAGACAGAGTGCTAGAGGTGTCTTATTGTGAGGACAAAGACACAGGAGAGGTAAGTGAACCCTCTTTCATTTAGTAATCATATCTGTGGGAGGTATGTGTATGTGTGTTTGTGCTGGCATGCCTGATTATGTTTTACTCCTTTACAGCGTTTTGTAGTTGCATTCCTTTCAGTACGTTCTCCACTCCAGAGATGTCTTTGTATCTGAACAGTGCCCAAGGCCATCCTAATGGGCTTCCTCGCAGCCTTTGTTAATATTATAAAAGCAGTGCTTGGCCTTGCTCTCGTCTTTTCCAGTACTTATTCTCTTTTGCCTGCTGCAGGAGGTGGTGTATTACCTGGTGAAGTGGTGCTCCCTGCCTTACGAGGACAGCACCTGGGAGCTGAAGGACGATGTGGATCAGAACAAGATTGAAGAGTTTGAGCAGCTGCAGGCAGCCAAGCCAGACTCTCGCCGGGTGGTAAGTCATGCCCACCCACATTCCTCGCATATCACAGCATTTGCATTTTTCCTGTGACACTCTTCTATTGATTGCATTTGGTTTCTAATGCTGCTGATGCAGGTTAGAGACTATGCTTTATTTTCAAGTGCTGATAAGGGATGTCCTCTTCTAAGGCAATCTTACTTTTGTAGTAGTCTGTATTACTTATGTGGAAATTTGGTGAAAATGTGTGTTTTGAGGAGATTTGTAGATTGAAATTAATGGGACTCATTAGCAAACATGAGAGTAAAAAAAAGATAAAGAAACACACAAAATAGAAATTAACATTTTAGAAAATAAATGCAAACACCTGCTGCAAATCACATCAAACACTCTGAATGGCATTTCATCTGGGGTAGTTATTATTAAACATTAAACTATTATATTTATCATGCATTAATTTCATTTGTAACCTGTATTATCTGTACAGGTACATGGAAGGAAAGACAGGAAATGTTGTGTTAAATATTATAATTTGTATTACACTTGAACAGACAAGATTTCACTTTACACATTTTTCAGGTTAATAATCCATCTTTCTTCCTTTTTTACCCATGTTACTGTTCACTGAAAGCAACCTCATTATATGCCAGTTCTTTTTGTCATCATTTATTTATTTATTTTTATTGCTTTACATTTTTACTTCTTGTGTGTGTGCATGTGTCTTTCTGACGTTTCCTGTGTGTGTTGTGTCGTGCCAGCGACTGTACTGCAAACCCAATTGCCCTACGGGGATCAATAAACCTAACTAACTTAACTAACTTTTACCATAGATCAGTCTAAACATAACAAATAATTTTTGCATTTGTGGTAAATAACCATGAAAGGTCAAGATTGTAGACCTGACAAGTGGCACACTTCTTTTTTTGTTAATACACACATCATACTGGATGATAGATTTCACCAGTTTCTTCTTACTAGTTGTCATACCATGCTTGCTTACTTTGTATTTCACCATTTCACTCTATTATTACATGCTGTTATTTATACAATATATTAATCTGAATAAATTTTATGAGCTAAATGGTAAATTGACTTGCCATATAAACTCTAACAATAACATTTTCCCCTTAGGAGCGGCCCCCAGCCAACCTGTGGAAGAAGAGGGAGCAGTCGAGGGAATACAGGAATGGCAACAGCCTCAGGGACTACCAGCTAGAGGGGGTTAACTGGCTCCTCTTCAACTGGTACAACAGGTCAGTGCCATACATGTCTACTGTTCTGTAATGTGGAATTTTTTGTGGGTATGACACTGCTGTTACATTTAACTGCTGCTGGTATTAATTAAACTGGAATCAAAAGTGTTATCAAAATATAATGCAATATGTTCAAATAATGTGATGGATATTTCTATCCAAACAGAGTTATTACATTAATAAACTATTATGCATCGTGTATTGTTTCATTCCTTTTTCAAAAGGAGTGTTTCATAATGTGGATCTGCACTATGTCACGTGTCTGTTTCTTCCTTAATGTGGTGAATTGTAAACAGTGCAACTTGTGCAGTAGCAGAGCTAACAGCTGTAGGCCAGGGGCGTGTCTCTTAAAGCAGGATTAAGGAGGTAGTGTAGTAACTTTTGGTTTAACCCTTGCTTTTCAATTTGACAGAAGAGTTTCACCTCTTCCTCGGGCAGATTGTCATTGTAACTAACCCTATAAACATAACCTTCAGGAGAAGTGTGAGATAGCTGGTGAAAATGCCTAAAAGCACCACCTTTTGATCAATCAGTTGGAGTTTTTTTAAACATGTTTTTTTTGCTTGTCAGACTGTTAAATAGTGCCAGGGTTGAAGCTTGAAGAATAAAGCTGCCATGGTTTCACAGTCCACACGAGTACATTAATTTAACAGAATACAGTCATAATTGTATTCAGATTTACTCGTGCCAGCTTTCCTTCCTGGCTTTGGCTGAAGCCACTGTGTTATTGTATTTTTATATCCTTCATATCTGTTCAAGATTATAGTTTGTCTTTGTAAAAAATTTGCAGATCTTGATACGTATGTCCATGTGTGTGATATGTCATCGGGTGCTAATTCCACTTTTTTATATGAATCTGTAAACCTGGCTCAACTACAAGTTTATGGCCTCCTTCGTGAGTCTGTGTAGCATGAGTATAAATATTCAGATTTGTAGGGCTGTGGAACAGACAGAGATGTCAGGCCCCTGGTTGGTTATGAAGCCAAATCTGGTGTCACTGATCGACTCATCTGCGGATTTGACAAAGGATAACCAAGGAATCAAATGCAGGAGATAGATAGTCAAACATATCGACACACTTCACTATGCCAGTACCGTCAACACTGTTTGTTTCAATAGTCTGAAAAATTGTACCTTTTTAATATATATTGCATTTTATCTTTGAGCTTTTATTCTAAGAAACATTATAATAAAATTTTGTGGGTTGTGATTGCCATTAAAATCAATGTTTTAATATGATGTTTGTAGCCAGATCACCCACTCCTATTCCAGATGTCAGACAAAATGTAAAGTACTAAATATAAAATGTCAGTCACACCATGCTGATGCTGTGCTGCTCATATTACCAGAGAGGCTTTAGAGAATCTAAGTAGGAGAAGTCCCTAAAAGAAGTCCCTTTTCTGTGCACTGGGACTGCAGATAATGAATAATGAATAACTTTTCATGGTGTGTGGGTGTGTGTGTGTGTGTGTGTGTGTGTGTGTGTGTGTGTACCACTGTGTGATTTAGCTGTATTCATATTATTTGGTTTCGCCCGTGAGGAGAGTCAAATTTCCTGTCAAGGTGCATGCTGCTGCAACAACAATTGCTTTTCTTCGCCCACGATCACAAAGGAAGTGCTGCACAGTACATCTGGAGTACACAGTGTCAGTGTGCTTGCATTAACCCTGGGAATTGGCTTTGTGAGTTTGTGTATGCCTACGCAGAGAGATTCATCAAAAGTAGAGAGCTGCTTAAGAGGCCAATGGGACTATCTGCACATTGCAATTAGCATCAAGACATAATACCCCCACCCACTGGACAGCTGAATAAATGGTTTGCCAGAGTGCAGAGTATACCACGCAGCAGAGGCAGTTGTTTGCACCATTATGTTGCATCTTAACGGTTTGGTCTATTATTACTGCTGATGATGTTGTTTTCCCTGTGCAGTTTTCCTTTATTGTGGAATTTTTGTGTTTTCCTTGTTTTGCCTTCCACTTTGTCATTTCTTTGTCATCACCTTTTTTGTATCAGTTCATTTTTTTTTTTTTTTTTTACTGTTTCAACCATTACAAGAATTTCAAAACAGCAGAAATGCTCACAATGAATATTCTACATAGTGATACGGAGACTGAATTTCTTATGCAGCAGCGTAGTGTTTCCTCACACATGCCAGATGCTGGACACCCGTGATGCATTGTCATACAATGCCGTTCTCTTTTCTTACTCACTTGGCCCTCCTTTCTATTTTTGCCTTGTTTCCACAACAACTCTCCCTCCTTCCTGTCCTCTGACCCTTGTTATATCCATCTGTCAGACGAAACTGTATCCTGGCAGATGAGATGGGCCTGGGAAAGACTATCCAGTCCATCACATTCCTTGAAGAGATATACCGTGTGGGCATCAAGGGGCCATTCCTCATCATTGCCCCACTCTCCACAATTGCAAACTGGGAGCGGGAGTTCCGTACTTGGACCCACCTCAACGTCATTGTCTACCACGGAAGCATGGTCAGCAGGCAGATGCTTCAGCAGTATGAGATGTATTTCAGGGATGCACAGGTAACGTACAGCACAGAAATGGTCCGTAGCACCTAAAGAAATTTGAGTATTAATTAGTCAACATAAGACTCTGTTTATTTGCTAATACAATATACCTCCCAGTAGATCTACATACAATAAATAAATATTTGTGCAAACTACTCTTCAATGGAATAAAAATGTGCTTGGACTACATGAAGTCAGCTGCCCAGTTCATATTGTTGTATGTTTTAACAGAGAACACAACTGTCCCAAAACACCATCTGTGTGTTTTATCACCACAGTATTTTTTATTTGAGCAGGGCAGAAACAGTCATGGACAAACAGCCAGGCATACAGCTTATCTTGTCGGTATATTTAATACAAAGGTGTTATAGGGAGGTTTGTGAAGCCTTTAATTTTTAAAATATTTTTTCTTTGAACACAAATCCAGCAGAACGCACTTCACTTACCTGTAGTGCAGAAAGCAGTAATTCACTTTGATTAAAATAATCAGTGTTTTTTGAGGAAAAGCAGCACTGTGTCAGCAACATGAAGTCCTGTGAGTAATCTAATGATATGTTTCAAAAACAGGAGGCCTCCATACAATAGGAGTTGGATATTGAAAAACATGGCAGGACATGATTATCACAGGAAACACAAAACAGGGACTAACTAATAGAGAACACTCTCTTACCACATTGTTTTAGAAAAAAAAATTAAAAAGGAAAATGAGCAGTAATTGAAGGAAGGTGAATGTACCATCAACCAAATGTTTCATCTGAAATGAAAACTGCTCCATTGCCAAGCGTACAGCATTGTAACAGACATTTACAAAATTGATCTTTTTTAACTTCATTGCTTACATCATTCAGACATGTATAAAAAAACATCTGCAGGTTAGGCCTTACAATTTTCCAAGAAAAAAGTCCAATTTGAAATAAAGGAGCTGGAGCACATGAAGGCTAACACTAATTGAAATGTGAGATACAGTTTCTAAATATTTGGTTCATAGTAATCTCACTGCAAATACCACAAGAAAGGCACATGGTGACTATATATAGGTTTGTAAGTAGGTAGTGAGTCTCAGGCAGAGGCTATCTGTGGCTGGCAGGCCATGTGATGTGTCACAACAGGCGGTTAGGAGCTCTTAGTAGGTGTAATGAAAGAAAGCAAGAGTCGGAACACAGCAGAGCCGCCACGAGGCTGTCTCCCAGGCAGCCTGTGATGTCATAGCAGCCCCCAAGGGGAAGTCTCTGTCAGCACCGCTCAGGCATATCAGCGGGAGAGGCTGCACTACGCCGGTTTGTTGGCTGGCTGGCTGTGGGAGGGGATTACTATGTATCTGCATATCCCTCAAGGACTGTTGTCAAGACAATAAAGACAAATGGGGAGGCGGAGGAAGTAAAGCATCCCCAGACAGACAGACAAACAAACAAATAAACAAACAGCATAAAGACCCACTAGTGGGTGCATGTTAAATGACGGTTATACTAGATTGATTTCCTACTTAGAGAGGTGTTGACTTCACAATGAAATTGAAAATTGAAGCAATCAGTGTGTTGGTTGTCATCATTATCAAGTTTCAAATTGATAGGTGTCTAATGTTAATAGATATGAGGCAGACTGTCAGTGATGATAATTACAGATGTTGTGTTCTCTGCACATTTGATGTGAGAACACATGAATATCATTTTCTCAGTAAACAGTTCCTGTCAGTCAGTCAGTCAGTCATCTTCTGAACTGCTTTACACTTGAGAGGGTTGCAAGGGTGCAGGAGCCAATCCCAGCTACCTATGGGTGAAGGCCGGGTCAGTTCATTTCAAAAAGCCACATTTGGCATTATACAGAAATAATCCCTCAAAAAACATTTACAGCCAAGCATTTGAAATTTCTTTTGCTCTTTCCACTAAAAAATATATATATTTTTGCATACTATCACAAAAAGTGTGTATTTGTTTTATACCTGCTTTATGAAACCTAGTGCTGCATTGCCTTACATCTGCCCCTGTTTTTTCTCAAGGGTCGTGTGATCCGAGGTGCCTACAGGTTTCAGGCTGTTATTACAACGTTTGAGATGATTCTCGGTGGCTGTCCTGAGCTCAATGCCATAGAGTGGCGCTGTGTTATCATCGACGAAGCTCACCGTCTCAAGAACAAGAACTGCAAGCTGCTAGAAGGCTTCAAGCTCATGAGCTTGGTAAATAAATAATCATCTCAGAAGGAGAAACAAGGATAAATCTCACTTCAGATACACTACATTAAGTGGTATGAGGAGTTTATGTTGTAACGTTGTCTTGTCACTCCTCTTTCAGGAGCACAAAGTCCTGCTGACGGGCACTCCTCTCCAGAATACAGTGGAGGAACTCTTTAGCCTGCTCCATTTCCTGGAACCAGCTCGTTTCCCTTCAGAAAACACCTTCATGCAGGAGTTTGGAGACCTCAAGACTGAAGAGCAGGTGAGCAGAGGACTCACATTCTTTGGAAATATTTACAGAAGGTGTCAAATGCAACATAAAGAGTATCTAAACAAATATCTACAGAGATAAAATAAGACTTATATAATTTAATTTGGCATGTGTGACAGCAATGCACAGTACTGTCCAAGTGTTATGTGATTTATTCAGTGTGTGCACTCCATAAAATAAAAAGGAAAATTATTGTATTTTTCTCAACCTCCACAACACTGGTGTAGCTCAGATATAAACATCCTATTGGTACAGATGGAACCCATGAAGTGGGACTTTTTCTAACTAGGCCATGGTGACATTGGTACACACTCTCACACTCACACTCACTATCACCATATGGAGGATAGTGATAACAGATAATGAGTTATTATGGTGCAAATTGTTGAACTACATATTGACAGTGCTTACAGGAAAGATATTCTTTACTCTTTTTTGTGAATTGATGTCAGAGAATAGATTTACATTATAATATTAGGTTTTTTTTTAAATTTACAAATAACATAGGTGTTAAATTACTACTAATAGTGACTTGGTACAACTGTTCCAGCGCTGTAGCTCTACTAGTAACCAAGATGAGATGCTTTACCAAGAAATCATGAGTGGTACTTCTAGAATAAAAATTTTTTGAGAAGGTGTTAAAAAACAGAATGCTGTGCCTGTATCTCTAACACGCTTGTCATTTCTGTGGCCAACAGGTACAGAAGCTTCAGGGTATCCTCAAACCCATGATGCTGCGTCGGTTGAAGGAGGACGTGGAAAAGAAGCTGGCTCCTAAAGAGGAAACCATCATTGAGGTTGAGCTCACTAACATTCAGAAGAAGTACTACCGTGCCATCCTGGAGAAGAATTTCTCTTTCTTAGCTAAAGGTGCAGGTCAGGCAAATATGCCCAATCTGGTCAACACCATGATGGAGTTGAGGAAATGCTGCAACCACCCCTACCTCATAAAAGGTAAGATGGTATTAAACAAATGAGAGTTTGAAAGTTATCTTATCAGAGGATATAGAGGCAGCTTTCTTGGACACTTTTTGGCCTTGGTTTAAGAGCTCTTAGTGCTCACTACACTATAATGATTTATTTGTTAGATTAAATACTGCGTACTGAAAGAGTCTGAACAGTTTCTGCATAGAGATTCTTCCTACTGTTTTGCCTTCATTCCCTTTTTATTTTTGACCATACAACCAGAATAAATCTACAGGGTACTTCTCAAGTAACAATGACAATAGATGCCATCTCTGTTGACAGGTTTGAGAAAAATAGTCCTTGGACAGCCCTGGAAATGGCTGCAGTTTAATTCTTAAATTAGGATCGATGCAAACCACTGCCTGTTAGACTCAGCCTGCTGCTTCTACTGGCATTGCAGTGTATGGGGTCTGATTATTAATGCATTTATGATAAGAAGGAAATTGTATAAGCGTAAAAAGTGCTCTACTAGGTAAAATATTGGTCTTGTAGGAAGAATATTTGAAACTTCACTTTTTGCTGATGTCTCATTTTCTTTGCTTCATCAGGGGCAGAAGAGAAGATCCTCGAGGACTTCAGGGAGGTCCACAGCCCCACTGCCATCGATTTTCACCTGCAGGCTATGGTGCAGTCTGCTGGGAAGCTTGTCCTTATTGACAAACTGCTGCCTAAGATGAAGGCAGGAGGGCACAAAGTGCTCATCTTTTCTCAAATGGTGCGCTGCCTGGACATCTTGGAAGACTACCTCATTCAGAGAAGGTAATGATGATGGATGGTGAAGAATTTGTTGATCATTTCATGCAATTAGGGTTTGTCATAGAGGTGTACCTGCCATGCAATACATGTTCATTTAATGTCACTTTATTCCACAGCTGTGAAGTTACCTCTGTATAAAACGGTGCAATGGCCCTGTCAGATTATAAACTTGATTGCTTGTGGTTGGTCTTTGGGACATAAAACTGTTTACACAGTTTAGTTGTAGGCACGTTGTGGTTAAATTTGGTTAGCAGAAAATAAAGGTCAGTGTAATTCAAGCACATGTGCACTTGTGTTTTTATATGGATTAATGTCTGCTAAGTTTATGCTAGGTAGTTAAATTACATCTGAGATCAATCTGAGCATGACGACTTTTAGTTATTGATTCACTTTTTTGGTTATTTTCTTTTTCGGGCTGTCATCACTTTGCCTGTCTCATGTCTTCAGTTCTGCCAGTCGCCTTTTCTTCTGGCTTTCCACCAGCAGCTGGAGCAAACCTTAAACTATTGTAAACTTGTGAGTTAGAGCAGAGCATAGAGCACAGACCTCAGACAGAGTTCAGCAGCAGGTTACAGAAGCCCTCAGGGCTCCACAACATTAGACAGGCTGGAGTTTGTGTGAGGTTTCTACTGACTGGAAGTGGCTTTCCCCAGGGAGGGCCAGGGGTCAGACTGTGGGATGGGGTGGGAATGAACAGAGGGATGAAAGAACATAACCCATTCTTAAAGTAACAGTTTGATCTTTGAAGATGTAGTTTTCAAAGCTGTAATGAGAAGGGGAAAAACTTTTTTTTTTTTCTGGCAAAGTAAATATGTCTGCGTTTATTTGTTATCAGAAACTTGTTTTACCGAATGAAGTTCTTTGTGTTAACCACAAATATAACGTAACACATTATTTTTAGAAACGCATATCCTGAAGTGCTGTTTATTGCTGAATTAATGTAATGATCATTATGGATCGTTCTTGTTTGCTGCAGGTACTTGTATGAGCGGATAGATGGACGCGTTCGTGGAAATCTGCGACAGGCTGCTATTGACCGCTTTAGCAAGCCTGACTCCGACCGCTTTGTGTTCCTTCTGTGTACACGGGCCGGTGGCCTGGGAATCAACCTCACAGCAGCAGACACCTGCATCATCTTTGACTCTGACTGGAACCCACAGAACGACCTGCAGGTAGAGCAAAACACTCATTTAACAACTACTAGAATATGCAATATTAGATTTTGACAGACGTTCGGCACACGAATACTTAGTGTCTTGACTGCCATCTGCTCATATAAACACCTGCCAACAAGCCTGACCACCAGGGCAACTTCTTTACAGTTTCTTTTTGTACACATAGAAATACATTATTCATAACTCAAAATGAAATTTTCTTAGTTATGTTTAACCTATTTACTGAGGATCTTCTGCTTCCCACAGGCCCAGGCTCGCTGCCATCGGATCGGTCAGAACAAGGCAGTGAAGGTATACCGTCTCATCACCAGGAACTCATATGAACGAGAAATGTTTGATCGTGCCAGCCTCAAGCTGGGCTTGGACAAAGCAGTGTTACAGAGCATGAGTGGTCGAGATAACAGCCTGGGAGGAGGCACCGGGGGAGGGGTGAGTTGGAGATTCATCCAAATGTTCTGGAATAGAAATGACAAATAATGTCATTAAATAATTGAAATCATTTTCATTCAGATTTCAAAGAGGTGTTTGTTTGATGACAGTGCTGACAATGAACGAAATCTATTTGATGAACTGACCTTTTCTGAACATTATATAAATTGAAAGATTCTTTTGTTCAAACTATTACACAAATGAGCAACAGAAAGTTTCATTATAGCACTGTGATGATCATACTCCTGTTTCATACAGTTATTGCTTCACTTTCTGTAACCTCTGAGATTATACCTTCTGCAGTGTAAAAGAAATACTTTTTTAATGCACTGCTTTCTGCCAACACACCATGTTCTAAGAAAACAAGGATAATACTTTTACATGTTTTTCAGATTAGAGTCATGAAAATATTTTGTTTTGATCATTTTTAATATCAGTTTGGTATTAAACTGAAATATGTTAACACTTTTATCAAATGACATCAGTCATCTGAATAGCATCATGGAAACACAGTAACATATGGCGGACAAGAAGAAGAAGAGATGCCAAGCAAAGAGAAAGAACTGTTCACAAATCCTAAAACTTGGAGCTCACTCTTTAAATTTATGCTTGAAGTGTAACCGATCCTATTAGGGTCTAATCTCTTTGTGAGGGAGTTTGTCAACAGTGTGTAGGTGGAGGCTGAGCTGTAGTCATTTGAGACTTTTCTAAACTATAAGGGGGTTGAGACATTAGCAGGTCCCCACATCTGGCCTGACTGAACACATCTGACTTGTATACAAACCTGCAGAATATTTTAAAGGTTGTAGGTTATGTTTGCTCAGATCGCGTTTCTTGTTCTGCAACGTATGTGTCTTAGATCATTTTTACAATGTGTTTGTTCAGATTTATTTGATGGACATAGTTCCTTTGTCCTAAATCCTGTCTTATTGTGTCCAAGGCGGCGCAGCAGCAGCTTTCTAAGAAGGAGATTGAGGATCTTCTGCGGCGTGGTGCTTATGGGGCCATCATGGATGAGGAGGATGAAGGGGCCAAATTCTGTGAGGAGGACATTGACCAGATTCTCCAGCGCAGGACAAAGACCATAACCATAGAGTCTGAGGGACGAGGATCTACCTTTGCTAAGGTGGGTAAAACTATTAAATTTTAAACAAACACATTTGGTTTAAAAGAATTATGCACACTCTTGGAAACGAGAGCATTAAAAAATAAGAAAAGCATAGGTCCTAAGTGAATACTTTAATTTGACTAACCCTTTTGTCCTTCTCATTTTTTGGCATAAAATCTATTCATATCAGTTCTTGCAGACTTGCGTTATGTGTGATACTTGTTTTTTGCAGGTCACCAGCTCTCCTGATCACCGATCAGGAGCTGCTCAGAAATACAACCACTCAGTGGCAAATGTGATTATGGTGTGATATGATTATGGTGTTCATGTCTGTTTTCAGGCCAGTTTTGTGGCGTCCGGAAACCGCACAGACATTTCTCTGGATGACCCCAACTTTTGGGACAAGTGGGCCAAAAAGGCTGATATCGATATGGATATGGTCAATGGCAGAGTATGTATTCAAGTATAATCATTTATTTAGATAAAGCTAAAATACATATTACAGATGGTGAACACGAATAAAAAAAAACATTCTGCCTTTGAAAATGTCTTGGTGACAAAAATAGCAAATTCAAACTTACTTGTCAAGTCCTCATAATTAAAAAAAAAAAAAAAAATACAAGATCAGTTGTACATTAGTCAATGAATTGCTGAGTTTAGTTTCAATCATAAAAAACCTCTTGTCAATGTTGAACTATCTCTGGAACTAGATTGGCACTGTACTTTGGTCTTTAATGTGTACTGAAGGTCTTTACTAAAATGTTGTTTTGCCTTTTTTTGGTCTTTACAGAACAGTTTAGTGATAGACACTCCTCGTGTCAGGAAACAAACAAGGCCATTCAGTGCAACCAAGGATGAGTTGGCAGAGCTTTCAGAAGGTGAAAGTGAGGGTGATGAAACTAAACCTAAGCTAAGGCGCAATGACCGTCTCAACAGTTATGGACGCACTGAGTGCTTCAGAGTGGAGAAGAACCTGCTTGTTTATGGGTACACTTTTTAAAAACGCCTTAATAAATAATTAAAATGAACAGCAAGAGGCTCTTTCACCTTTGGCTCAGATTTTGTAACCTTTCTTGTGTGCTTATGCAGGTGGGGTCGTTGGAAGGATATTCTGAATCATGGGCGTTTTAAGAAGCAGTTGACGGAGTGGGATGTGGAGTCGATCTGCAGGGCCCTCCTGTCCTACTGTCTGGTCCATTATCGTGGAGACGACAAGATCAAAAGCTTCATGTGGGACCTTATAGCCCCTACGGAGGACGGCCAGACCAAGGAACTGCAGAATCATCTTGGTAAGAGTCAGGACCTCGAGACTATCATTGAACAAACCTTTATGCAACACATTCTGACATCTGTATGTCATCGTCAAAAGCATGTATTGATTTTCTCTGCTGCACCTTCAACTTCTGAACTGTTCTTCCAAAAGGTTTGTCTGCTCCAGTCCCTCGGGGCAGAAAAGGCAAGAAAATGAAAACTCAGTCCAGCAGTTTCGACATCCACAAGGCAGAGTGGCTTAGGAAACACAACCCTGAGCATATGCTTCAAGATGATGGCTACAAGAAACACCTCAAACATCACTGCAACAAGTAGGTGTTTCCTCATGTCATTATATACACTGCACTTGTAAGTTAGCACTGAGCACTTTCAAATATATTCTTCAATTTTCTGCCTAAGATGTTTTTTCAGTGTTTATATTACTGATACATATCATTGTACACACCATATAATTTGTTTAAATGTATACTCTTGTGTTGTTGTGTTCATTCCAGATGTGGTCATTATTTTCCTTTAGCGCAGTGTGTTCTGTTTATATTTAATAAAATGAAGCGTTAAGTGTATAAAATTACAATTAGCGTGTGGCTCAAATTTTAAGCAACAATAATTATGAGGGACTGAACATCTACTGGAGCCATCAGCTCACTCACTGATTTATTCAACGGATGTGCATCACATTTAGACCAGCTGACTGATATGAAGCTTAATGAGACTTCAGCACAGCTAATGGCCATCATAGATCTCTCTTATTTACAGACAGGGAGGAAAAGATAGCCGCTGCCATTGTGATATAAAGCCAAATAGATGGCTGCTTCTTTTTAAAACAAGGGCTTGTGTCCATAGGGCTTTGGACATAGAGCATAGCAAGCTTCCATGGAAAGTTCCCCATTGTTTTCTTGTCCAGTAGTGCTGAATCCAGGGATTGTCTGATATGTGACATAGCGGGCAAATGGGGACGCACTGCCAGAAGGCTTTGCTGACTCCTGTGTTTTCAATGTGAGGAAGTGGAATGTGACTGGTGGAGAGTGGGGCATGCACTGGCCTCCTTAACAAGACCCTAAATGTAGGACAGAGCTTCTACATAGGACTAAAAACAATAGGGAGCAATGAGAATTGTTCAGAATGTCTTAAAAAGCCTGAGTGACATAAAGATGGTCCAAAACTCTGCTCAATATGGATCATTATGTTGTGAATTTCTTGTTCCGCAGGCAGTCTCAAATATCAATATTACTGTTACTTTGTGCAGGATTTAAAAAAAAAAAAAATCACATTAACTCACAGTGTTTGGGTTTTGATTCAGGATGAGCATCTGGGTTTTCACAGTGTGTTCTGGTTTTTGCTTGCCAATCATTTCATGCATACTTGGCTTATCTTCCTTTTGAAATGATGACTGTGCTGAGATCCTCCGCAACCTTTCTGAGTGAACCGCATCACACATACACACACACACGCCGACACTAACAAAGGCTTGGAAAGAGAGTGATGAAGGGCTGTGCTGACAGGCAGAGGAAGCAGCAGCTGCTCCTGGGCGGGTCCAGTCACACAGGAGGATTTGGGTGGAGGATGAGGGGGGAGGAAGTTCAGGACTTTGATTTACCACAGCTACAAGTCTTGACTGGTTGCTACAGATGTCCATCACTCCTGCAGACAGACAGACCTGGGAGCTTTGCAATTTTTCCTGGACTTGTCATTGAATCCAAGGTGGACTTGGAGCTCATTTATATCAATATGTAGCTGAGTTAGTGTAAGAATGATGGAATGCCTGGTATGCTATATTTCAGAGCAACAATCCCCGCTCTCAGTGTACTGAATGTTGGACAAAGATTAACTGAGTGTGCATGGAAAAAAACAAAACAATGTCGTTTGGTGTTATGTTTTGATGAAGCAGTTAAAGCATTTTAAATGTTACAAAAAACTATAGATGTCAATTTGGATAAAGGTCTGATGCCTAATATTCACCACTGATTTGAAAATGGCAGCTGAAATATATCCTCTGAGATGTAGCTTTTCTGTAAACGATAAACTCAACTACTCCATGGAGAATTTAGCTTTCATGCCAAAAATCTCTTTGCCGCATTTTTCCAACAGCAGGCATTATATGATGGAATGAAAAATCACATTATGTTTATACAAAATGATTACACACAAAGCTCCTCTACATTAAGCAAAATCTCAAGGCATACCAGACGTTTGAGTGTGGCACACCAGCGCACCACAGTTCCCACCACTCCGCTGTCTGTGCTCAAAGCCTGCTGGCTATGATGTGTGATCATGCATCACAGAGCTAATGTCTCCCCTGTGAGTCAGCCTCTCTCTACCTTGTCAGCCTTGACTTCCCAGCCTTCATTCTGCTGCCAGAACACGACCACATTATGAGAGAAGAGAGACTTCTGTCTGTTCATTCAGTCCTCAGAGCCTGGCTATGTAGCTGCTCATGAGATAATGTCTGCTTCAGTGATACAGAAATGTACGGAGCTAATTGATCAAACGTAGCATTTATCCTGACTCTGTAATGTAATCACTCAGATGCACAAGTAATGAAATAAATACATCCTTGAAATCACTCGTGTATGATGTTGAAACAAGTATAATATACAGTTACATGTTGTTCATTTGCACATATGATGACAGTGTGGCGCCCATTTCATTTGTGTGCTTTGTGTTTTATTATTGCTGTGTGTGTGTGTGTGTGTGTGTGTATGTATGTGTATGTGTGTGTGTGTATGTATGTGTGTGTGTGTGCGCGCGCGCGCGTGTGTGTGTATGCGCACGCGCACACCCATGTGTTGATTCTGCTCGCTCAGCATTTGTGTGTGGTCAGGGCTTTGTTGTGACGACTAGGTTTTCTCTTTGCAGGGTGTTGCTCAGGGTCAGAATGCTCTACTACCTGAAACAAGAGGTGATAGGAAGCCAGGCCCAGAAGGTACTAGATGGCATAGACTGCAGGTGAGCTGAACTTTGACCTCCTTGATTGTTACAGTACCTTGCATCCTCTTTCTAATTTAAGCTTCAGAGTTGATGCTATTTTTCTGCATTTGTCCTTTAAAAATGAAGTTAATATATTTAGAGACTTCTCTTACACTATAGTTGTACTAGTCACTTTTTCTCAATAGAGAGATGCACAAGCTCAGTTTTAGAATTTCTGAACAGCACAAGAAAAGGAATCTTTTATTTTATTTTTTTTTTAATCAACTATACCGATAATTTTAGTTTGATTTATATCCTTTTAGTAGTTTTATATAAAACAGAGCTACGTACCAAACTGAAGCTGATTTGAAACTATAGTTAGAAAGGACATTTTTATTGTATCTCAAAAACCAACCCTCACCATTTGTCTTTTTATATCAGTTGTAAGCAGTGTGTAAGTGGTGTGTATATGGCATCAACCTGTTGAACAAAGAAACAGCTGATTGGTCAAATGAATAAGAAAATGGTAGAGCTCCACCTGGTGGTGGAAAAAATAATCCTCTTTCCAACACAGTTGTTCATTATGAAAACACTATTGAAAAATAAACGTGGTTCTGTTTTCACAATTCGTTTTTTGTTAATTTGCAATAAAACACTGTTGGGATGTTAAATCCTTGGCCTCCGGAACTACTTGAAGCATTAATATTAATGATTAATTAATAAAGAAATGGAATCAGATCAGAAGAAGGGACTGCTTCTTAAAATGTAATGACATTAGGGTATTCCAGATAAGGTCTTGCATAAATAATACAATAATTAAAATCATCAGACCTCAAAAAAACTTTTTGTTCATTTGCATTGATTTACTTCACTGCCTCTCTCACCATGTGGTTTGAATATCTGTTTGTCGAAGTTCCCCGCATAATCTTTGCCTGACTCTGTCTCTTCTGTAGCGAGATAAAGATCTGGGTGCCAGAGCCTGACCATTCAGAGCTGCCAGCTTTGTGGTGGGATGTCATCTCTGACAAGTGTCTGCTGCTGGGAGTCTACAAGCACGGTACATAATCTCATATCTTACTGTGGTCGGGTGGTTTTATGTAAAATAGAAATAAAAAAGAGATATGTGTCAGATGTGAACACTTTACAAGCGGTATTCATCAATTGCCAAATGTTTATAATACTGACTTTTTGTTGACATGTAAAGGGTTAATAAAACCTTTTTATCAATACTGTGTCAAGACTGTGGGAAATCACCAGCTTGTGTATATGAGTTTCGATACTTACTTTGTTGTTTGCTCATTCTCCTGTGTACGCATAGGTTATGAAAAGTACAACACTATTCGTGCAGACCCTACACTCTGCTTTCTAGAGAGGGTTGGTCGACCGGATGAGAAGGCCATCGCTGCTGAACAGAGAAGCAATGATTTCATGGATGGGTATGTATATGTGTTCTTTCTACCTGCTTGGGTGAAGTTTTCTAATTAATAAAATGTCTTTTGCAATCTTAATCTGTGTGTAGAGATGTGGATGATCCAGAATATAAGCCTGCTCCAGCTCTGATAAAGGACGAAATGGAGGTAAGGCAACAGAAATTAAAGCAGCATCCGATACAGGCTATTAATTACCTTCACACCCTGATTGTCTTAGATTTTTATTAAAAATAGGATGTGTCCTGTCATTAACATAAGGTACTTTCTCATACAGGACGACGCCTCCTCTCCAGGAGACTTGGTTGTCACTGACAGCGCTGGAGGTAAGTATTAGATGCATGTAATCCACAGCGGATTATGACTATCATCACACTAAAACCAGGTCTCCCATAGGCAGTACAAATCTGAAAAAGGTGTGAACAAATTAAATAATGATGAAATATACTAGTTTCTTTTTTCTTACATTGAATGCTTCCTCTGCTTCATACTTCTGCTTAGATGGAGTTCCAGTGGTGGAGGGTAATAGTGCATACTGGCCCTCCCCATCTGTGCTGACAGCCAGGCTGAGACGTCTCATCACAGCCTCCCAGCGCTACACCAAGAGCCGGCAGATCCTGCAAATCCACCAGACTCAGACCCAGTCCCAACAGACCATGATCCTGCCTACTGCGCTCTGCCCACTGCCCCCCACACTCAATGAAACACTTAACCCGAAGATGGTTGCCAAGATTGAGCGCCAACAAAGGTTAGAGTGCAGATCTTGGATGGATTAAAAATTGAAATTGCCCTATTAGAGGTTCTTCATGAGAAATGAGACACAGTTGAATTCTATTATTGCAAGAGGAGATCAGGATTGCACTATAATAACTGTCGTCTTTCACTATCTCTCAGATGGACCAGGCGAGAGGAGGCTGACTTTTACCGTGTAGTGTCCACTTTTGGTGTTGTTTTTGACCCAAGCCTCGGCCGGTTCGACTGGACCAAGTTCAGGGCCATGGCACGGTTGCACAAGAAAACTGATGAGAGCCTGCAAAAATACCTTTGTGCTTTCACCGCCATGTGCCGAAGAGTGTGTCGTCTGCCACCAAAAGAAGGAGGTCAGAAGCCTGCTTGATATTTTAGACATTAAAAGTGGTTTATTGAAGCTTGAAATTCAAATCTGAATATTCAGGGAATTTGAACAATTTTGCCTTTTTTTTTTGTATGTAATGGGTCTGTTACCTCATTAATCCTGAGTCAGTTATCTCTTTTTAAACAGATTTTAGATTTGATGAACTTTTACTTTTTCTAAATCCCTGGTATAATTTGTTTAACATATATAGATTACTGTGAAGACTTAGTGTGGTATCATCAGCGTTGCTGCGCATAGAATTTTCAGGAGGTGGTGAGGGGTTTTATTTCAGAGAGAGAGGTAGGTAAAACTTTAATAATCCACCAGGTTCAGCAGTACTGAGATAGGGTGGTGATAAGGTTAATGATTTGTGGAAATACAAATAGTGTGATGTTTAAACTCTGGCACAACTGGTCTTCTGGATGTACCTGTACAGCAGTCTTTATTTCCTCTGACACATTCTCAAGCTTATTTAATTTCTACTTCTCTGTTCCAGATTCTGCAGTGGACCCATCTCTGACCATCCAACCAATCACAGAGGAGCGAGCGTCTCGTACCCTGTACAGAGTAGAATTACTTCGGCAGGTGAGGGAGCAAGTCCTTCGGCATACGTTACTTTATGAGCGTCTGCCGCTGTGTCAGATGAGCTCTGATCTACCCGTCTGGTGGGAGGCCGGTACCCATGACCGCGACCTGCTGATTGGCGCTGCCAAACACGGTGTCAGTCGTACTGATTATCACATCCTGCGAGACCCGGAGCTCAGCTTCATGGCCGCCCAGCGCAACTACAGCCAGACAAAAGCACAGCAGCAATCACGCACATCCACCCCGCTCCTCCACCCTCAATACCAGACCCCCAGCTCACAGCTGACAGGATCTCCCCTGCACCCACCACCACAAAGAGACACAGACCTCAGTGGGGTTGTACCCAAAGTGGAACCTGCCTCAGAGGGGGAAGAGAGCAGGGAGAAGCAGGCCAACAGCTGGAGCCCTCCTCGAGCACCCGCAACTCCAACAGGTCTGGAGGAGAAGCCTGTTTCTGAGGCGAGGGACAATGAGAGGCAGATGGCGGCAGCGAGAACGAAACCTCTCACACCCAACTCTTCAGAGAGGAAACCCAAAAAGGCCAGTAAGAGGAGCCGCAGGGAGGCCAGACGTGGCTCAGACTCCGATTCAGATGGCTCTTCCTCAAGCTCCTCATCTCGCTCCTCATCTTCTTCCTCATCCTCTTCTTCCTCGTCACATTCCGGATCTAGCTCCTCATCCTCTTCATCATCTTGCTCCTCTGGCTCTTCTTCCTCGTCATCATCCTCTTCATCTTCGTCTGATGACAGTGATAGTGAGGGAGAAGAAGGGAAGAAGAAAGGTTTGTACATGTAACTCTAACAATTTTCAAGTATGGACACTGTTGTCTCATGCACAGATAGTATATTTCACTGCTTTTCTAACCAGCTCTATAGTTTAAGTGAGCTGTACCATGTACTACTTATCTGCCAGTAATTTGGCTTCATAGAGTCATTCACTATTTCATGACAGTGTCTAAAACATTTAGACAAATGAATTTGAGACACTGTGCCTCAAATGTCCCTCTGAATTATACGTCCTGTTACTCTTTTAGCAGCTGCAGCAGCAAGTGTTAAGGGCTTTGATGAGGACAGTGTGGCATCTATGAGCACAACCCAAGATGAAACACAAGACACCCATGTAGCCAATGGCATCACCGGTAACTCGTCGCATCCTTTCCAGGGAGGAGGATACATGCTCGCTGCATCCTACTGGCCAAAGGTGAAACACACAGTGACAGCTCATGCTTAAAAAGCAGCTGAGCTCCTTTTTAATAATCACAGACCAGTAGCACTGTTCACTTAGCTCATACTTCATGCTTTTATTTTAGATATTTTTGAGCTCTTGAAGTTATCAGAATGAAGCTTAGATATATATTAAAAGAAAAGTATTTTGTCATTACTTCTGAAAGTGTGCTCATCCTTTGTTTCAATAGGGATCCAGATAACTCATATTCTGATATATCCAGATAATGATATGCAGTTATTACAGCATGCCATTTAACAAATAAATTGTTTATATAAAATGACATGGAAGTAGTTGTACATAATATAGAGAAAATGTTGTCACTCATATTGAAGTAATTTCTCCTTTTTATGTAGGGTTGCACCAGTATATTGTCTGGAGTTGTGTACTGGCAAACATTTGTCATTATTACTTATCAGCATATACGATATCATTACGCTGATGGTAACGGCAGCTTTATACCTGTTGTGTTTCATTCATTTATATTATTAAGTTTCTGCTCATTCCATGTGATGAAAGACAATAACATAAAAAAAATGGAGAATAATATCAGCATTTGATATTGAACAAATTGTAATTTTAAACACTGGCATCTGTATCAGCTTAATTTTTTTTTTTTTTTACTTCCCTAACCTTGTGTAAAATTAAACATATCCTCCTGGGAGTGTGCAAACACTGTGGAAATGATGAAAAATACTGCACCGAAGAATTTGATTACTTAAACAAAATAAACAAGAAGGCATAATATTAAAATGATAGACATTTTTTCCATTGTAATAATATATGTCTTCATATTATGCAGTCATAAGAACGGTGGTGATGGACACAAACAAGCCATAAAATACACAGTGAGATTTTTAGGAAATCGTGGCGATGCATATGGAAGTGAACTGATTTCTGCCGCTTTGGTTTATTTAGGATCGTGTGATTATCAACCGCCTGGACAGCATTTGCCAGGCAGTGCTAAAAGGCAAGTGGCCAGGAACACGTCGTGTGTACGAGCCCGGAGGTGCTGTGGCCTCTTTCTACACCACCAAGCTGCTGGACAATGCAAACAGCCTGTGCGAGGACCCCTCTGCCTCTCCACAGGGGTCAAAGGTGACGAAGCATGTTGCAGAAAACAAGGAGTTCTCAGTAAAGCTGAACGATGTATGTTGATTTCTCCCCTCCTCCTTCTCCTCCTCCCTCCGCTTCGTCCTAACCGTAGGACCCTACCACTTCTGCTGCTGCCATGACCGGTGTTAGCTGCCGTGTTCAGCATGTTTCTCTGGTTTTCATCTTTCTGTCCTTTGGGTATGATTAGTGGTTTTGACTGGCTGGCAGGAGGAGAGATTAATTTAATAGCAGCCTTCCTTTCTTTTCCCACACACTCAATTTGAATTGGGCTCTGAGGCTGTGATTACATGAGCACAAATCACTCAGTCATGAGAATATAATAAGGTTCAGTTTGAAGCCTCTCTAGACTGAAGGGGTCTTACGTATAATCTGATTGAAATGGAGACCTTGGCTGTGGGTGTTCCCTAATATGCTATTAACTGTACAGGCTTGAGAGTTGCTTTCATTAATTCCTTGCTTTTTGGCAATGAAGATCTTCTCACAAATTCATATTCTTTACCATCCTTGACAGTCAACACTTTTTTTTTGCCTTTTGTCTTTTGAAATCTTAATATTATATGCTGACAGCAGCTATTTCTTTGGCATGGCTCCTCAGTATCCAAACACTGAATAAACTTTTCCCAGTCACCCTTTTAGTTACTGTCCACTGTGTGTCCCAGTACCACTAACAATACAATACATGAACAATATCTGATGCTGTTGTAAGAAATTGTAATTTCATACTACAATGATATTTGAGCCATCAAAGTAAAACAGAATAAATGCGTACAAATTAAGAGACCTGAGGTGGAGTCAGAAACTTAAGAGTAATATTAATACTCCTGTAATTATTTCTGTTTGCTGTGTAACTTTGTCATAGTCGTATCTAATACTAGTTGTGTTTTTTCTGTGTGTGTGTGTGTGTGTGTGTGTGTGTGTGTGTGTGTGTGTAGCAGGAGGGAGGACTGAAGTTGACCTTCCAAAAACAAGGTTTACCTCTTAAGAGGCCCCTGGAGTCAGAAGAGGGCCCCCAGGCCCAGCAGCAGTACCTGGCCCGGCTTCAGGAGCTGCAGAGCGCTTCAGACACAGGCCTGGCAGACATCACCAAACCTCAGTGCAGCTTCCAGAGTGGTGCGTTCATTTCAGTCTTTACACCATGTGTTGAGCTCACACTACACTGGCTTTCTTTACTCCCACCACTAGATGGTGCCATAAATGGAGTACAGTTTTTTTCATGGTACAAAGCCAGTTTGACCTGGGAGTTTAAATCTCCTATTTTCATTTTAGATAAGACTAATGCCTACGTTCAGTCTGCAGGCAGATGTGGCCCAAATCTAATTTTTTTGGCAATATGTGACCTGTATCTTGTACAACAGCACTCAATAACCCCCAAATACACACAGAAATGTCATGTAAATAATGTAAATATGACTTATATTCTCTCACTGCCTGTTATTTATATAGAATTTCTGCACTTTACTGTCACTCTGCTGCTGTAACTAAAAATTTCCCCAGGGTGGGATAAATAAAGTATATATCTATCCGCTCTGTTAAAGTTTGAACAGCATAAATCAGATTTTTTTCCAGGCCATTTTCATATGTGATCCTAAATCTGATACGTATCTGGAGAAGTGGGTAATCCCAGCTCCATTAAGTAAAAGTCCTCTGTTCTTCCTGTTCATTTAACACTGGTGATTCCACTAATTATCCCATCTCCCTGGATGAGAAGTTGTGCTCATCCAAATAGGCTGCTTCAGTGAGTGGTTAGAACAAATACATGGCAGGACTTTTTCTCTTTGGAGCTGGGATTACCCACCTCTACATATCTGATACGATATTTTGCGATGCGACTTCAGTCTAAATAGCCGGGTCACATTTATCTGATCTTTATGTCAATGAAATGTGACAAATATTACCATTCTCCCTCCCAGGAGTGTTACTTTCATAAACACAGTGCATGTCCGTGTAGTCACACATTACATCAGGACTTCTTTTGTACATACTGGTCACTTCAGGGTCGTATTCAGGTCATAATCAAAACTTGCACTCGCATCTAATGTGTAATATGAATGAGCACACACAAAAAAAATCCAAATTGTGCATTAAGACTTACTGTCTGAACGTAGCCTAACATACTGCTTCTTCTGCAGGTCCTCCAGGTCTTGCAGGTCAGATGAGGATTAATGGAGTGTTAGACGGCCAACCAGTGGTAAAGAGGCGAAGAGGAAGGAGAAAGAACGTGGAAGGTGTGGACCTGCTCTTCATGAACAGGAGCAGAGTCCCAACTGTGCTTGATCAGGTAAGAAGTTGTCTTAAAAGGGTCTAAGTCTTCAAAAAAATCTTACAAATCTGTATTTAATACCCTTAAAAAAGTCTGTAAAATGTATTAAGTTTTATATGGTAGGTCTTAAATTCCTAAACTTGTTCACTGTGTTGTGTTTAAATGTGTGTGGGAAATGTTCAAGCTACAAAGAAAGTAATGTTAGTGTTGGTCTCAGTTCCAACCCGACAATTTATATTGAAATTAGGAACCAGTTATCACTAACTTTAACTTTGCTCCCCCGGAGAGAAATAACCCAGAACAGTGGGAGTCAAGGCATTGGAGTAAATAAATGCATTTTCCTATATTCTAGGAGTCACCAGTATGGCTGTGAAATGGTATTAAATTCTGTTTTAAGTAGCATTAAAAAGGTCTTAAATTGAACTTGTGGAAACCTATAGGAGACCTGACCAGAGGATAAAAGCACAAATACACAGCTTGAAAAATGAATAATTCTGTTGCTTATTTTTTGTCGAGTGAATGTATTGTCCTGTATGATAAGCCTGGTGTATTCATAATGATTAAATGTGTCTCCAGGTGCCTCCAGGGTGGGGTGGCATAGGCCAGGTGGGTGCGTCTACGGCCTCCTTACCGGGCTGCAGCCAGAGCACAACCCAGGGACCCTCAGACACTGAGAGCAGGGTCCCTGTCATCAACCTTAAAGATGGCACACGGCTCGCAGGAGACGACGCTCCCCGTAGGAAAGACCTGGAGCAGTGGCTTAAAGAGCACCCTGGTTTTGTAGCAGACACAGGAGCCTTTATCCCTGTGAGTCCTTTTCTTCTGTTCACCCATACACATTTCTGTATCAGCTGAAAAGCACTGTTCGTTCTGTGTAAATCTAACTGTTCTTCTCATTCATGTCCAGGGGGTAAATAAAATGCAAATGCAGTTCCACTTCCAGGATGGTCGGCCCAAGCAGAAGAGGCACCGCTGTAGAAACCCCAATAAGATCGATGTGAACAGTCTGACAGGAGAGGAAAGGGTCCAGATCATCAACAGGAGGAATGCACGCAAGGTGTGTTTCTGCGTGTGTAGTTTCCAACACTTAGCTATTAAAACAGTAATGCATTTTGTCTTTATTGCTAAAAGTGAATTATCTTAAATCATATTCATCTCTTCAGTTACTGCATTTAGTGGTTGATTGTTTCCTACAGGACCTGCATATTATTTTACAGCAAAAAAAAAACAAAAAAAACATGTATTTCATATTTTTTATGATGATGAAAATCCAATCCAAATCTACACTATATTTTAGAAGACAAGTCTGTTTTCTACAATCAAACCCACATACTTAATACTTGTCAAAGGACTCTAAACCTACAAATACATATGTCAATGATTTATTTTGGGTCTTGTTACACATTTCCTGTGATTTCTGCCTGCAGGTTGGAGGTGCATTTGCTCCTCCTCTGAAGGATCTGTGCCGGTTCCTTCAAGAAAACCCAGAGTATGGAGTCCCACCTGAATGGGCAGATGTGGTCAAACAGTCAGTGAGTAACTAAAAGCATGTCCTTTGGATTACAGCAGCTGTTCAGAGGGTCAAAGGTCCAGGTGACAAACAGTGACATGGTGTTTTTATGGATCTTTAAATAAAAGAAAATCTGATCATCTGAATTTTAATCCTTAAAATATTGTAAATATGTCTCTGATAAGTTTCAAGACTTGTTTTGATTATGATTCCAATGTGACTTTTATGTGTTTTTGGACAATTATATCTCTTTTATTATAACAAAACTAAAAAATGGTGTGATCAGATTTTGGTACACCCAACTAGTATATCATATCTGGTGTCACATCTTATTAAAAATATCTAATTATAAAGGAAAGGCAAATCAGGAAAAGAGAATTCACTCAAAATAGGAATTTTGGTTCTAAAGGGTTAACACGTCATTTTCCCTCTATGGATGTAAACTGGGCCATGAGTTATTATAGGAAAAAGTCCTACCTTTCAGAAATATTGTTTCTGACACTTTCCTCTAAGAGTCTACACTGAGATATTTTAACGCTGATCATTTGTGTCTGTTCCAGGGTTACCTTCCAGAGAGCATGTTTGACAGGATCCTTACTGGGCCCATCGTTCCCGAGGAGGTGAGCCGGCGTGGAAGACGACCGAAGAATCCTCTGGCTAAAGCAGCGGCGGCGGCTGCAGCGGCATCAGCAGCACCCAACCCAGCTGCCACCGCCATGGGCCTGAACCCTCTGCTGAGCAACGGCCTCCTCACCGGAATGGACCTGACGAGCCTGCAGGCCTTCCAGCAAAACCTCCAGAGCTTACAGTCCCTGCAGCTCACAGCGGGCCTGATGGGGCTTCCATCTGATGCTAGCAACCTGGCCGCAAGTAACTTAGCTGCAATGTTTCCCATGGTGCTGTCTGGCATGGCAGGGTTGCCAAACCTACTGGGCATGAGTAGCCTGCTTGGGAAGTCTGCTCAGGAGGCTGCAGCAGGCTCTGAGGACAAGCCGAAGGGATCTGCAGGTAGTGGAACAGGAGAGCCGGCTGCCTCCAAAGCCCCTTCTCACACCTCAGACACCAAAGGAGAAAGGACAGAGGACTTAAACACAACTCCTTCCTCTGTTTCCAGCAGCACTTCCTCTGCCACCGCCCCACAAAGTGCTTCAGCTGCCTCTGCAGCCTCTGCTCACGCACTGTCTCTTAACCCCTTGTTACTCTCCAGTATGCTTTACCCAGGGATGCTTCTCACTCCAGGCCTTAACCTTCCAGTGTCTGCGGCGCAGCAGCAGGGTGCCAACGGTGACCCTGGCCCCAATGCCGCTGTTCCTCCACCAGCCTCCCAGACGTCACTACGGGTCAAAGAGGAGACTGCAGCAGAGAAGGACGAAGTGGAGCAAGACGAGGATGAGACACTAGAAGAGACTTTGGAAGAAGAAGAAGAAGAAGAAGAGGAGGAGGAGGAGTCAGCAGAACAAAGAGTGAACAGTGGTCCTGAAGGTTCAGGAAAAGCTGAGTCATCGTCTTCAGAGTCTGGAAGCTCTTCTTCATCATCAGATGATTCAGACTCCAGTGATGAAGACTGATCTATGAATATAATTATAAATTTATTTATGTATTGCCTAGAAATGTATACATATATTCACATATATATGGATTTTCCAGCACTTAAGTTGCGATTTCTTTACATGTAAATACAAGAACTAACTAAACGTTGTGTAATAAAAACTACAAAACCTAAAAAGGAAAAAAAAAACAGAAAAAAACATGAAATTAAAAAAACTGAAATAAAATTTCAGTGTTTGTTCACAAGGTACAGTCCTGTTTTGAGACATTTTGCATGTCAGACTTTAGTAGATTTCTGAACTCTGTGAACTTGTACCACACAATTATGTACAATTGCAAAAAAAGGCATTATTGTAATTATGTCAGGATTTAATTTTATTAAAAAAATGAAACTACGTCAACATGCTCGTTGAGCTGTACTATTAATATATTTTGATTGTTGGGGACTGTGGGAATTACACTTGACAAACACTTAGTTCTCTTGTAAATATCCAGTACTTTTACAGGTTTGTTGACACTTATGCTTTGCAGATCATACGTTGGATATGTCAGCAATAACTTGGGCAGCTAATGAATGTCACTGAAGCTGTAGATTCTCTGTCTGCCATATTCCACCCTAGTGCACAACTCTCTCAGCCTCACTTACCTTCATATCATGATCAGTGCATTTCTACATTTGTTCACAACCATTTCGCAAACTCTGATGTTCCCTCTTTAACATCACTTCAACTTGGGGAATTCTGTAGAAAATGTATTTTTTTCCCCCCAAACAAGACCATAAGCTAAAATTCCTCAAAATGATTCATTATTTAATTCTCTGCTGTTATTTCTTCTGTCATTTATCTAATTTTACAAAAAGTTATCATTTTGTCATTTGACACATGTCACATGTCCAAGGCGCACTTTAGTTACCCACAGTACACTTGCACCTCTGTTGACTCTGACTACAACGTCAGAGTTTAATAATCCCCCTTGAGTTGTGGGGACAGAAAACAACCTTTTTACTGTGTGCCAAAACTGCCCTTTGACCCTTGGAGGTCTTGACCGGGTCTCGTGGTCTCTGTGTTGAGAAAACATTCAGGATGACATGAATAATAATATCACAGCCCCGGTGTATTTGACTGCATCTTACCTCGACTGCGCTAAATGGATTGGCTTCACTGTGTAAATGTACATGTGCATGGGTGTGTTATTTCCATGCACATAATGTCCTTGTTCCTGCTGGAATGTGTGTGTGTCAGAGGCCGTTTTTGTACTGAGAGCTTCCACGGTGTTGTTCTGTCCGGCTGGCCTGCACCCGTCATCTGCTATTTACTGCTTCCATAACTTTCCAGTCTGAATGTTGTTGCTTACGTACTTTTCTCCTGTTGATAAGGAGGGGCGGGGGCTTGCAAACCATGACTAGCAGTGATCATGCTAGTAATGTGGTATTAAGTGTTTTTTACTTTCAAAAGTGTCTCCATGTAAACTTGGAGGAAATGTAAGTCTGGATTTTGTGTCGCATGACCACCTGTCTAACAAAGTCTTACAGAAGATACGTGGCACAAGCACAAATGGTTAAAATTGTGGCTAAGATTGTAGAAAAGCGTTGTCTTCGAGTATTAAATTGTACACAGTGCCACCACAGGCTAGGCCTCTAGGAAGTGTTTAATATCACAGCTGTGTTGCTGGGAGTTTGCAGCCTCATGTGCATATTTCACTTAGTCTTCATCTCTGTTCTAGTGATGAATGGAGCTTCAGCTAGATGTAGAAGTGCCCTTATCCTGTACCTCACGCTGTCATTCAACCATTCGCTCAGATCCGTCTGCAGTGTCCGTGTCTCTGCACATGTTCAATGTTCATTTTGAGCTCTAACCAGTACACACTCACACACAAACACTGGAAATCACTCGAACCAGAAGTACCTTTGTAATTTTTTTCTCGCACACCAGTGCTCTAAGACTGCTGTTACACAGTGGACTGTTAAATACATACAATATTTCAAAATTATGTCTGAAATAAAGCTCTTGTTGGGACTCGGGGAGAGGCCTGACCGGTTCCTCCTCTGTCGGGAGAAACCTACTGAATTAGCTCAGTTTTAGTCCTTAAGTATTGCTGTAGCATTGTCTCTAAACGTGTTAAAAAACCCTGTGGTCAGAACACAAAGACTGAAGACACGTCTGATTTATAATGTTGCTTTAAAGTGGTTTTCTTGTATGCCTGTTCTATTGCCCCCGACATGGGTTTGCTTTTTATATAATTACTAACAGTATCATATTTTTCTATGTCTGGGCAAACAAACTTAAACATGCCACTGTCATTTTGTATATCTGCACCTCTGCTCAGTTTAAACTTGTAGTGCCCTTATGCAAACACCCAGCCATTGCTTCCTCTGCTGTAGGTGAATGAATCATTTCGCTTCCTTTGTTGCCCCGCAGTGATGAGCTGAATTTCTGACTGTGCTGTGCCTCTGTAGGACACAAATAGTGGACTTAAGATTGGACTGTTTTCGCTTTTGCTTTTGTTTTAGATTGTACTGTACAAGGATGCCCAATGCACTGCTAGTGCTCAACTGACTAGAAGCAGTATTTAACTTTTAGACACAGACACATGGAAACAAAGACCAATATGCAAAGAGAGTGACAAACACACTACTGCTGTACAGGGAGGTTTTCTTTTCCGTTTTCATTCACTGAGATGACAAAACTAGCAACGTTGGTTTTGTATTTTTATTTCAAGCTTGATATTATCCTCAATGTCACCCTGGTCAGTTTTTGTCTCTTTTTTTTTTTCTTTTGTTTTTGTTGTTTTGAACATTGGACAGTTGTAATATTTGCAAGTTGTGGTCTGTGTAGTCAAATAATTCTTTATGTAGTGCAGGAAAAACACGTCTTAAAAGTCATTTGTAATTTATTGGATTGCTTTCTATGAAGTTCTATAGAGGAAATTGAGGTTTAATTATTTTTATTAAACATATTCTTCTGACTATCCATAAAGTGTGCCTCTTGTCTGTTAATTTGTCTTATTCAACCAGTGTTTGGCCTAGTTTCACTGTGATTCTGCACATATCAGGGTTGGTTTTCTGTTTTTATTTATGGAGAGTGGCGTTGTTCACATCAGTGGATAAAACAGAGAAAATGGCCTTTTCATTATGGATTTAGATAAAATATAGTCATCTTTTTTTATATAACACTAAGGATGCAGTATGTTAATGAGGAAGCTTCAACTATTTTATTTTTCTCCCCATTTCAAGTAGAACATTCTGTTTATGAATCACAGAACACATTCAGAAAATATTTAATATAGTAAAGTGTAGAAGGAAGTGAACAAACCCATAATCTGGTAGCAGGAGGAAGATGTATTAAGACATTCTGATGCAAATTAGTTTGGTCAGCGGGTAAAACGGAAATCCTGCAGATGTGATCAAAAGTTTTAGCCAGTGATGCAAATTTAGTTTTGCAATTTTTGCCACATTACTTTTAGTTTCCTTTCCACACATGAAAAATTCCACTAAAAAAAAATAAGAGTTTCTAAGACTAATAAGACAAATAAACAATATTTTTCAAACTATCAATGTGTGTCACTAATTCCTAACACTAACAGTGTGGTGGCATTGATGGAATGAATGTATTAAAATTTCGGGCTCATTATTACATAAGTTACATTTATTTTCTAGATCTAAACATTTACAAAGACATGCATAACAGGTACCTTATATATACTGTGTAAAGGCTTGACATGAATCTCTCTTCTCTTACTGTTGATGCAGTATTTGTTTGGTGACGTCCATGCTCTTCACAGATCCATATATGAAAAGACATTGTCCCAAAAAGCCTTCTTTCTTGGAGTTATTTTTCATCTTTCATAGAATGTGTTTCTGTCAATAGCATTCATCATTAAACAAGACTATTTTTTTTTTATCACTTCATGAAATTAACGATGACTTTTCATAAGAAAGCGCAAATCATGAGGGATGGGTTTGATGAAGTATTGCCTTTCCAGTGTTAGAAACAGTGACGTGTGTGTGTGTTGCGTCCTCACTGTACGAAAAGTAGGATATAAATAAAATCATGTGTATGTATTTGGTGGCCTGGGGGCTGACAGGTTCAACTGGTTTCCTCCTACTTATACTAATAGGTGAGGAACATTGTGTACCGTTCCACTGCAGTAGTGAAATGAAATGTAAGATAAACTTACTTTTTTTCACTTTTTTTTTTTTTTGTTTGTCTTGTCCAACATCAGCAGAATGGTGGTCTGGCTCCTTTTTGTGCTCGATCACACACAGGTGAACATCCGGGGCCCTATGAAGTACCTGTGTGTTCTGTTCAGACAGAATATTCACTTATATTTATCTGCGTTTTATATTTTGCTTTTTTATTTTATTTTATTTTTCTTTGAATTGAATTGAAATTCTGTGAATTTCTCCTGCAGGAGGCTAATAAAGGATTATTTTATCTTATGTTAACATCACTACTGTTTGACTGCCATGTTCCTGTCAGTGTAGTTGCTTGTTCTGTCCTCTGGGTGGCGCCTGTGGCCCGTTTATGAACCTCTGCCCCAATAACAACCACATACAGATGACAAGTTGAGGCTTGTCTGGTTTAAAGGAGCCAATGGGCTGAACTTCCTCAGCCTGTACAACAGCAGTAGGACTCCTCTGATCCATGTTGGACTAACTCACAGTTTATCAGTCGACCAGGAGACACACAGGAGGTTCTGAGTGGAGGAGAACCCCAGTCTGATTGTGGGAAGTGACCCTGAACCCCCCACAGACACAGGTAAGAAACTTCTGTGGGTCTAAACCTGGTTGTTGTTGGTTTTCTGACACATATTTTTTTTTTTTTTTTTTTTTTTTTTTTTTTTACAAGTGTAAATAGTTTGATCGAAAAAAGCCGTGCCTGTATTTATATTTAATGTAAATATGCATTTTATTTAAAGCCTGTTTAAAAGGCTGACATGCGCTTTAAAGTGAAAGTTGGATCTTGTTTGGTGTAATGGTCTGTCACAGTGAAGAAGGCCAAGAGAACAGGAAGTGGGTGTGATCTAAACGTGGCGGGAAAAGATTATTGCATTGCATAGGTGTAAATAATGAATTACTGTATTATTAATAAATAAATAAACAAATATCAGCATTTTTTTTAAATGTGTATGCTGCTGATGTTATGTTTTGGATCTATATCACCCATTGAGTCTTTCCTTGCTGCTTAATGTACTTTGTGTATGAAAGACAAAAGTCATGTATAAATCACTTTTTTGTCCCAGTTGTGTTCCATTCTGCTTCATGGCCCCTCCCATCTGAAGTGTCAGTGCAGGAGGAACGTGCAGCCCAGACTGTCCTTACTGTGTTTCCACCCACAACACTGCAACGCCCTGAGGGAAGAGGTTTCATATCGAAACTTCAAAAGTGCAAATTATGACAGATTTTTCAGCAGTTACTCAGAGCTTTTTAACAAACTCTGATAAAGTGTTGCATTCAGGGTCCATAGAAGAAGTGGAAATACAGAACTTACAGTCATGGCCTAAAAATGGTTAGACCGTCCTTGTTTTTTTTCAGTTTCTTGTTCATTTTATTTTATTTTTATGGCCTCATTTGTTACCTTTTATAGCACAAACAGTTCAGGAATGAACTTAACAACTACACATATGAAGCTCTTGTACTTTTATATATTTACATTTTATGCATTTTTTTCTTTTACTCTGTTATATCTCAGAAGTAAATATTTTCATCCACATCTTTATTTGAGGAACAGCTTTAATTACTTCGCAGATTACAATTTTTCACCTCGTTCCAGGTCTGTGAAAACTATATATTTCCAATGTGTTGGTTGTGATTCTTTGTTGTGAATAGAATAATTAAATATACCAGAAAGAGTTGAAAAAATGATCCATCTGAACTTACTAAATTCTTTAAAAACCTACTTGTATTATTAGAAAATGAATGGATACAAAGCAAACAACAGCTTCTCTGAGCTCATGAAAAGTTGAATTTAGAGATTTTTGTTTTAGTTCCGTATCAGCCAACACAGTGGACACGTACACGTCATACCATACACTGCAGTTCCCATGTGTTTACGACCACTTTCTCTCTGACCACAATTGCACTGTCAATTTTTTTTAACCTGGATTTGACTTTTTACTTGATGTTTTTGTTGATGGTTTTATTCTCTCCTTGTTAACTGTACGGTATCGTTGAGTGCTAATTCATACTGTTACTGTAACTGTTCTTGATAAACTTGATCTGCAGTGACATGTTTTAGTGTAAATCAACAAACAAAAGAGTTTTTTTTTTTTTTTTTTTGCATGTTATCTCCATGAAGTGATAATAACAAAGATTAGAGTATGTTAAAATGTGAGAAAACATATGATTAGCAGCATTAAAACAGTTTTTTTTTTTTTTGCATAGTTTTCCATATCAGTGTCGGATATTATGTTTCAACCCATAAGGACCCAGTGTGACTTTTGTGCCACTTACCAAATAAATTTTTCTCTTTAATTATCCTTTCCTAAGTGACTTTTTTACTATTTATTTGTAATATTATCCTATAGATTTTGCATTTTTTCCCAGTGCAAATCATGTATTTTCCTGTGTTTAACTTACTGTAAAATGAGTAAAATCAAAGGTTATTATAGCAAAAGAGAAAAAAAAGATGAAATAGTTCCTTTTTTTTTTTTTTTTCTTTAGTAAAAATCTATCATTAACTGAACATAAACCCAGTGTCCAACCACTGTCATTGATCCAACTCCATCCAACTATTTCACACCGATTTTTTACATGCACTGATAGGATTAGTGGATCAACAGATGATTGACCAGTATAGACACTTTATAAACACCAGTATAGACACTTTATAAACACCAGTATAGACGCTTTATAAGGCACCAGTATAGACACTTTATAAACACCAGTATAGACACTTTATAAGGCACCAGTATATACGCTTTATAAACACCAGTATAGACGCTTTATAAGGCACCAGTATAGACGCTTTATAAACACCAGTATAGACGCTTTATAA
>JAPSES010000001.1:20435247-20452068 GCA_029822895.1 Maxillicosta whitleyi
AATGTGGGAGTAATATTGCGGGGGTGTCAGTCACAATATGTGGGGGAACTGTGCTGCTTGGCGGAGGTTTGTGCTCTGAGTGTTTTTCTAGTTAATATTTATGTTCATTTTAATAATACTAATTTCATTATACTGCAGTTGTACCCATGTTAGACAGATATACTCTGTATAATATGATCATTGTGTCAGTAATGTGATTTCTTTTCTACTGTTGCTGATTTTTAGACCAAAGTAGCAGTTTACTCACCCCAAACACACCATCAACACATTATCCTGGAACTCATCAGGGAAACAGAGGAAACCTTATAGATTTCTACAACGACGTATACTCATCACGGATGGAGGACTTTGCTAAACAGTTTGAGCCAAATGCTGCGGTGAGGGAATTCCTACATCTGTTACTAAATCCTGGAAAACACAATGTATGATGATATTATTTCATCAATGCTGCTCTTGCTTTAATCTTATTTTACTCTATTTTAATTTAACCTGTGTATATTGTTATATATTTCTATTTTATTTTGTTAATATTTCGTTAAAATTTCGTTTTACTTATTTATTTTTTTTAGCATTTACCTTACTTATTTCTTATATATTTACTGTGCACAATTGTGAGCTACCGCACCTTCATTTCACTGTCATTGCCTGCGATGTCACGTGACAAATGAATCTTCTTGATAGATGGTAATCATTGGATTTATGCGTTTGCCTTATTAGACTCGGTTGCTGGGTGATACTCCTCCATTGTCTCCATACCCGAAACAACACCAAGTAACTCCTCTCAGACATCGACTCTCTGACAAACACAACGTCTATATTTCCACGCATGACGCTGAAACAACGCCGCAGCCTGCGTCTGGACTCCTCTACATCTTTAATTCAAGCCCCCCAGAGGTCTGACCCTTCTGTGTGATCACTGGTTATGGCATTAACCTACATATGCAGCAATACGGCAGTTAGACTCAGTAATATCGTTGTGTTTTTCAGCGTCTGCGTGAGATAAACAACATGATCAGATCAAACTCGTCAGCGATCAGGCGGTGTTATGCGGTATCATTGGATGAAGACGAAGAGGATGGAACAGGCGGTCCATCAGCCAAGAGGCCTCGAACAGACGGACAGTCGGCCTGGCAGAGGAAACTCAGGGAGGTCATCAGCGATCGTAACCGGAGAAACAACCCCGACCAGGACCAGAATTAGACAGAACCTAACCAGAACACAAACCACATGAAGTTAAAAAAAAAACCCAAAAAACATGTGACTTCAGACTTTTATTGTTGATGTAAATATGAACCTGATTCACACTCACAGGGACTGATTTCACATAACAGATGAGACTTTATCATGTTTATTACAATATCTGTCCATATTATAAGGTTCAATAATCATGACACATTCTTTGTAGGAAGACTATACTAAGCTCTATTATATTTTTCAGAAAAGAGTCTGTGAAATTTCAATACATTTATCATTATCATTACCCGTGTTTTAACCTAAACTCCTATTTCTAGCAAGTAACACATTTTCTTTTCACATTTAAACAGTATAAATATATGCCTATATATGGACACTGATTCATTAAATCATGGAATTACTCAATAAAATTTTATCAGCTTTCATTTCTGGCCTCATTTGTTACCTTTTATAACACAAACAGATCAGGAATTAACTTAATAACTACACATATGAAGCTGTTGTACTTATATTATATTCACATTTTATGCATTTTCTACTCTTACTCTCTTATATCTCAGTAGCAAATATTTTCATCCGCATCTATATTTGAGATTACATTTTTTCAGCTCCTTCCAGGTCTGTGAAAACAATATATTTCCAATGTATTGGTTGTGATTCTCTGTTATTAATGGAATCATGAAATATTCCAGAAAGGGCTGAGAAAATTACCCATATGAACTTAATTAGTTCTTTAAAAATCTACTTGTATTATTAGAAAATAAATGGATACAAAGAAAATAACAGCTTCTCTGAGCTCATGAAAAGTTGAATTTAGAGATTTTTAGATTCTTCTACTCTAGAACATAACACACTGATAGAATAGAATAGATTTTTTTTTATTATTATTTGAATGATGACAAGATGGAATGAAATGGGGTAAATGGAGTAATGGGGCTATTTTTTTTTTTTTTTTTTTAAATGTAAGGTGTAGAAAGTATAGATAATTGTGTGAAAATATAAGGATTAAAAGTAAAAAGTTGGCTGAAAAATAATTACTCCAGTAAAGTGCAGAAGTTCTATATAAAATAACAGACAGGAAGACAGTGAGAAAAAAAACCAAATATCTACTTACTTAAGTAGATGTACTTGTACTTAATCGAAAATAAATGGAATATTAATTGGAAAATAAGTTTTAGATTCTTCTACTCTAGAACATAACACACTAATAGAACAGAACAGAACAGAATAGAATAGAATAGAAAAGTGCACCATATAGCACCAAACACTTGAAGTGCAAAAAGACTATATAAAAATATTACACAAAATACTGAAAAATATTGATAATGTTCAAAAACTAAAAGATAAAATATTAAATATAATAATACTACTAAAATATGCAAAAAGCTAACTCTATACAGATAAAAGAAATATATAGGTGTAGGAAAAAAATATTAGACCACCCCTTGTTTTCTTCAGTTTCTTGTTCATTTTCATTCCTGGTACAAGTAAAGGTACATTTGACGATAATGATGATACCAATAATAGCTCATAACAGTTTAATTTCAGAGCTGATATCTATGCATTTTACATGTTTTCTTGATAAAAACCAAAATCATTTCAGTCCTTACATCAATATCTATGTCATTATACCGGTAAAAAGAGTGCTTTTAGACATTCCATGTTTTCTTTTCTGTCTGTTTTAGTCACATGATACACACAGCAGTTAGGACTTGATTACATAAAAATTGTTTTTGATGATTTTTGATGGTCTGATCATTTTTTCCATGAATATAGAACATATAATATACAACATATAAGGATATATGCAGGCTGTATGAGAAGAACATGATGTAGAATAAACTAAATAACAGAAAAAAGGGGCACAAACTTAACTTTTAACACCTACCCCAGTAAAATCCCAGATAAAATGCTGCAGAAATGTGAAACTAAAATCCAACTAGATACTTTTCATGCTTATTAGTTGTATATTTTTTTGTTTTTTTACTGAAGGTATTTTCATAGTGTGGTATGGGGACTTAAGTGAAAGATCTGAAGCGTTCTCCCACGACGCAAAGCTGTTTACACTAATTATCTACAGCTCTCACTTCCCTTTGGACTGACTGGATCGGACAAGTTGGCATCTGATGTTAATAAAAATTCACAAACCCCTCTGATCTAAAAACGAAAACTCTCAGCACATTACCAGCTCAGAGCAACCCGCTGTGAGGAAAGTGGTAACCATGGCTGACCTGTGATTGACACACAATCCCCTTCAGTGTTTATCAGTAACTATGTTTTGGCGCTCTCCTGAGTTAATTCTCAACCAGTGTTGCTTGGCAGGCAATTACAAAAAAGGCTGTACTGCACACGGACAAAGGCTTGTAAACTAAAACCACAGCCCAACACAAAGTCAGGTACCAGACTCAACAGGAAGTCTCAAGGTTGCCATAGAGAACAAAGGCACCAGAGCCCACAACACTGGTAAAGGTTTTAAGGTTATGACCGCTGTTTTAACGCTGTATACCTTTGGACTCCTATCAGCTCAACAGCACACTGTGGACTCTTCTGAGCTGCCAAACGATGGGGTGTAACTCAAGCAGGGGCACTACGGTGGTTGACCCCTCGGAGAAGCCAGAGGAAAGGCCCAAAACCGCTACCTCCACTAAGGACGGATCTCCAGAGGAAAGTAATGGAACGGCGGAGAAAGAAAAAGTGGAACAAGTGGAGAGTTCCAGCTGAGTGTGAGCTGAAAACCACTTTTACCCTTCACTCTCCCCACAGTAAGAAACCTACAATGTATTTTTTTTCCCATTTTTGTGTGTGTGAAAGCTCCTTTGTTTTCCTCTGTGTTTACAATCTGCATAAAGACACATTTCACGTCTCGGTTGATGATGTCCTTTTATTCTGTTTTTCCATTCTATCAATGGGACAAGGATGTAGCACCTCGACGTGAAACAAGCAATTTATGACCATCGCATCGGGGTCACTTTGATACAATCACCTTTATAACTTGACCGCCATGTCTCTCTGAGGCTATTTGACATGACAAATGGCCTGTGTGGTGACTGAGATGGGCTCTGTGTGTCTGTGTCACAGTGGGTACAGATTGGCCTGTCCAGGGTGAAGGAGGGCCTGTCAGCAGGAGGAGGCGACGCAGCACTACTGTCCATCAACCTCTGAATCGGCCGGACCAGCCACACATGCACACACTTGTCAGGAAAATCAGCTCTTTTGTTAATATTCCAGGAACTACTTTGTAATAAACACTCTTCTGTACCTGTGTTGTCTTTTATCTTTTTTCTTTTTTTTTTTTTTTAGCATTTACTTAGATCTTTCTCCACCCCCCACGGCATATTTCACATCGCCTTTGTTTGCTTTCAAAGCTGTTATATGTTCATTCTCTACTCCTCCTCCTCTGAAGCGCTTACACACCTCTGGTCAGGGCTGATAGTTACAACACACTCTTTCAAAAGCATCCAATTCAGCTGCAGGCTAAAGCAGCAACCCTTTAAGATAGTCAGCTTATGTTTAAACACTGGATACCTTGCAGCTCTCCAACTAGATTGCATGCTCTGCATATCAGGAGACTGCTGCTGCTCATTTGGACAGTGAAAGACAGTGAATGCTTTACACGGAAAATAATGAAACACTGCCAAGACCAGGGATAAAAAAGAAAAAGAAAAAAAAAATCTTCCAATCTCATTCCACTTTTCAGTCACCAGGGGGCACAGATATGCACTGATGCAGTTCATCTAACCGCCACCAGGGAGCAGAAGTGATCTTTCTACACTGCTGCTGTGGGACATCTGAGGCAGGCTCCATTTGCTGAAGACATTTAATCTGAAATATAGGTTGTAAGTTTATTACCAGCTAGTGAATGGAGCTGGAATGGAATAGCCATTTCACAAAGCCATATCAAAAATACCCATCTCAGAGGCAGTGGGAAATTACATGAAAATATTACCATTATACAAATGGAGAGTGTGATTGAATAATGTGTTGGAGAAGATAAATGAAAAGCACTTTGTTGGAAAACGTGGTACTAAATAGGTTTTTAATTTCAGTAGTGGGATAAAAGAAGCCCATTTTTACCCCATTTCACTGCCAATTGATTAGTGGTTCCACACCTGCAGATAGAGAGGGGGGGTCTTATCGTCTCATTATCAGTTAATTAATATGCATGCACACATGCCAATTATCTTTTCCTTTACCATTTAGCAGAAATGAGACATTGATGTTTTAATGGCGCCAGAATGGATAACTCCTCTGTTGCTTTAAAGACAAGGCAGGCACATTGATTGACATGGGCAGGAAATGTTAAGAGAGACAATTGAATTAAGAGCAACCCGAAACTCTTGATTATTATAATAATACTTCTATACTAATGCTGTCCATTTCCGCTGACTGTAATCCTGTGATCTAGCTGAGTTTTGAGATAAACTCTCTTGTGAAAGATACAAAAAGGGCATGGCTTATGGAGCAGTATATGTATATATATATCTACCAATGAGAATTCATTATGGAAACATTTTATTTGAAGGACATTTAGAATAGCATGCTATTAAATTTTTCCACTGTGCCATGACTATTAAAGGACCCAAGGCCACACCAAGTGAAGCAACCCAAAGATGAAAGTTATATTAATCATTACTCGCTTTAGTGTACTGTATGATCTGAATTTATGTTCATGAGTCACAGGCCAGTGCTATAAGCTGGTGAAATAGGCAATATTATGGAAGGGACCACTATTGACATTTTTCATTTCTGCATAAATGCTCCTGGTTGCACAAGATCCAAGGCTGTTTTTTTCTTAAATCACTACTCGCTGAGCTCAATGCCACATGCTATAATGTTAAAGTGGTTTTATAGGACAAAAACAAAAAGATAGCTATATTCCAACCTAGGATTCATCATGTCTTTCCACAAGTAAAAAAAAACAAAAAACATCAGAGGACAAACTCGGTCCACTGGAGGCAACTGCTCCCAGATTGTGCCAAAAAAAGTGAGCAAACAGAAAATGAGAAGGGCAACTAAAAAAAAAAAAAAACTCTCTGGGGTCTAATCGCCTTACTCAGTAATAGACCATTTATATGATATGTATAATGGGCTGCCACAAATATTCACAAGTAGTGGTCTTATTTTGAGCCAGCCTCCCTTTAAAGATGTGTTCTTCACAGGGTATCTTTTGTGAATATATGATCAGAGGCACGACAGCCCCGGTCTTTAATCTTACACTGGCCTTGAAGAATGTCACTGATTCCAACCAGGCTGCGTCCACCCCCACACACCCCCACCACCATCACAACTGGAGGCTACAGAGCCCATCCTATTGATGCTGCAGTACCTACAGAAACACATCTGATTGTTTAGAGGACCATCAGATCCTCACAAACATAAAAAATACTAAATATTCAAAGACTCTTGTCACAACCATCTGATCATAAAGTGTGGTCAGTTTTTTGGAGAGCTGGTTTGTGAGTGAAAATCTTCAGTACAAATTGCCTTGAAATGAAATGAAACAACATTTCTTCTCTCTAGTAAAATCAGGTCATTTTTGATCCTCTCTGTATGACTTCCAGTCTATTTGTGTTTTACATAGAAACTGTGATGTTGTTGATAATATCAAGCATAGGGGGCCCTCTAGAGGTCAGAATAAGTCGCAGTAACATGTATTTTGTCCTTTTGGTGTTCCCGTATCCACTTCAGACTCAATAAGGAACTACACTTTTTTCTCACGCTGTTTGTATGGACAGACCTGACGTTTGCCTGTGAGTATTTTTATGTTCAGTTGCTCTACGAGTGAATACTGAAAATATGTCTGCTGTAAACCTTTGTTGTTAACGGGAAATCTCCAGTAAATGTGTAAATGCTAATCGTTAGCATATCTATGGAATTTGCCGTTGAAGTTAGCCCTGAGCTAGCGATTTGATTTCTATTCATTTTATGTATAATGGCACGTGAATACAGTAAGGCAGAGATGTAAAATCTATACAAAACACGTACAGATAATATATAATATACACAGGCAACATAAGATGTATAACAAAAAAAAAAAAAAAGTTAAATAAAAACCTCAAAGGAAACATATTAGACCTCTACCGCATGACGTCAGTGGACATGTGATTTATGTTTATGCCGCCATATTGGAAGAAAAAACATGAATAAATAGGAGTGCCAGGCTTGTTAGAGAAAGACAGAATTGTAGTTAAATTATAGTTATGGTTAACTTTTATGTAGTCACAGGCTACTATAAATAGAGTGTGGCATGCAAAATGAAGTCATGTTATAGTATTGCCTCTTTTTTAACTAACAAGAGAGAAAATAGGAGGAACTCGGCACCCAGAGACAGAGGGAATAGATTGCTGCCTTGAGAAGAACTGACCTGAACATCAAGAACCAAGGCCAGTACCGAGTAGTAGACTGCGCTCACTTGTCAGCTGTATATTACCTATAACCATTAAAAGTGGTGAACAATAGGGATATATAACAGTACAGGTTATATATGACTTGGTAGGTATTATGGTTCTTCAGTCACGGTTTCACAGTACGGTTAGAACGCAGAGGCTGGCTGTTCAAACTGTATCGTGAACCATGACTCAAGCACCACAACAGGTGACTGTAGGTCTACTTTGTGTAGTAGCTAGTAGTGATATGAAGAAAGGCCAGAAAATATTTCTGTTTACGCATCTAAAATGATAAAGGTTTTTGTCTCTAATATGTCTGAAAAATGTAAATGCTATTAATTTTCAGTGTTTCTGCTCCCACTCAGCGCCAGTGTCTTTGTAAGGGTCAAATCCATTAATCATAGCCAGTTTCTCAGTATACCATTACCTTTCAGCAGAGTTCAGAGTTTGATAATAGTCTACTGTGTATGAAGTACAACAAACTGTCACTAATAACACGTCTAAAATACCTATCACTGATAAAGCAGCTGCTAAACACACACTGTGTCTCTCTCTTGTCTCCACTTTTGTCTTCCAACATAATGACGTATTTGTTTACTTCCAGTAGTGATAATGTCACTTGTACTGGTGTATATTTTGCAGTTTTACAGTGTGTCTTAAGTAAAGTTTGATGCCCATCTTTACTTGGGAAACATTGTTCTCTGCACACGTACCTAAGCAGATGCACTTATCAGTTTTACATCACCCCTGAGAGTTTCCCATTATTGAATAGTTAACACTAGCAACTCCACCAACTTTTTTACACTGAAGTATTTTTACGATTTGAGGAACTGCTGCTTAATGGAGCATACGCCGCAAAAAAGTAATCTCCTTGAACTATGGGGAAAATGTCCCTGAAGGAAAGCTGCTCACAATCCATCTACAACTGCTTCCAAAAGAAGTCACTCAAAAAAAAATCGACCGCAAATGAATACAGGGACTGAAATATCTTACCATTAAGTTTTTTTGTCAAATGTCATAGCAATGAAAAGTCTGTAGGACACTGCAAATAGATTATGAACGAGTGGAAGACCCTATAAAGTCCTGAAGGCAAATAAGATTTAGCTGAAGATAAAGGTCAGGGCGCTGGAGGAGAGACACATAGAGGCATGTGGACAAAGATGACTTGATTATCCTGGATGGGAGCACAAAGATACATGTCCTTTTGCAACAGGGTTAGAAGAAATACCATCCTTTAATAACAGGAAAGTTAGGAGTTAGTGAAGAAGTATAAGAAAATTCACATACTTGAGTGAATTTGTAAAAATGTGTGACAGGTCTTTTTTTTTTCTGCCGTAAACCACACATACAGTATATATTTTGTTTTATTTTTCCTCATGTCTTGATGTGATTAAGCAGTTCACCACAGTGCAAAAATAATCTGAAGTCCCGAATCGCAGCAATTTGTTGTAATTTTAAGCAATCAAACTTTCCGTGTCAGTATGTGCAGCCGCTCTTCACCTTTAAGTAGATAAATGTTTGAAGAGTCAGTTTCTGTAAGTGCTTCTGTTTCCCAAAACGAGAGGAGAGTAATCCAGCTAGTCATTACTGTATATGTTACTCACTGCAGCAAAACACAAGAATTTGGCGACAGGGGAAAGGGATTTGTATGGGTTGTGTGGTGGCAAATGCACGGATGTGTGCATGTTGCATTCATGTAGAGTAATACCTTTCAAAGGAAATGGTGAAAAATAGGAAATTGTACTCTAAATGTCATTCATTCAGCTTGGATGTCAGGGTGACCTTCAGTGGAATCAGCTCTTCCTATTGTGAAGGTGGACTTTGCAAAATATCACATTTGATAAGAGAAGAAGTGAGTGTGAAAGCAAACATGTGATAGTCTTCACTGTATGTTCCCAGTATGGATCAAGATCAAACTTTCCCTTATCCACATCTTTGTGTTTTTTTTAACTTTGATTTGTTCAGATGACCTTTGTATATGCAGTGTAATGGAGCGATTTCCTACACACACCATGCAGGTAGTTTAATTTGGATCAGGTTTTCAGCCCATTATGAAATATAAACACAATGTGCCTCGTATGAGTGTGACTGTGATTCAAAAGGCATGCCTGTTTGATGTGTCACATGCGTTTTCTTTATACTTTTGTCTATTGATCATTAAGCAGCACTAGAAACAAATCCATTAGGATAAGAAAGGCTTATATCACAATAATTTCTCCCGACAGTTTGCTGGAGCCTCTGTGTTCACCATGACAACGAGTCTAATACCCCTGAACATTACTAAACCATCTGTAGACGGGTTTCTTAACGCACATCAAATAACAATAATAGTCTGCTAATGGTGTTATTGCCCGCTGTGTCATCATGCCATAGTCCTGCATGCCTCGAGGGAAAAGAGAAATCTGCTCCTTTTGTTCTAAGTCATAACTCTCATGGTCAGAATATTAAGGTTTCTTCTTTATTTGTTCAATCTTGTGTGTTTTGACAGTTGTTTGTTTAAATGTGATCATTATTACTGTGGCACAGACTCCGCTGAATGGATGCCTTTGAGTCCATGTGTTTGTTTGTCCTCAGATTGTTAATAATAATCTCTCCTCCCTCCACGAAGAATGTGACCTCATCTGTGGGAAAAAATAATTAGGCCTGCTGTCCAGAGTTCACTCCGAACCCCCTCTTTTCTGTCCCAGAAGTAACAGCGCACAAAGGCAGTTCTCTGTTCCTGACGGAGCCCCCACCTTGATTTTTCTGTCTGGCTAAATAACCTTAATCTTTGGAGCTAAAAGAAAATAATGTTTGTAGCTTGAAAAAGCACAGCTGCGCTTACAGGAAGATTAGCCAGAACAAGCAGAGGCTTCAAACGTAATGCAAAGGCTGATTAATTGTTTCACACAAATTAAATCACCATGTCAGTTTTGATGTCTTTTCAGACTATAAAAATGTTGCAGCATGCTATTAGTGTCCAATTATAAAGACTATATACTGCTGAGCAATTGTCATAAAGCACAAAAGTAAGGTTAAAGGCAGAGAGAACATTTATATTTGATCACATGGAGGACAAAAGAATGCTTTGAATCCACAATACACAGTTTGAAACATATACCTGTGCAGAATTTTCTATTATCAGACTGTCTTTAGGATAATAATGAGATACTGCTGTTGCTTCTGATAAAGTATTATTATGTCACATAATTACTGTCTGCATTGTGTCTCCTTTACACGTCGATATGATTAAAAATAAATTTGCCTACAGATCAGACACTTACTTGAATGTCTTTGATGTAGCTGCTCAACTAGAACAAGTTACTTAGTATGTAAATATAGGTAAGGTTTCTGGGATATTTGATGTTGCCTGCTTTCATCTTGCTCCAATTTCACAGAGAGATATACATCTCTGCCTTTTTCACACCCAAGCCAAATGAATCCTAATGGTCATTTGGAGGCAACGTTAGTCTTTTAATTAGCTGGAAAGCCTTTAGCCAAACTACTCTCATCCTTTACCATCCTTCAATCTCTACACGCAAACCATTATGGGAGTCTGTTGTAAATGGTGTAATTGCCAACGGTCCTCAAAGCGATCCACTGTGAGGCTGCTACACAGACAGATGTGTGTAGGCATTGTAGTCTGTGCACATTCATGCTTATACTCGACTTTTTACATTTAACACAAAGGATGGCTTATTCTTACCGCCTCATACAAGAATAATCAAAAGCTTCTTTTTAATATTCAAAGGCTAAACATACTTGAATCTGTTTAAACATACAATATGCACCATCCACACATTAAAATGACTAGTCCTGGATTCAACATTTCTTGGTTTATGTATTTACTTTTCTTTTTAAATAAATGATTCACAACTACTTTTCAATTCAGAGAAGTTCTTAAATTTATTAAATATGCGTTTTGAAAACTACAGGGGGGGAGACACAGGCAGACTGATCTCTATGACACACCAGTTCTTATGGCATTTGGCGTGTTGTTATACGTATGCATTTTTGACTTTTGCGTGTTAGTGCCATTTGATCACGTGACAAGTTATGCCAAAATCTCCAGTTCACATAACCCTAACCCCCAGTGCGTGGTATTTGACACATCGATTCAGTTTGGACAGGGGCCTGATCATGGCATGAACATACACGCGGAAAAGCTTTCAATGTGCACAGATAACACGGCAATTAAAAGTGGACTGAATATTTACATGAGTCATCACATTGGACACAGAATTGGTGGGAGGACTGCATTGGTCATGAGAAAATGGTAGGTAGGAAGAACTCATGAACTCTTTGAAATCTCTTTTAGAAGTTTTCTGTGAGAAAATGAGGGGTCATTATTATGAGTCACAATTCCAAACAGCACTGTCAGTTTTTACTGACTGTGTTCAATAAAGACATGAAACACCAAAAGTATATGGTATTGGTCAGGAACATTTTGGTATTTTGTCTGTTCTTGTGATTTTGATGCAGATCATATTACCTTTTATGAACAATTCATGCAGAAAACTAGAAATTGACTTATGATTATACATAATTCATCTTGTTTATGTAAAATGGGTGCCTCTATGAAACTGGGTTTATTTTGGTACCTGGGACTTTGCCAGCTTTTTTAGACCCAATAATAAAAGAGTAATGTAGACATATTTCCCCCCATGATGTACCTAATGATGACCTCAGATAAATGCAAAAAAAATAATTGTACTCTTGCTCTGAGCCATCCCAAAATTAATGAATTTTAATCAAATATTTGGGCCAAAAATAGGACCAAAATTGGGACAGGAAAAGCTATCAAGGTTTAAGTGCATTTGATCTGGAAAACATGGTTTGAAATGGTTTATATAGTGCTATAAATAAAGACAGTGTTAAATGTTTTGATCCTAGTGTTTTTTCTAAGCCATACATCTGGGTTTTTCATGAATCTCAGTCTCATTCCAGGTTTAGCGTGTCACCCATCGTGTCCACTGGCATTACATGTGGAACCTGCCCATTTAAACACATATACATTGTGAGCAATTTTGCAACAGCAGCTATTTTTGTGAAACACTCTCCCTTGCATAATTAGTTCAATTCCCAAAATGTATCTGGAACAAAATAAAAAGATATTTGAGAAATAGCAGCATGTAATTTTAATGCCTTTTTACCATGATTTGTGTATAAAAATTTTAAAATGTCTCTTATCTGTTTTATCTCAGTAAATATTTATTTTGAAAATAGACTCAAAGTTACCAATTTCATAGAAGCACCCAAAGGGATTCAACAAAAATATCTATTCAAGAGCTACTTGTTGTTATATTAAAACCCTCAGTGTTGAAACTAAGCAAAATTGTGTTTTCCTGAATCACATCAGTTGGATATTCACTTGTAATAGTCATGAAAAAAAACCCAGTCCCAATATGATTCACAACAATCTATGTCCAGTATATGTTGGAAATAACACAAACTATCTGCTATTAGTGCTGTAAGTGCATGCTGACTGTGACCAAAAGTAACACACATTATATGGCGACCGTAAAAATGTGCAATATACCAAACATACCTGGATGAATAAGCTGCTACATTGGCCAAATTTCACACAAAAAGTGTTAAGTCATGACTTGTCACTTTCTGCTTCCAGGTTCAAACCTATTCATCTGTCTTCAGTGTGTTGCAGTACTGTGTCTGAGTCCATAAAACACATCCAGCTGTCATTGGAACACTTTACCTGTGATAAAAAGGAGCAGAGGAAGTGGATGACGGTAAGTAAAGTAACAAGTATTAATCGTATGACAAAACTTGAACTTTCCTGTATAAACCGTTTCATTAGTCCATTCGGGCGAAGGAATATATAGTAAATATTTATGTCAATATATGTCACAGCTGAGCATGAAGTAAAGTGATTCACTGCTGCATACGAACCAAGTGCTTAAGTGGAATTTAAGGAATTTAAGCCCCTTAACATCACAGTATACTGCTGCTTAATACTGACTATGGAAAAGTGCACTAATAACTGTAAACTGACTTAAATAAATGACTTTGGCTCCTTTTGAACCCTAACTGGTACCTCATTTAAGACAGAAGGTACAATGACCCCCCAAACAGGGTCTACCATTGTTAACTGTTGGGCCTGGAATAAGTTTTATGGCACTGTGACAAGAAAATACAATGATTGACCAATGTACCAGAGGTCTGAAATGCTTTACTTTCTGTAGTGAAGTTGACTCATGGATGTTGTCCAGATTAAGGAAAGTAGATGAATAAGGATTGAATAAAAGAATATTATCCTGAGATTACATACCAGATTAGATACCAGTAAAATTGGGTATTGGCACTAATGTTGTATTTTCATAATTATTAACCCTCTCATTGCTGAGACACTAACAGACAAACAGGAGAAACATGGTGTTTTAATGCCAAAGTGTTTAGAAGATACCTCGTATTAGCATGCCACATTTTCTCATGTGCACATATTTGCATGTTCAACCTAAAAAACTTCCCCAACTCTTTCAAAAATACTTCTGTGGTCCATGATGAGTGTGTCATTTAAAGAACTCGCCAAACAATTCCGAAAACCTTTACCCCTCCTCAGAGAATGACAGTTGATCCTATCTGCAGCATTGGCAGCGTGCTAATGAAATGTGGAGAAAAGTCTGTCTGTGTGAATCTATCCACGTGACACTGGAACAGGACATCACTTTTCAGTGGACCATCTTGTTCTCAACCGTTCTTGTTCCACAGTAGGTCACTTGAACTTGCAAAATCTGATTCGAATATCTAATTAGAATTAAGCAAGAGATCCAGACCACCTAGAACAGGTGGTCTAAGTCCGCTTCCAAATGGACTCTGGGCTGGTTCATTTCTGGTGTGAATATAACTGGCTTTGAGCTAAAACAAACCAAGGAACCATGTGCTTTTTTGTGCCTGATGAGCCACCGTAGCTGCTGGAAGTAGCCGAGCCACACAGGTACTCAGAGCTAACAGCAGCAGCTGTGGACAGACATGGAGCAATGACGACACAGAATGTCTCACAGACATTTGTTAGACGATCAAATGTTCTTGATAGTTAACATTATTTTCGTGAATTTGTGTCTGTAAAAATAGAATAGATGTTCTGAAAACCATAACTGTACCCACCGTCTCTGATTCACCCCACCCTGACTTACACATACATGCTTCTGTGTACACATTTTGGTCTACTAAACTGTGCACCATGGCACATTAGTGTGCCGTGAGAAGTCATCATGTGTGCCGTGGAAAATTACCCAATTTCACCTAATTGGTTCTGTAAACCCACAGTGTGATACCGATCCATACGACTGCACACACCAGTGATCCAGTCTGTAACAACAGTCTGCTGCTTCTGTTTGATAATAAAAATAAAAGTGAACTGATTCTGTTGATAAAGCCCCCTCCAGTACTGATGCATGGATTAGTGAGTTACCCACGAACCCCAGGTATTGGGTTGGGGCAGGAGGGATATGCATCCCATAATATTCAGCAATATACAACAGGGCTCAGTCTGAGGGATCACTGGTGCACCCCCCTGAGCTTCTTGTTCCAATTCAATAAATATAGTTTTTGTGACATTTTTGGTTGGTGGTGTGCCTTGTGATTTTTCTAATGTCAAATATGTGCCCTGGTGCAAAAAAAAGGTTGGGAAACACTGCAGTAGCAGGCTGTATCTGATCTGTAATATGGGTCAGAGTAAGCTATTTACATTCATTAAGCAGTAATATAGCTCAGGAAATTTTTATCAATGAGAGTAAAAACATAAAACCATTTGCAATCAAATTGACAAAAAAAAGAATCATACCCCTGCACTGGAAAACAAAGTAATTAAAAAAACAGCAACTGACACTAGTATCGTACATCGGTAATCTCATATGAACGAATTTTGCATAGATTTATACACAAGAAATAGTCTAATGTAAACTTATGTAAACATGATACAGGGAAAAAAAGTTTCCAGTGCGTACACCCCCAGAGATAGAAATAACATACTGTGTTGTCATTGTAATTAGACCTTTGGATGGTCTGGGGCTATTTGTCTGCATGTATGAACATATATCATTGTATTCTCTCTGTTGATGTCTACCAGTTGTTTACCTTGGCTAATGCTAAATTGTGTGTCTTTGTGTAGACAGGCCAGCTCTGTGTGTACATGTGTGGTCTATAGGTAGCATCTGTTCATTGTGGGCTGTGTGGTGCAGTGTGTGTTGGCGCTCAGGTGCAGCTGCTCTTGTCTCCTGTTGCTGTGATCTCTGAGCTGAGAGGCATTATTAGCAGCCTGAAGCTCTTGTAGCCTTTTCCACCCTAATTACATACCCATCATTAAAATGCTAATTCATACTGTTAAAGGGGCAATTAAAAGGGTAATTAAAAAGGCTTTGTTCCACCAGTCTACCTGCATGAACAGTCTGACCACTGCTGGTCCTCTTTTGATCTTTGCTATTTCCATAATGCCTGGGGTCTAATCCCTTTATCCAGGTTCAACTGGGTGTCACCGGCTACTGGTGGAGGAAACTTTAGAGGCTAACAGATTACAATGTACAAAATACAAAAAGCGATCTAACACGGTTATTGGGATTTATAAAGCATTAACTAACAGGAAACAAAAGACGATAAACCCAGATTTATCATTTAAATTCCTCTTGTGTGATTAAAACTAGACACGGTTTATTTAACAAATTATTTTACTGTGATTTTAATTATATGATCCATCATATATTTCAATTATCATTGAGCCATGCTCTTAAACCTTTTCTCCTACTATCATCATCACCCTTCAATGAAAAGCTGCGACCCAAATAGAGAAAAGTTAAACTTCTCAGATTTGTTTAATGTAAATATGGGGTGTTTTGAACCACAGATAATACAGAATATCACAATATGCCAGCATAGAAGTTAAGTTTAGTGATAAACCAAACTGACCAGCAGGTGGTGGTGATAAATATGGAAATATTCACTTTTACAATAAATTGGGTAGAGTTAACCCAAAACCAAAAATGTACACTCATCTAAGAATTAAAAGTGCATTCAGTCACTTATTCAAGAATTAAACACACTGAGGCTTTTATCCTCTATGCCGGTAAAACTGTATCTGATCATACCTGAGTTTCACTATGATATGAATAGAAACTTGTCGGTCTTATTTTATGCTGTGAAATATATGATGTTAATTGGCATTACAGTTCATCACCGCCACCTACTGTTGGGGAGTGTGAATGGGCAGTGCTCAGCTAAACTACAGGATTGGTTTATTACTCTGGCCCCC